>CM053619.1:46417010-46449689 GCA_028646535.1 Procyon lotor
TGTGTGTGTGGGTGTGTGTGTGTGTGGGTGTGGGTGTGTGTGTGTCTGTGTGTATGTGTATGTGTGTGTCTGTGTGTGTGTGTCTGTGTGTGTGTCTGTGTGTATGTGTATGTGTGTGTCTGTGTGTGTGTGTGTCTGTGTGTCTGTGTGTGTGTCTGTGTGTGTGTCTGTGTGTATGTGTATGTGTGTGTCTGTGTGTCTGTGTGTGTGTGTGTGTGTGGGTGTGTGTGTGTGTCTCTGTGTGTGTCTGTGTGTATGTGTATGTGTGTGTCTGTGTGTCTGTGTGTGGGTGTGTGTGTCTGTGGGTGTGGGTGTGTGTGCGCGCACGTTTTGCCTGGATAGATCTCTTGGCTTTTTGTTTTTAACAGCACATTTTGGGGGAGGGGGAGTGCGCGCATGCTTGTGAGTGGGGGTGGGTGGGTAGGAGGGACAGGGGCAGATGGAAAGAGATTCCTAAGCAGGCTCCATGCCCAGCGTGGAGCCTGACGGGGCTTGAACTCAGGACCCTGAGATCATGACCTGAGCACAAGCCAAGAGTCGGACCCTTCACCGACCGCACCACCCAGGCGCCCCCCCCCCAAAGCATGTCCTGAGCATTTTCATTCCTGTAGGAATCACATGATACGGGAAGTATGGAGTAGCACCATCTCCGGAGAAGCCGTGGACGCAGTGTGGAGAGCTGCATGTCCCAGGGGCCGCCTTGCTGAGGACCACGGGCTGGCCGGTGCCCTGGGCTCACTCTGTCCCTGGTCCCGCGGTAAAGTGCAGCCAGAACTGAGCACCTGCTTCTTTCTCTCTTGGTCGGGAACACGTGGAGAAAGGGTTTATTCCCTTGGTGGAAGAGGTCCCATCAGGCCTAAGGCACGGGTATGAAGCTGGTGGGCCTGGTGCACCGGAGACCCACGAAGCAGCCCGCTGAGCCTCTGGGCCCGCCTCGGATAGAGCGACACACCTGCCCGACCGGGACAGTCGCTGCCCCCACCCTTCTCTGCACAGAGCTGTCTTTAGGCCACGCCATCCGAGTCCCCAGCCCAGCTGGACTGCGGCAGGCCCCGGTGCGCGAAGTCTCCCTGGGGGGCCCTCCCCACCCCCTTTCCCGCTGGAGCACACCATCCGTGGCTCTCCGGGGGGCCCGAGGAAGGGGCTACCCCCCATCAGCAGTCAGTCAGTCCTGGATACACCTTCTTTCATCTCCAGCTTTCGGCCACCCCATCCCTGACCTCGCTATTGCCCTTGACAGTCTGGACGGCATGGGTTCCCACAGGAGACCGTGGAGCAGTGGCCCATGGAGGGTACCACGGGTGGGCCACTCAGGGCCACCTGGGGAAGCCAACATGGGCGACAAGTGCCCGAGGGTGGGCTGGGAGGAGGCCCCAGAAACCCTCCGGTTCTGCTTGGGTCCCTCTCAGACCCACGGTGGCCCTGATGTGTGGGCAGAGCTGGTCAGACCCTGAGGCACGGCCCCTGACCTCGCTGGGAGTGAGGGTGTGTGGTGCCTGAGAGTCTCCCCCATTCTGTGGGCAGGTCTGCGGTCGGAGGCTGGGGCTGGGTGCGGAGCCCAGGCTGACCCGGCAGGGTCCTCCCTCTGCCCCATGGCTGTTCCAGGTCTCAGCTCCTGTACCGGTTAAGAAAACCTGCCTGAAGGCCACTAGGGGCCACGTGCCCGTGCCCGAAGCGGGGAGAGCTCAGGAAGCCCTATGTGCTGGAGCAGCCCCCCTGGGGCTTTGTCCCGTGGGCACAGTGAGGTCGGGGAGCCTGGCACGGGGGCGGGGTGGGGCACGGGGTGGGGGGGGAGCAGGGTCCGTGGCGCTCCCAGCAGCTCAGCATGAGAAGAGTCCTCCGTGACCTCTGTGCCCCTGACCTCTGCCTGCTGAGCGTGTGAACTGAAGGGTCTGGAGCAGGCCAGGAAGCAGGGTGGGTCCTGCGTCCAGGGGCTGCCCCCCAGGGTCCTGGCTGCCCAGGGGGTGGGGGTCAGGGGCTGTGCTGGGGGCAAAGGACCCATGCAAATAAACACGCCTGCAGGGTAAGGCTCTTTGGTTGTCTTTTTTTTTTCATTATTTAAAAAAAATATGTTACAGAACAATATCATTAATCATATATTTCTTATTTTCCTTTTTAAAAAAATTAAAGTAATAAAAAAGTCACTTTATAAAATACTACAAAAGGCCAGAGAAGGCTGAGGCTGGGGCCGGGGCGGGGGAGGGGCGGGGGGGGGGAGGGCGCGGGCGGGAGGCGGGACCCCGGACCCCCGGACCCCCGGCTCCGGCTGGGCCTCCCGCAGGCAGTGGTGGAGGGGCAGTGAGGCCGTCGCGTGGCCCGGCCGGGGGCGGGGCGGGGCCGGGGGCGGGGCCGGCAGGGGAGGGGCGGGGCCGGCAGGGGGCGGGGCCGCCCGGAGCCCTAGCTCCCGCTGCTCAGCATGCCCAGCAGCTTACTGGGCTCCAGGCCCTGCTGCTGCGCCACGCTCTGCACGTCGAACCCCATGTGCATGAGGAACTGCGCCACGTTCATCTCCTGCCCCGTGAACTGGTCCCGGATGGTGGGGCAGGAGGGGTTGCAGTGCGGCCAAGGACAGCTGTCCACCAGATGGACCGGGCAGCCCTTCAGGGGGGCTTTGCTGGCCTTGTGGCTGTCGTGCAGGCTTCGGTCCCAGCAGTGCAGTGCCCGTGGCAGTGAGGTCCCCTTCACCTGGACGTCTGTCCAGTGGCTACAGACAGAAATCCAGGTGGGGGTTGCTTGGTGTGGCCAGAGTGGGTGACCGCACTGCTACAGCGGGGGGTGGGCTGGGCCTGAATTCTGGCCACACGGCTGGTTGTGTACGTGGCACTGACGGCCCTAGGAAGCCCTTACACAGAGCCAGGGAAGGCAGGGGGCCCGTGGCCGGCGGGGGCGGGGGTGGGCTGCTGCGGGATACAATCCATGCGGGGCCCGGGGACACTGACCTCCGGATGATGATCTCGTGGGACAGGCAGGCGGGGGCGAAGCTGGCCCTAGTGGGGAGGAGACAGCAGCTTATGGTGACCGCCTGGCCCTTTGCCCATCCCAGCCCAGCGCCCACTCCCCTGGGAACCCGTCCTCTCCCTGGCTGCCGCCCCCTTCCCGTCGCTCTGCCTGGCCAGCTGCTCCTCTGGACTGGGCCTTGTCCCCGCCGGCCCTCATGCCCCGACCAATCCTGCTGTCCTCCTGCCTCCGAACCCTGCCCTGCGCGCACCCCTGCCAGGCATGGCCAGCTGGGCTGCGGGGGTTGGGGGGCGATGTGGACAAGGGGATGGTTTGCTCTTTTTTTTGTTAGACTGTATTTCTAGAGCAGTTTTAGGTTCACTTCGCAATGGACTGCGAGGTACAGAGATTTCCCGTGCACGCCCACTCCACACGCATAGCCTCCCCCGAGATGAGCATCCCGCCAGACGGCGTGTGTCACGGCTGACGAGCCCGCACGGACACAGCACGGTCACCCAGAGCCCGTGGCTCGCTCTCGCCGCTGTGTGTTCTGTGGGTTTGCACAAATGGCCAAGGACACGTGTCCACCCCCGTGTCTCCCACGAAGCAGTTTTGCTGTCCTACGATTCCTCTCTGGTCCGTCCATCCTTCCCCCTTTCCAGCTCCATCCTTGGTACCGAGCGATCTTCTGACCGCCTCATAGTCCTGCTGTTCCCAGAACATCATGGGCTTGGAATCACACTCTACGAGGCCTTTCCCAGATCGGCCTCTTCCTCCTGGTGACACGCATGTGAGGTGCCTCCAGGCCTGCCCGGGTGGGAAAGCTCACTTCTTTCTAGCGCTGGCTGACGCCCCCTGTCCGGACGGCTGGGGGGCTGCTTCCTGCTCTGCCGTCCGTGAGGCCACTCTCCCGCAGCCCAGTGGTTTGCAGCAGGTGGAGGGGACTGAGTGGGGGGCGGGGTCCCCAGGACACTCACGGCACATCCTTGAGTGTGTTTCGCAGCTCGCGGCCTAGGTTCTGAATGTAGAGCCACTGGCCCTCCTGCACGGGCTGCCCCGTGAGGTGCACATTGTCCACGGTCAGCTGGGCCTCGTCAAACAGCCACTGCACCACAAACACCGGGCCTGGGGGACACAGCTCAGCTGGGCCTTGTCTCAGCACTCGGCCCCCCACCCCCAGGCTAAGGGCCTCCAGGGTCCCAGCCAGGGCCACGGTAGGCTCACAGACCCGCTGGGCTCTCCCCTCGTCTTAGAAGGACCTCGTTTCGCCTCCCCCGCCCCACCTGGCTCCCAGGCTCTCCGCTTTGACCAAAACTTGGTGTTGTCCCTTTGAGAGTGGAGCGGAGGATGGACAGCCAAGGCCCCATCAACGGCAGCCCTGGGACTCATTTGCCAAGCACATTCCTGACTGTGAAGGTGCACAGGCTGACCCACCGTCCTGGTTTGCCTGGGGCCATGGGGATGGTCAGCACCGAGACCAGGAGGTCCCAGGCAGAGCCGGAGGGCGTGGGTACCCCGCTCCTGCGCAGGTTGGCGGTGGTGTCCGGCCGGCCCAACCTCTAGACTGCAGGCTGGAGGAAGCCTAGACCGGCCCTCGCAGCCCCCCGTCCCCACCCCCCACCCGCGCAGCCGGCCCCTCACAGCGCAGCGTCGGGTAGACTTTGTAGCCGAAGAAGCAGTTCCACTCCTCGCCGTCCTTGAACTGGTGCCGACAGCGCTCCGGGACCACCCCGTTCCAGTACCTGGGCACAGGTGGGGGTCAGGCGGCCCTGCCCCCCAGCCCCCCGCCGCAGGCGCTCCACACAGGGGTCGGCCAGCCTCCCGGCGTCCACGCGGCCTCCCGATGCCCCGCACCTGATGCCGCGGCGGATGGCCTCCGTGGGCGCGCAGGTGACCGTGTCCACGCAGTCCGTGCGGCGGTACTGCTTGTTGTCCAGGAACCAGCCCGAGTCCGCCAGGCCCCGCACCTGGATGGCCGGGTAGCCCAGCTCCTCCAGCTGCTCGGCCACGCGGTCCACGTTCAGCAGCACCCCCGTGCCGCCCGCGCTGCGGAGAAGGCAGCACGTGAGGCCCCGAACCCGCCCCGCCCCGTCAGCCCCGAGCACCGAGCTCCGGCAGGGTACCTTCGGAACAATGAGCTCCCCGTCAGGTGTGAGACCCACAGGTCTTTTGGGGTCCCAGAGGCACTGACCCCAAGGCCCTGAGCCAAGTGGCGGGCCCTCCCACTTCCTCCCGCTCCTCTTTCCCTTCTCTCTCATTCTGTGACTCAGTTTC
The DNA here is from genome assembly GCA_028646535.1 of Procyon lotor. Taxonomy (NCBI): domain Eukaryota; kingdom Metazoa; phylum Chordata; class Mammalia; order Carnivora; family Procyonidae; genus Procyon; species Procyon lotor. Next base: position 46,422,222 of record CM053619.1, read on the forward strand.
CTCATCTGCAAACGAAGGTGAGCTCTGTGGTCTCAGACCCCGTCCTCTATCCTCTAGACATCCTCTGGGACCCCTGCACGCCTGCCGCCAGGTGTGACCCCACTTACAGGGACCCTGGCCCCTGGAGAAGGCATCCTGGCCCACAACTAACCCTCACTGACTACCCAGGTCACTGTCGCCCGAGGCTCCCCGGGGCCTCCGGCGACCGCAGGGTCAGCCTCCGGACAGCCTCCAGCTACATAGCACTCGGCAGCTGACCCCTCGCGACCCTCTGACGGCCTGCCCAGGCTGGGTGAGGCCAGAGCCCTCTGGAGGCCCAGGCTCAGCCCCTCCTCACCCTCCCATCCCCACCCCTGCCCCGCTCTGCCTGACTCACCTGCTCCCCGCCAGCAGCAGCACCTTGGCCCCGCTCAGCCCTTTGCCCAAGAGCTCTCGGACCACCTCCTGGATGATGAGGGCCCCCATGAAGGCATACTCGTCTGCAGGAGGGAGGAGGGCGGCTTCACGTGGGGGCCCAGACAGAGGGCAAGGCCTCCTGTCTCCAGGTTGATAGGAGGAGGAGTTTGAGCTGGGGGTCTGGAGGCTCTTCCAGGGGATGCGGCTGCGGCTGGGGTGAACTGGAGGGAGGTGGTCAGGTGCCCGGGGATGCGCTGGGGGCCCTCCCCAGGGAACATCGGGGAGCGAGGATCCCCGCAGGCACCAGGCCAGCCATGCACAACTGGCCGTGGGTGCTCGGGGCAGGCGTCGTGGGACACGCTGTCAGGGGATTAGAGGGAGTTACGGGACTGGGCTCCCTGCCTTGTCTTTCCGGGGCAGGGAATAGAGAGAGGAAGGCAAGGGACTCACTCTTCTCCGACTTGGATGAAGCCCCACTCCAGACGTCGCTGGAGCAGTAAGGGATGAAGCTGCGACACAAGGACAGGGTGAGCTTGCCACCACCCTGTTCCCTGCCTGAGGCCGGCAGGAAGGGCCCCCTCCCCAGGAAGGACCCCCAAAACAGGACCGCCGAGGAAGGACCTCTCTGAGGACAAGACCCTCCCAAGGACAGGACCGGCCAGGAATGACTCCCCCCTCCAATAAGGGTCCTCCCCAATGAGGACGACCCCCCATGGAACCCCCCAGGAAAGACCCTCCTCACAGATAGGACCCCCCCAGGAAGCACCCCTCCCCCTCTGCTCCCTCTTACACCATGTTGGCATTCCACCAGTGGGGGTTTTCCTCAGGCTGGGAGGACAAGATCCCTGTGCCTGCAGTGGGGGAGGACAGAGGCAGTGGTCTCGGGCGGGCAGTTTCTGGCGGGAAGGGTGCGCGGCCACAGAGACTACAGGACGGTGTGGGATGTGGGCGACCCTGCTGGGCCACAACAAGGCAGGCGGACCAGGCCGGGCACTCGGATGTGACCCCGGACCCCTCCCACCCGCCACTGGCTGCTCTGGTGGACCGAGGTCAGCCCCCCAGGTTACCTGCAGAATAAGAAAGGATGGTAGGTGGGGCCCCCGCTTAGAAGGGCGGGAGAACTGGGGGGTGGGCGGGGGTGGGGGCCTCCCCAGGGCTCTGGCAAGCAAAGAGGGCAAGAGTTCTGGGAGCCCCCCCCAGCCCCAGGCGTCTGAGACTGGAGACGCCCCGACCTGTGCGGGTGCGCGGCCAGTCCCTGGAGCTCATGAGGCGCCGCATGGTGTCATAGCGGGAGTCGCAGTTCTCGCGGTTGAAGCAGTACCAGCCACCTGCGGGCACAGCCACCACATCACGGCCGAGCGCCCAGGGGCCTCCGCCCACCTCGCCCCCTCACCTCCAGGGACGCACCTTCCAGAAAAAGCAGCCACCGCCGACTGCCCTTGGATTCCTTCAGGTAGTAGCTGCAAGGGGGGAGGGAGGGCCGGGCGGGCGGTGGTCAGCCGGGCCACAGGACCCAGCTCCGGGGACGAAGGGGTCATTCCACCTGTCGCGCGGCGCCCGCGCCCACCGCACGGGGGCGCCAGCGGCCAGGTCCCGCGGAGCGCGCGCGGCGCGGCCAGCGGTGGCCCGTCCCGGGAGGTGGCGCTCGCGGGGCGGGAAGGGCCGCGAGGGGCTGTGTGGTCCGTGGAAAATCCCCACGGCCCGCCCCGCGCGGGACCCGCCGTAACCTTGGCGCCGCCGGGCGGGCGGGGTGGGGGCGGTCTTCGCTGGGCTCGGGATCCCCTGGGACGCGCGGTGGTGCTGGGAGACGGAAGAGCGCCCTCTCCAGAGGCGTGCGCGCGGGGCGGGGGCCCTGGGACCCGCCAGGAGGCCGTGGGAGGGCCCGGGTGTCACCGGGCCCGACCCGACGTCTCTGGCCCTCCGGCTGCGGACCTCCCGAGGGTGTGGGGGCCCGAGCCCTCCCCGGCCCTCAGCCTGACATCCTTCCTTCATGTACCTCGGGGCTGGAGAGGGGTCAGTGCCGCCCCCCAGTTCCTTCTGTCCCACCTGCGCCCCTTCCCCGTCCCTCCGGCTGGCCGGGATCCCAGGCAGTCCCCGCAGCAGCAGGGAGCAGACAGGGTCAGAGCGGCGCTGGGTGGGGGTGGGGGTACAGCAGGGCTCTCCCCGCCCCACCGCGTCGCCTCCTCCCGCTGGAGCCAGGGCCACTCGAGGGCTGCCGTCTCCCCGCCCAGAGACCGAAGGACGCGAGCAGAGGAGCTGGGCACCAGTGACCGAGGGGTCAGTGCCCGGCCTGGCGCGACGCCAGCTCTCCGAGCGCTGCCCCACCCCGCCCCAGCCCACCCGCGCTGCAGGTCCGGGAGCCGGGCCCTCTCCCCCAGGGGCGACGGGCGCGGAGACTGCGTGCGTCCGAGGGGGCGCGGAGGCGGAGGGCGCGAGCGCCGCGCGTGACCAGGCGGCCGGGCCCGGCGGGGCCGCCTGCAGGGGCGCGCGGGCCAGGGCGGGCGGGTGCGGGCCTTACCCGGCCGGGCTGCCGTCGTTGCAGGTCACCGACGTGTTGAGCAAGAGGTGCAGGCGCAGGTCCTCGTTGAGCTGCTGAGCCGAGCAGGGGTACAGGGACTGAGCCAGGCTTTTGACCTGCGCCATGAAGCTGTCCATGTTGCCCTCCACGGCCGTGAAGTCCAGCGGGAAGCTCTCCACCGGCTGCCCGGCCGCGGGGGCGGCCTCGGCACGCGGCGGGGGCGGCGGCGGCGGCGGGGGCGGCTGCTGGCCGCGGCGCCGCCAGGTCTTCCTGCCCTCGCCGCCGCCGGCCCAGTGCAGCAGGCCCAGCAGCAGCAGCACGCGCACCCCTCGGCCCATGGCCGCGCCGCTCGGGCCCGCGGCCACCTGCGGAGAGCGGGCGGCCTTGAGGCGGCGGCCGCGGGGGCCGCGGGGGCCGCGGGGGGCGCCGGGCCGGGGGCGCCGGGCCGCGCCTGCTCCCTCGCCCGGCTCCCCGCGCTGGGCCCGGCGGAGGAGGCGCGGGCGGCTCGGCGTCGAGGCTCCGGGGGCCGGGTGCCGTCGGCCTGCGCGGCTCGGGCTCGGCGCGCGGTCGGCGAGGGCCGCGCAGGGTCTGGGTGCGCTGGCTCCGGCCCGCGCCAATGAGCGGCGGGGGCCGAGCCTGGGCGTAGTTTGCGGGGGCCGCGGCGGCCCGGGTGCCCGCGCGTTAGATGTGCCGCCGCCGCCGCCCGCCTCGGCGGAGGGGGAGGGGGCCGCGCTCGCTCTTTTCTTGGCGGAGGCATCGCCTTTTCTTCCCAAACCGCAAGCCTGACGGAGGGGCCTGGCCTATCCCGCCGCGGCCGCCGGAGGCGCTCCCGGCCCGGCTCCGTGGGGGGCAGCGCGGCCCCGCGGTCCCGGCGGCTCCGTTCCCCGCGGCCGGCCCGGCGCCCCCCGGGCGGCTGGAAGGGGCGGCGGGTCCGGGGCGGGAGCGGGGGGCGCGGGCGGGCGCCGGGCTCTTCGGCGCCGGGACTCCGCCTGCCGCGCGGGGGCCGCGCCCGACGGGCTGGGGGCGCGGGGCGGGCGCGCTCACCTGAGCCGCCGGGGGGCCCCCACCCCCACCCCGCCGCGCGGCCCGCGGGCGACCCGAACCCCGGCCCGCAGCCCCCGCCCCCCGCGCCCCGAACGGGCCCGAGCCCCGCGCTCACCGCGGCCGGCCCCGCGGCCCCCGCTCCTCGGCGTCGCTCGCCCTGCGCCAGCCCGCCGGGACGCCGGCTCGGCCGCGCTCCCCCTCTGGCGCTGGCGCGGAGCCGCCCGGGACTTTTATCCAGCGGGGCCCCCGGGATCAAAGCGATGGCGGACACAGGGCCCCGCGCCGAGGGGCCGGCCGCAGCGGCGCCGGGGCCTCCGGGAGGAGCGGACAGGTGTGGCGCGGACCCCGGCGCCCTCGGTGACCTGCGGGAGGCACGGCGCCACGGGGGAGTCGCCCGCTCCCGCCGCCCGGAGGCACAGATTCTGGGCGGCGCTGGGAAGCAGTGGGGCGCTGCCGCTTACCGAGGTCGGGAGGGGCCTCGGGGTGGGGTCCTGGGTCCTCTCTGCCTGAGTCCTGGCTGAGCGCTCCACCCCAAGGACCCCCAAGAATCTCTTCCCGCCTCGGCCGCCTCTGGGAGGTCGGGGGTCAGGATGCATGAGCCCGGGCTTGGTCTCCCCTCCGTCACCTCTACCCAACCTGCCCCATCATCTGCCCCATCAGCTCACCTTCCCCGGGCCCCTCGCTGAGGACAGAAGGGGATTCTTTCTCAGAAATCAAAACGGGGGGCTGGGGGGGGGCAGGTGTTTGCTTAGGAGGCTTCTAGCTGGTGGGTGGGGAGGAAAAAAAAGCATTTGTTCACCCTCCACACCCACCAAGTGCCGTGGGCAGCTTAGCAGACTTTTCTCTTAACCCCTCCCATCTCGAGCCCTCGGGATGCCATTACAGCCATTAAAGACAGGCCTTGCCTTTCGGGACAGAGGTCCAGAGCTGGGGCAGGGCTTCCTCCCTAGCTCAGGGCAATGGGGAGGCTGTGTCCTCTGGAAAGCACCCACAGCCCCTCATGGGGCAGGAGGATTCGAGGCCTCCAGGGGCCCTGGCAGCACACCCCACCCGCCCATTGCCGCTGACCCCGAGTGCCCTCTGTCCTCACCCGGCATGCGGCTGGGTGCTGAGCCGCTACTCTGGCTGGCCTCCCTGTAAGACCAAACGGGGCCCTTAACAGCCAGTGTTTGGTGGGGCCAAAGCTTAAGCCTCTGCCTTCAGCTCAGGTCATGATCTGGGGTCCTGGGATCGAGCCCCACATCCGGCTCTCTGCTCAGCAGGGAGCCTGCTTCCCCCCTTCTCTCTCTGCCTGCCTCTCTGCCTACTTGTGATCTCTCTCTCTGTCAAATAAATAAATAAAATCTGAAAAACCAAAACAACAAACCGGCGTTTGGGCCCTGGAGGGGTGCGAGACTCTGGGGCAGAGCCCAGAACCCTAAGAGGAGCCGCAGGTGCCCCGGATGTTGGCCTGGGCTGGGTCATTCGACCAAGGAGAGGGCAGGCTGTGTCATGTGTGGGCCGTCCCCATAGGCCCCTTCAGGGCGGCTGTGTGCCCATTTTCCAGATGAGGGGTCTGAGACTCCGAGAAGCTGACGGAAGAGCTGAGGACCAGCCCTGCTCGCTCGGCAGTCCGCAGTGGCCGTCCCCTTGTCGTCGGGTCAGCTTCAAGGCCATGCTTGGGGCCGGCCAGCCAGAAGCAGTAGCTCCAAACTTCGCTTCCACCCAGACGTATTCCGCCTTCCTGCCCGGCCCCAGCTGACCTTGGCTATGGGGAGAACCCGCCCAAGGAACCCCCTCCCTCCAGGAGCCTGTCATTCCCCAGTCCCAGGCCGGGGACTGCTACTTCCCGCTGGATAGCATGACCGAGTGCGGTTGTGCCTCACACGGACCGGCCTCTGAGCCACTTCCTGGCCGGGAGGTTCAGGGCAAGGCCTGTGACCTCTCTCTGTGCCTCCGTTTCCTCTTCTTTAAAGTGGGGTAATGACCGTTTCTCTATCAGAGGTTCTTCTGTGGGACCGCGGGCGCCCATGCATGAAAGTGCCCAGCATGGCGCGGCAGGGACGGCCGGTAGGGTTGCCAGCGGAATTCCAGGGCCGAGCATGCGTGTTCTGGTCACTGCTGTGTGCTCGCGTGTGTCTGAGCCGGCGCGTTGGACCAAAATGAGTTCCTGTTGGTTTGTTCGACATAATTAGCAAAAGCGAGCAGCTTTCCCCAGAACCTCCCCGTGCGTCCGTGCCTCCACCGTCCCCACGCCCAGTCCTACGGAGCCGAGCGCAGCCCTGTCATGACGACTGGCGGCTCGCCCCCGTCTCCCCGCAGACGCGGACACTGGCCTGTTCTTGTGCTCCCCACCCCAGGGTCCCCCTCTACCTTCTGCACTCCGGACTCCTCCGCTCCCGGTTTTCAGGTCCCGGAAGCTGGTCGGCCCTCCCAGGGCAGCCTGTCTTTCCAGCCGCCCGCCCTGGGCCTCTGCGTCCAGGCTGCCCTCCCCCGGCCCCACGACCACTGTGGCCCCGACCGGTGGGAGGAGGGAAGACCTCAGTTGAGCAGCAATGGTCCAGACGCCACCTGCCAGCCAGCAGGACGGCTGTGGTCAGGAACGGAGAAGAACAGGGTTGGCGAGGGTGTGGAGAGTCTGGGGCCCGTGCGCTGCTGGCGGGAACGTGGAAGGGGACGAGGTCTGGGAGCTCCTCGGGAGTTGAGACAGAATCATCATTCGATCTAGTGACTCCACTTCCGGGGATAGTCTCCAAAGGACTGAAAACAAGTGCCCACGCAAAAACTCGTCCAGGACTACTCACAGCCACGTGGCGGACTATCGTCTAAAGGGGGAAAACCCCAATATCCGTGACCAAACGAATGGATAAACAAAATGCGGTCTCTACGTGCGATGCAATGGTCCTCACACGCGGCGGGATGAAGCAGTGGGACGCTCCAGGACGGGTGAGCCTTGAGAGCACCCCACCAGGTGAGAGAAGCCAGATCCAAAGGGCTACATGTTTTATGACCCCGCTGGTAGGAGACGTCCAGAATAGGCAAATCCACAGGGACAGAAAGCAGACCGACTGCTGGTTGCCAGGGTACGGGGAGGAATGGGGAATGAGTGGGAATGGGTACACATTTCCTTTCTGGGGGATGAAAATGTTCTAAGATTGATTGTGGTGGTAACTGCACAACATTGGGAGTGTACTGAACAATTCTACACTCCAAAGCTGTTAGTTTTACGTTAGGAGAATTTTACTTGGAAAAAAGCCCTAGAGCATCAACGAGTCTGACCCACGGTGGTCACCGACCCCAGGGGGCTGGAGGTGTGGGCCTGGGTTAGAACAGGGCGGGCAGTTCCCGCTCTGGAAATTCTCCTGGGACACGGGAGGTGCGTACCCCCCATTTGCGCGTTAGACTGTGTCTAGGGGACCCACGCGTTGGAGGATCCAACAGTAGGACTGAGTACCTGATTTCCTAGCCTGTGGCTGGGTCTCTGATCTTTGGGGTTCTTACCTATAAAGTGGGGACGAGAATAGTACCTTCCCCCTCGGGGCTGGGAACATGAAAAGAGGCAGGACCTGCAGAGGCCGATGAGCTTGTATTTTGGCAGGGATGCAGGCCATCCCTCAGTGACCCAGGTAGGTTGAGGTCCTGGGTGCAAAGGGATCATGGACCATCTAGAGGGCGGAGACTTCCGTTTGGGGACTAGGAGCAGGAGCAATGATCCAAATCCCCTTGCTGCTGGTCTGCCCAGACCAGACCGGAGACACCACAGATGCCCGGCAGGGGGCTGGCCCTTCTCTGCCCGCCCCCTCCCCCCACTTTCACTGTTAGTAGACCTCACAGTATTCCTGCCTCTTGGCTTCCTGCCTCCCTCCTGGCGGCCAGTGTGTGCTTCTGGCCCAGCTTGGATCTGGTGTATGCCCAGCGGCAAGGAAGCTGGGGAAATGAAAACCCACAGGGGGCTTACCTTAGGAGGGTATGGCAGACGTGGTTTGGGGGGGGCCTGGGCCTTGGGGAGAGAGACATGGGGGAGGGAGCCGGTGACCTTGGCTGAGCACAGTTAACTGATGGGAGCTGTGACCCACGTGTAGACATGTTCCTGGGAAAAGGCAGAGACCCGAACATTTCAGGAAAAAAGAGCTAGGGCCCAAGATGGGCAGGTTCAGAGCCCAGGAGGGCTGAAGGCAGTGGGAGAGAGGGGGATGGCACGGCTCAGGGCTTTGTAGGGGGTCCCACCTGAAACCCTGCATGAGGCCCCTTCACACCCTTGATCGCGCCAGGGGTCTGGGCCTGAGGGACCTCAGGCCATCTAGCAGCTACGGCCCCAGGGCCCTCGCCCACATGTGGGACTGCCCTGCACAGAAAGGCTGGCTCCCTCCTGGGGGCCCCTGAGGGCCGAGACTGGGTCTGGTCGCAGGAGGAGGGCTGCTCTGGGCTCCAGCTGTGGCTGGCCATCTGGGGCCCAGCCGCCGCCTGCCGGCCTTGGCCGCCTCGCCTCGCCTCGCCCAGCCACCTGGGCGGCTCCGCAGCGCAGCTGCTGGCCTCCGAGGCCCAAGAGGGCAGGGGAGTGGGGCAGACGGTCCCACACCCCCCCGGCCCCTTGCTCTGAGAGGAGGCTCTGCTCCCCAGCCCTCCAAGAGCCTAGCTCCAGCTAGGAGCCAGGAAGGGACCTCAAGGCCAGAGCCTGCAATCAGGGAATTTGAATCCCCTTCTGGTTTCCCCACAGCCCCCCACCCCATCCATCCCCCTTGGCCTCAAACCCTGGGACCGTGATCAGCAAACCCCTTGCTGGGTGCAGGCGGGAGGGGGAGTCTAGGCCCCTTACGGACACTTCTAGGTCTGAGGCTGGGACGTCCTCTTCTGGGCATCAGGTGGCCATTTGCAGCCCTGGCCCCCACAGCCTTGGGAGCACCTGGCAGAAGGGACCCTATGTACTCCTTACCCTAGAACTGGGAGCACCTGGGAGTTAGAGTCCCCCCCTCACTGAGAGGGGAGAGCCTCCAGGGCCGCAGGAGGAAGCTGGGTCCTTGTGCTCCCTGTCATCCTGCTGTGACCTTCCCTCCCTACCCCCCATGCCAGGGAACGGGGGACCCATGTAGGGTTTTCTAGCCCTGAGCTCAAGCTCTGGTCCCTCTGGTCATTTGGCCGGACCTGCCCTCCTCTCAGCACTCCCAACCGTCCTGGCCTCCCCACGAAACCCCAGCTGGTGGCGGGTGCGCCCCGAACAGTGTCAGGGGCCACCTGGGAAGGGCCACCTTCCAAAGCAGGGAGGGAGAGGGAGTGGGGGAGGGGGAGGGGAAGGGGCGGTGCTTCCTGAAACTCTGGGGGGGCGGGGCTCTCTGGGGCCCCAGGAGCGCCCCAGTGTGCCATCCTGTGCCCCTCACTGTCCAGGTGAGCAAGGGCGGCGGCGAGGTCAGGCTGCCCGAGGCCCCGGGGGAGCCAGACAGGGCCCCTCCTCAGCTCTCCCAGCTGCTGGCTCCTTGGCACCCTAATGAGCTCCGGGCCAGCTGGTCCCCAGCCGCGCGGCCCGGGGTCCGGGCAGCAGCAGCTGCAGGCCGGGGAGGCCGGCCATGTGACCTTCGGCCGGGCCTCCCTCCCACCCTGTGATCTGCACGTGGCCTCTGGGGAGGCAGAAACAAACCCTCAGATCTCCTCGCTGGGAACCTCTCCGCGCCAGCGACATCAAAGGGGGCAGCGGGGCGCGGGGGCGGCAGACGCTGCTCTTAAAGGGCCACACCACCGTTTAATTCAAAGCAGATCCTGGGAACAGCTGTCGGGTCCCGCGGGGAGGGAGGACGGGGCGGGAAGGAGCGGGGAGGCAGGGTCCCTGTCCTCCCCAGACCCCACTGCGCTTGCTGCTCAGGGCTGGCTGGAGGCCCCATCAGCCCCCGCCTGGGCTGCTGCTCCGGTCTCGGAGGGGGCGCCCTTGGGGGGGCGGTTACTGGTTATTTGCAGCGACTGAGAACCTCCACTTGTTTCCCGAGCTCAGTAGTGTGATCACGGCAGCCTGCGCACCTGTGAGCAGAGGCTCTTCCCTGCCTGGGGGCCACAGACCCCAGCTCCGGGCCCTGAGCCCTGTGCCCGGGCTGTCCCCTGGGGCAGGGAGGCTCCCCACCGCCCCCAGGACATGGCCTCAGGAGGCCAGGAAAGGAGCCAGCGGACCCGAACAGGGTGGTGTGCGGACCGCGGGAGGTTGCCTGGATTCCAATCTTGGGCAATGGGCCCTCACCGCCTTAACGATAATACAGGTAATTTCCAGAAAGTTCTACATTGGAAAGTTGATTTGACTGGTTAGGTTAAAGTGCAAGGTTACTGTAATCTTCATATATGTATGTGAACGCACGTGTACTTTAGACGCATTTTGCTGAATTGTACGCGTGGTATGGAGGGACGTGCCTCCCCTGGCCACTTGCTCCTCCAGCTTCGTGTCCCAGGTCAGCCAGGAGATTTGTACCTGTAACATATGACTTGAGGTCCTGAGAGAACCGCAGTTCGGGACAGCATATCTTTGGAAAACATAGCCTTAGTCCCATTTGTGATGCCCAGGAAGATAACTTCCGCTGACCTCCTCCTTCCTCGGCATTCGGCTGGGCCGGGCCAGCCCCAGGAGAGTCTCTGCAGCCTGGGGCAAGGACCCTAGCCGGGTCTTCTGGCCGGGCTCAGGGCCAGCGGGGGGCCGGCCGCACGGCCTCACTGCCTGTGATGCTCTCACTGGCTCGGCAGCACCAAGCCCGTCTCCTGAGCGCTGCTGCTGCCCCTTGGCCTGGTGGGGAACCAAGACCCAGGCAGCCAGGACTTCATGCCCTGACCGCTCCCTAGGCTGCCCCAGGCCGAGACATCCCATATACCATCCGGCTGGGGACACTTGGCACTCTGGCTGCAGGGTAGGGAGGTAGAGGTCCTGGAGCAGGTCACGTGGGCCAGGGTGAGGAAAACAGACGTGGGTACCCCCCACGCCATCCGCTGTGCAAGGAGGAAGGAGAGAAAGAAGTCACGCCTGTGTCCCCATAGGATTCTGACACGTGCACCTGCTTGTCTTTGCAAAAAGAAACACAGGAAGGGGCCCCTGGGTGGCTCAGTGTATTAAAGCGTCTGCCTTTGGCTCAGGTCATGATCTCAGGGTCCTGGGATCGAGCCCCACATCGGGCTCTCTGCTCAGCGGGGAGCCTGCTTCTCTCTCCCTCTAACTGCCTCTCTGCCTATTTGTCATCTCTCTCCCTCTGTCAAATAAATAATAAAAAAAAAATCTTAAAAAAAAAAGCAACAACAACACGGGAAGACTAGCCCAGAACTGAAAGCGGGTGCTTCTCTGTGGGGTGAGCAGGGATAGACCGAGAGGCAGGGGTCCTTTCTGGCTCTCTTGTTTAATCCTTGCAACATTTGAATCACATATATACTTGCATAACCAAATATAACAGTCAGTCAAAAAAGATGAAAGACTCCGAGATTCAGAAATAAAAGTATGTATCAGATGAATAGAACTACACAGAAAAAGAGAATTAATTCAAATAAAATTTGAACACAACACCCTGTATTCTTTATTTAAAGATTGTATTTGTCAGAGAGAAAGCGTGAAAGCAAGTGAGAGAGAGAGAGAGCACAAGCAGGGGGAGCAGCAGGGGGGGGGGGGAAGCAGGCTCCCCGCTGAGCAGAGAGCCCGATGCGGGGCTCGATCCCAGGACCCTGAGATCATGACCCGAGCCGAAGGCAGAGGCCACAACCCACTGAGCCACCCAGGCGCCCCCCCCCCCCCGTATTTCTTTCTTTCTTTTTTTCCTTTTTTTTTTTTTTAAGTTTTTTTATTTATTTGAAAGAGAGAGAGAGGGAGAGACCACAAATGGGGAAAGGACAGAGGGAGAAGATCTTTGAGCAGATTCTCCACAGAGCACAGAGCCTCACACAGGGCTGGATCCCATGACCATGAGATTGTGACTTGAGCAGAAATCAGGAATAAGATGCTTAACCAACTGAGTCACCTAGACGCCCCCATGATAATCTGTATTTCTTTGGTGGTTTATATTCCGAGGACAAAAACAACTACAAAGAGATCTTGAAATTTCCTTAGTAGGTCTGTAGTTAATAGGTTACTGTAGTAATTCCAAAGCTATTTGGAGGGAGTTTTGGAGTAGAGAATGTGAGTAAACATACCGATGTGACTGAAAACAAGCACTCTCACTGTGGAGAAAGGGATATTTGTTTAAACCTTGTAGATTTGCTTTTTTTTTTTTTTGGTAGAACAAAAATGGTTGAATATTGGCAATTTCCTATGCTTCAACCGCACGTAAATATGGAATGAGAGGAAGGGAAGGAGCCTGAGGCGTGGTTTGGAGGGAGAGACGGGAGGCCAGCTCCGTCCCCGGTGAGGCTGCGGAGGACAGAGGCCCCCCACAGCACGGAGCACACCCCACTCCAGGCCTTAGTTTCTAAATCCCATTCCCCCCGTGGGAGGCTGGGGCTTCCTCGAGAAATGGCCCATTCGGGGCTGGGACAGGGACCATCCTGGGTGAGCCTAGAACACCGTAAGTGACCGAAGTGCTCAGAGAATAATGGAAACATGTCAAAACGACGCAGGAAAGATGTTGCCCACAGGTGCCTGCGGACTTGCTCAGAGGACGCTATCAATGTTGGAGCTCCCGGGGGCATAGTAGTTCGGTGGTTGTGGAAGAGGATGGCTTTGCTCTTAGGAAACACACACGAGTCCTGAGTGGCGAAGGTGCACAGTGTCTCCAACTTACTCTCAAATGGTTCAGAAAAAAAAATCTGTATATATGGAGACAAGGAGAAGAGGACAAAGCCAGCAGGCAACATGTTACAATCGGCGAGTCCAAGAGACACCCAGGAGCTCCTTGGACCGTTCTTGCAACTTTCTTCTAAGTTTGAAATGATATAAAAATAAAAATCACCCTCCTCCAAAAAGAAGAGAGCATGGGAGCCAGCTTGAAGGGGGTCTCGTTGGCCAAGTTTAGGTCAGTTTGAGCAACGAAAAGAAATCTATGAATTCATATTAACATTTAAGAATTTTATTTATTGGGGCGCCTGGGGGGCTCAGTCGTTAGGCGTCTGCCTTCGGCTCAGGTCATGGTCCCAGGGTCCTGGGATCGAGCCCCGCATCAGGCTCCCTGTTTGGCGGGGAGCCTGCTTCTCCCGCTACCATTCCCTCTGCTTGTGTTCCCTCTCTCGCTGTGTTTCTGTCAAATGAATAAAATCTTAAAAAAAAAAAAAAAAGAATTTTATTTATTTACTTATAAATGATTTTATTTATTTATTTATTTGAGAGAGAGATCACAAGCAGGCAGAAAGAGGGGGAAGCAGGCTCCCCGCTGAGCAGAGAGCCCGATGCGGGGCTCGATCCCAGGACCCTGAGATCACGACCTGAGCCGAAGGCAGAGGCTGTGACCCACTGAGCCAACCAGGCGCCCCGAGAATTTTTTTTAAGAGGGAAAGCATTTCTCAACCAAAACAATACCTACTACATGTAAAGAAATGATAAAATTAGGAAGTCGGGACTTTGCTATCATAAATGTAATGAAGGGTTCAGACAGCAACCATCAGGGGATGCTAAAACCATTGGGTAAATAGCTATTGGAAAAACATATTTACAGTCTCAGAGAGTTGCCACACACCAGGCTTATACACTCTCTGAAGAACCTTGACCGTGGAACAATCTGGCAGACCCCATCCTGACCACGTGTCCAGAATTTGCTTCCCCCCTAACAGGACGGGCCTGGATCTCCTGAGGGCCTTCCCCAGGACCGCCTCGCTGCTCTGAACGCTTAGCCCCGGAAGGTGGGTCCAGTCTGAAGAAAATGGGTCTGCCTTTTCACAAAATGCGAGTGTCATGAAGAATTAAAACAAGCCAAACGAAAGACAGAGGGTCTGTTGCGGGTTAAAAGAGCGCAGACCAGCGTGACGACCAAAAGCGATGTGACGACCGGCTGTGAAGGACGTTCTGACACAAGGGCAATTCTAATGTCAAGTCAAGATAACTGACGTCAAGATAACATCATCGCATCCATGACTGTGCGCTTGTTGGGGGCAGGGACGGGTTACAGTCAAGTGGGGGAAGGTCCTGGGTCTTAGCAGGTGCTGCTGGGGTATTTGGGTTATGTCGTCTGCTGACATTCAAATTAAAATACATGTGCAAATATAAATGTACAGAGTAGGCAAATGTGACAAGTTGTTAACAGCGGTCATCTAGGAGAACAAATAGAGAAGTTTTGGAAAGTGGTAGTTTACTGTATTAAGGGTTTAGCTTTCTCTAATGGTCACTTTTTAAAGTTTTTTTGTTTTGTTTTGCTTTTATTTATTTACTTTTTTAGATTATGTTTATTTGCTGGAGAGAGAGAGCACAGGCAGGTGGAGCAGCAGGGGGAGGGAGAAGCAGGCTCCCCGCTGAGCAGGGAGCCCAATGGAGGGCTGGGTCCCAGGACCCCAGGATCATGACCTGAGTCGATGGCAGATCTTAACCGACTGAGCCCCCCAGGTGTCCCTTAAAGTTTTTGTTTAAATCGTCTCTATACTGAACGTGGGGTTCGAACTCATGGCCCTGAGGTCCAGAGTCGCATATTCCTCCGACTGAGCCAGCTGGGAGCCCCTATAAATGCCTGTTTTTAATTGGAAAATTTGTCGAGATACAGGGGCACCTGGGTGGCTCAGTCGTTAAGCGTCTGCCTTCGGCTCAGGTCATGATCCCAGTGTCCTGGGATCGAGCCCCGCATCAGGCTCCTTGCTCAGCAGGAAGCCTGCTTCTCCCACTACCATTCCCTCTGCTTGTGTTCCCTCTCTCGCTGTGTTTCTCTCTGTCAAATAAATAAAATCTTAAAAAAAAAGTCTATAAAATTTGTCGAGATACAGAATAGCGTGGAATCGTAAGGAATAACACAGAGGAATAATACCCCTTGCCAGCTTCTCCGCAATCGTAACATTGGGCAGAACTATGGACCGTATGGCCCCCCGGACAGTGGGCTGGACATGGCATCCCCCCCTTCATGTTCCCTGGGGGTCCCAGGTATTACCCTCCCATAGCCACACCGGCCTCACTCCTTCCCCCAAACCATGGCCCCGAACACCGGACAACCCTTCTGCCGTTTCTAAAACGCTACATTTCCATCAGGCTGTATAGATGCGGCCCTACAATTTGCCTGTAGCCTCTGGGGGAAGGCTTTTTATGCCTCAGTTCCCTTCCCCGGGGAGCCCCCCAGGTCGCTGTAGCCATAGCTTGTTTTGGATTGCTGAGCGGTGCTCCGAGGGGTACCACAGGGTGCCCAAGCGTGCACCCGCTGAAGGACACCCAGGCTCGTTGCAGGTGTGGGCTGTCGCAGATACAGCCGCTGGCAACAGGACCGTGCAGCCCTGCCCTTCTCCGACATATCACCTTGGGCGAGAAAAACACGGGCTGCACAGAGACGCTGAACAAAGCACGTGGTAAGGACTCCTCTTCATGGCCTGGCCAACCTCCCAACGATGGCTTTGACCCCACGGTGGCCCCCCGGGTCCTCCGCGGGCATGGCGTCCCGGATCCGGAGCACCTGTAGGAGGTAATGGAGCTAAGTAAGCGCGCCGAGTTGCAGAGAGGAGCCCAGGCGGGCAGGCCTCCCGGAGGAGCCACAGTTCCAGTGTGTGTGTTCAGCCCCAAGTGCGCAGAGTCACCAAAGGCAGGTGAGGGGCCTTCCCACTGTGGCGGGGAGCTGGCACGTCCGGGACTTGAATGTTTGGCTGTGGCGTGAGATCAACCCTTGGCCAAGGGGAGTCACTTCCAGGTGTTTCTTGCCTTTAGAGGCTCGTCAGGCCGTGGGGCAGCACCCCAGGGCTCCAAGCCAGGGTGCAGTGGTTGTCTCTGGGCTGGGTCCACAGGCGCCCCACTGAGTCCTGGTCCAGCCCAGACAGGCTGCTAAGGGGCGGGGGTCTTCCTGATTCTCCCACCTCCCACCCCCAGGGCCCCAGCGCGGATCCCACAGCTTGGGGCACCCTGCCTCTGTCAGGTGAGAATCAGAAGCGGGAGGGGAAGGCCTGGTTGGGGGTGTATGTCTGTTGTACCAGGCTCCGCCCTGCATATCGGGCGAGGGGCCCCGCGGATGGGAAGAGCAGTGGAAGAGTGAGTGAGCGTGAAAGGTCTGTCCTTGTGGAGCTCAGGCTCCAAGGGAACCCCGGCAGGATGACGTGCCAAAGAGGCTGGGCTGGGGACAACTTGGGGTGCGGGGCCCTGTCTCCCACAGAACCGCCTGTGGGGGCCTGATGGGCAGAAGGGTGGGGTGGGTGCTCGCTTCGGCAGCCCATATACTAAAATTGGAACGATACAGAGAAGATTGGCATGGCCCCTGTGCAGGGGTGACACGCAAATTTGTGAAGGGTTCCTTATTTAAAATAAGAAGAAGAAGGGTGGGGTGGGAGAGCTTGAGCCCGCAGCGACCACAAAGGCCCCAAGAGGGTGTGCTCCGAGGCCCAGGGTGCCCAGCCCCACACAGGCAGTGAGACCATGAGAGCAGGCAGGAACGGACCAGGCGATAGCAAGGAAGGGACAGGGCGTCTCTGAGCTGATGAAGACCAGGCTGGGGCTGATACTGGGGCCTGACCAGACGACCTCCCAAGTGCCTCCTGTGTGACATCTCCGGTGTCCTCTCATGCTCTGTGGCGTCAGGGCAGGGGCTCATCGATGGTGACAGGGCTCAGTGGGACACTGTCAGTGGGACACTCAGGTCCCAATGTCCCACTGAGCATTACGCCGCTGCCTGGATCCTGGACTCTGAGGCCGCACTATGAGGGGTGTCCCCGGAGCTTCCCCAGTTTCCCTACACACGCATGCAGCTGTCTGTGGGGGTCGGTATGTGGGTCCGCCAGAGTTGGGTGGGTCACCTACACGAAGGTGAGACAGCACGCACACCGGAGGGCTGGAAGGATCCCACGCGCCACTCCTCCCCAACCGGGCTGGGATGGGGGACACGTCCTGGCTGGGGGGCTGCTAGTGGGGGCAGCGAGCCCCGCACGGAGCCCGTAGAACGCTGGACTCGGACTTTCACCGAATGCACTGTCTCTGGTCTGGAGTCTCTGGCCGGCCTTTACCCGGAGCCGGTCGCTGACCTTCGCGCCACCCCCCAGGGCCGCAGGGGGACCTGGGGACAGTGGGCAGGAAGGAAAGGCAGGTGGGCGGGCGCTGGAGCCGGGGCGAAGGGCAATCGAGGCGCAGGCCGGCGACGCGTGGTGGCCCGGCGGGGACCCGGAGCCCAGGCCACGCGAGCTCGCGGCCCGCAGCCACACGGCGCCGGTTGGGGTGTCGGCGCCCAACCACGCGGGCCACGAGCGCCCGTGGGTCCGCGAACGCGCCTGGGCGGGGCCCGGCACGGGGGCGGGGCCCGGACGTCGGGGCGGGCCCGGAAGCAAGCCCGAGCTCCGCCCCCTCAGGCCAGGCCCCGCCCCGCCCCCGCGTGGCTGTGCGTCCCGGCTGTTAGCGAAAGTGGTTTGACGCCGAGCCGGCGGCGGCGGGTCACGTGAGCGGAAGATGGCGGCCCCGGCAGGCGGAGGGGGCTCCGCGGTGTCGGTGCTGGCCCCGAACGGGCGGCGCCACACGGTGAAGGTGACGCCGAGCACCGTGCTGCTGCAGGTGCGGCGGCGGCGGGCGATGGCGGCGGCCGGGAGAGCGGCGGGCGGGCGGGCGGCGCCGGGCCCGCGCTTGCGGTTGGCTCCGGGGGTCGCGGGGGCGGGGACTGAAGGGGCGGGGACTGAAGGGGCGGGACCGGCGGCCAATGAGCGGCCTCCTGGCGCGGCGGGCCCGCCCCCTTCTGCGCCGGGCTCCAGGCTCCGGGGCTCCGCGGGTCCCTGCGGGGCAGGGGTCGGGCTGGCGGGAGTCGGGCCCGGCACCTCTTGCCGCCCCACGGAGTCCGCGGCGGAGCCCCGAGCCGTGTCCCCGGCCCGGGGTCCTCCGGCCCGGTGTCCCTTGGGTGTGCGGCCTTGGCGCCTGGAAAGTGACGTGCTGAGTCACCCGCTGCACGTTGTCCGCGACAGCTGTTGCATTAAAAGGCTTCTCGGGCCCGGCTGTGCAGGGCCCGGGCCGGGAGGAGCCCCCAGGGTGGGGCGGAAGCGGACTGAGCCGTGTGCTTGCGGGGCCCGGGAGCGGGGGCCGTCTGTGCCGGCGGCTCGCGGGGAGGACGGTGACGCCCGGCGGTCGGCGGGGCTCTGTGTGTAGCAAGAGGTCTGTGGTGGTGGCCGTCCCGCAGGCCCAGTGACCAGAGGTCCGGCAAACAGGCGTTGCAGGGGAGGTGTGTGGGCCTGTCGAGTGACAGCCTGCGTGGGGTCCCGCACAGCCCATTAGTTCGTGGAGAGATGGAGTGTGTGCCTGCCGGCCCAGCTGCCAGGCCAGGCACGGTGGCTCACGGGCCTGTCGTCTGACTCCTAGGTTCTGGAGGACACATGCCGGAGACAGGACTTCAACCCCAGCGAATACGATCTGAAGTGAGTTTGCTAGGGTCCAGGTCCGTCCACCCCTGCCCAGCGCCCTGCCTGGGGGCTTAAGCCAACACCGTCATTTTCTCACAGAAGCCCAAAGTCAAGGTGTGGGCAGGGCCACGCTCCCAGCAAGACTGCGGGAGGAGCCTCCCCCATCTCTCCCAGCTGCTGGTGGCTCCTGGCTCCTTGGCTTGTGGGTGCCCTCAGCCTCTGCGTCCTCAGGAGGCCTTCTCCCTCTGTGTTGGGTGTCTTTTCTTCTTCTGTCTTCCTGTGAGGACACTTGTTATTGGATTTAGGGCCCACCCCATTCCAGGATGACCTCATCTCAAGATCCTTAACTCAGTCATAGCTGCCAAGCCCTTATTTTCAAGTAAGGTCCCATTCCCGGGTCCTGGGGGATAGGATGTGGATGTGTCTTTTCTAGAGGTCTCTGCAGGGGTTTTTTTGTGCATTTGGTTGTATAAGTTCCTGGTGGGGCTCTGAGGGCAAGAGGAAGTGGTCGTGCAGAAATGGGAAAACCCCTGCAAACTGGGGGCGGTTCGATGGCCTCGCGGCCCCGGAGTTGCACGCATGGGTCTCCGAGTGCGGGTGCTTTTCCTAGAGAGGGGGCTTCCATTGGATCCTTAAGTGGCCTAAAACAACAAAAGGGTTGGGGCTCCTGGGTGGCTCAGTTGGTTGAACAACTGCCTTCAGCTTGGGTCCCGGGATTGAGTCCCGCATTGGGCTCCCAGCTCCATGGGGAGTCTGCTTTGCTTCTCCCTCTGATCTCCTCTCCTCTAATGCTCTCTCTGTCTCAAATAAAAAATAACAACAACAACAAAAGGGTCAGAACTCGGCTTTGGTAGGGAGTGGGTTTTCTTTTCCACCTGAGAACTTTTCGCCTTAGCAGCGTGTCTTAGTGGTGTGGCTGTCAGTGATGTCAGGGACAGAGAGGAGCCCTTGCTGCGGGAGCTTGCTTTCTTGGGCTTCACCCGTGCTGCCACTGAGAACCCCGGGGCTGTGCTCCATGCTCACTGTCCCCCGCCGCGCTGTTACGGAGCCGTGTCCCCCCGCCCCTCCCCCACCTGCCAGAAGCCTGTTAGAACTTTCTGAGCAGAGCTGGCAGAGCGGGGTGCACGCCCCCAATCACCCCGGGTGTGTGTTTATTTTCTGAGCCTGGACTTGGGCCGTTGCTGCTTTACGCCTGGGGGTAGGGGTGGACAGCCCCTTGGTCTGCCCCGGACGGTGACCCGTTTCTGGTTTCTCCCCCTCGCTCTGTCCTTGTATGCTCAAAGCTGAGTCAGTACCCACTTTCTCTTTCCATCGGAAGACCCGCTGCAGACAGGGCCTGCTGTGTCCCTGCTGGCTTGCAGGCTGTGCCGCTGTTCCCACAGGCGCGGGGTCACTTGCCCGGGGGGGCCCCTGCTCCTAGCGGGGCTGTGCCGGTGCGTGTGGATGCCGGCTGCGTCAGGCTCTGCAGGGTGGCCCGCGAGCTCTGGCCTGTTTTGCAGGTTTCAAAGGACTGTGCTTGACCTCTCTCTCCAGTGGAGGTTCGCCAACCTGCCCAACAATGCCAAGCTGGAGATGGTGCCCGTCTCCCGGAGCCGTGAGGGGCCCGAGAACATGGTAGGTGGCTCTTGGGGGGTGGCCGGTGGCGCTGCTGCCTCTGGCTCTTTCCTTCAGGCTGTTTGGGCTGCGGGAGGCTCCCGCGTGCTGAGCAGGCCATGGTCGCTGGCCCGTGAGGGTGAGTGGAGGTCGGCGTGCCGGCGAGGCCCATGTCCCCACGCCCGCACTGCCGTCCAGGGTCAGCCGTGGATGGGAAATGAACCTTCTCAGTCTTTGCTCTGAGTTTATCTTTGAGGGGAGCTTGCTGGTGCCGTGTCTGTCTGTGGCTCTCGCCCAGCCCGACGACTGTGGTCACGGAATCGCCTGCAGCCTGCAGAGTCCGGCGGGACGGCTCGCGCAGCCCAGTTGGGAGGGAACCGTGGCCAGGGCCTCAGGCTTCACCCTAGACTCGGCTGCCCCACGGCCGCAGTGTCTGACCGCGGCCTGCGGCCTTCCACCGGGTCCGTGACTCGGGTTCTGGAGACGGGGCGCCGACCCCACGGCTGTCCTGGGTGGAGACGGCCGCGGTGGGGCTGAGGGGGTGCTCGTGGGTGTCGGACACACGCTGGCCTCCCGGCTCTGAGCACGGTGCCCTGGCGTGCCCGTCCCTCGGCAGAGGGACCGCAGAGGTGGACCCAGGTTCTCACTCATGGAGGTAGCTGCCCTCCCCGGAGCTGCCAAAGTCAGGTGGAGAGAGCTCAGGGGACGCCCGTGCTCCTTGCCCATTACCGCACGACACGTCAGCCCCGGCTCCGGCGGCTCCCCACACGGCGACAGACACACCCGCAGCGCGCTCGCAGGGTCCCAGCAGCCCCGGAGCACAGGCTTGCTCACCTGGGCCCCGAGACAGGGCTGCGGGTCCGGGCGTGAGGGCCGCTCTCCTTCCTGACGTGGTTTCCCGTGCCTGCACCCCTCAGGTTCGCATCGCGCTGCAGCTGGATGACGGCTCTCGGTTGCAGGACACCTTCTGCTCGGGCCAGACGCTCTGGGAGCTTCTCAGCCATTTTGCACAGACCAGGTGAGCGCCGGTGAGCAGGTTCTGGGCTCTGTCCCTGTGTGGGGAGGGGGCCTGGGCCGGAGCCCTGGGCTGCAACCACCGCCCCGAGGTCGGCCGTGGCCCTGCTGGGCCCTGTGATCCTGGCGAGGGGCCTGGTTTCAGACGAAGGGGCCTCCTGTCCGTCTTCCGCCCCAGCAGGTGCTGGCTGCCCAAAGCTCATCTTTCTCACGGGGTTTGCTGTCACGACAGCAGCGCCACCCGTGCCCCCTGGAAGGGCAGAGCCGAGCTTCTGTCGTTACGGGGGCTCAGTGAGCAGTGAGGGGCACGGGGGCTCCGGGCTCTTCAGGGGACCAGGGCTTTGGGTATAAAACTTCCTTATTGTGGAAACGAGTCCCGTTTAAACAAATCTTAATGGCATTTGGCATGTCGGTTTTCATCTGGTAATGAACGCTTTAAACGTTATTTGTGAGTGAGTCAGAATGGTAGTGCTTTCCTTTTTGCTCTTTCATTTTGGCGTGGGAGCGTTCATCCACGTGGGAGCGTCTTGGCCCTCGGAGGGGAGGGACCGTGGGGGGTGTGGTGTATACCGTGTGGCCCCGGGCCGGCTGCCGGCTGCCCGTGGGCCTCCCACGGGCGGTGTGAGGGTGGGGCGAGTGAACGTGTCTCCAGTCCGAGAACAGGCCTGGCTCAGACGGGGACTCTGGGTGGGGCCCTCCTGGGGACAGAGCCCCACCATAGGACAGTCCCCACTGGTGTGATCGCGGTCCCCGCGGCCGACTCCTGCCCCCCACCTGAGCTGCCCCGTTGGGGCGCCTCTTCCCGTGTCTGAGGTGCTGGTCCTGTTAGTGGCGTGGCCCCAGAGGCTGCCGCACCAAGACTGGGTGGCCACCTTCCACTGCCCCGGGCCCAGGCCCCACGGCCAGGGCCGCTGCCCCTCTGCCAGCCTCTGCGGCCCCCCTGGGCGCCCCTGCTTTGCTGACCCGCGGCCGTGGTGGCCTCCCTGCTGCCACTGGTGCCTGCTGTCTGACCTGGGCTTCCCCTCGGCCAGGCGAGGCCGGCCTTCTGTTCCCCTCATTTTGGGAAGAAGGACGGGACACGCAGAGGAGGAGGGGCTCCTCAGAGCTCAGGCTCCGGGGCCGCGGGTGCCTGCTCTCAGCGGCTGTGTCAGTCTGTCCGTCTTTCACGGGGGCCACTCAGGCCATGAAGGGCGGCCCCGCCGAGCTCACCGAGACAGCCCTGGAGCCGACAGGCAGGTGCACAGAGCCACAAGAAGGCTTCACGAAGGGAGGGCGCCCTGGGAGGCCGTGGGCAGCATTTCCTGGGTGGAGGGGGAGGTCTCAGGAGCAGCCGAGAAAGAGCCTTCTGGGCAGAGGTGATGGAAAAGGCCCCCCAGCAGAAACGGGCAGGAAGAATTCACGGAGTGGAGTGTGTCATTCCTCCTCCTAAAGCTGCAACTCAGAGCCCAGGCAGTGGCCGCCCCGGGTCGTGGGTGCGGTGGGTGAGGGCTGGGCAAGGGGGCGCGAGGGGGAAGGCGGGACATGGGGAGGCATGAGAAGGCGGGGGGCCTTCGCTCCCCTCCCGCTTCGTGCTGCTGGTCCTGGAGGCGGTTTTCTGGGGACGGTGGGCCTCAGGGCTCTCTGGATTGGGGCTGCTGTTTCAAGGCGGTGGGGGGGGGGTTAGTGTCTCCCTGCACCCCTGGTGGCTCCCACGGGCAAGCAAGCGGGACAGTGGGTGCTCAGACCCATGGGCTTCGGCACACACACCCGGGCCTGTGGCTGTTGGGCCGCAGCCGACCCTGACTGATGCCCCAGCATGACGCTCCAGGGGCTAGGGCACAGGTCCGTCCCCGATGCTCAGAGACAGGGCAGGCCTGCGAAGGGCCGCAGCACCGGGAAGGTGGCTGACCGTACCTTCCAAGCCTGTAGGGAAAGTGTCTTTTCTAGAGTTACTATTTGTCAAAGTGTCCGTGAGAGTGAGGGTGAACAAAGCCATTTTCGGGCCCGGAAGGTCACACGTTTGCTCCTTGCCCGTGCTCTGAGGGAGGTGCTGAGGCTGCTCCAGCGAGGGGCACGCGGGGTCCGCCAGGAGGAGCCGGACGTGGGTGCAGGCCAGGAGTCCTGCCTGGGGGAGGGGACGCACCAGGCCCCTGCTCTCTCGAAGCCTGGCCTGGCTGGCAAGGAGTGGCCCCGAGGCAGGAGCCCGGCCGTCCCGCTGTGAGGCGCCCCCTCCAGAGGAGGCCACTGTAGGTACAAATGAGAACAAACAGCCGCACTGGAGCCTGAAACTCTATAAAGGAGTCAGCGTCCCCGTGGCGACGCGCAGGACCTGGTCCCCGGCCGTCTGGGGGACAGAACCAGGGGACGCGGCCGACCGGCCTCTTGGGAGGGGAAACTGCCGATGGAGTTTAGGGAGCTAAGCGGGGTGGGGACGGCTCTGGGGCGGCGGGGGCTCGCGCGGGGAGGGGCTGGGCAGCCGGAGTTGGCAGTGGGCGTCCCCGAGCGTGCGCCCGCGGGGCTGTCCTTGCGGTGCCCAGAGCAGTTTGCACCTGCGTCCCCCCCTCGGGAAGCGTCCTCCCAGCGCCTGTCCGCGGCTGAGTGGCTGTGGCGTGCGGTGCCCGGCCGTGTGCGGGCGGCTGGGCACTGCCCCGGGAGAGCCCGACACACGGGCCGGCTGCCCGACGGGCCCTGGTCCCCACTGACGCTGAGTTCTCAGGAATGGATGCGAGGCCGGCAGAGAGGGCCCGCGCCGAGCTTCACTCCGAGGTTCTGCGCCGCTCTCGGGAGCCGGTGTTCAGAGTGGGGCTCGCGGGGGGGCAGAGGGGCAGGCGGCGGCTTCAGCCCCAGGTCCCGACCCCGCACCCCGTTAGCTGGTGATGTGCGCTGGGGCCACATGATGGGGCGGCCCGCCAGGCAGGGACGCCGCGGGTGCGGACCCGCGCGTGGCGCCCCGACAGACCCTCGTTGGCGAGGGCCGGCGGCTCTGGGAATCCCACGTCTGTGCAGAGCGGGCTGGGTGGGAGCTGGTTCTCCTGGCCGTGCTCTCGGGAAGGGGTCTGCGTCCGAAGGCAGCGGCGTGCTGTGCTCAGCGGGGAACTGGTGGAGGGGAGCACGGCATCTGGGGGCCACTGCTGGGGGGGGGGGGCTCCTTCGCACGGTGCCCTGCCCTGCCTGCCAGCATCTGGGTCAGCTAACTGGCCACCGGATATGCCGCCTGCGCCGCACGTGTAGGCCGTGGAGGTAATTCAGGCTTTTCGGGCAGCCACATCAAAAGAACAGTGAGAACAGGTGCAATTAATTTTAGGATTAGGATGGACTTGACCCAGTGTGTCCAAAATGTTAGGCTTTGAATACGTTATTAACCGGAAAGTGAGATATTTTTACATTCCTTGTTGGACAGAGGGCTTTGAAATCTGGTGTGTCTCACGCTTGGACTGGCCTCCCCGTGGGCTGCAGACGGTACCGGGCTCCGCGGGGACTGGCTGGTCCTCCCTACTTCTCAGCTCTCTGCTACAGGGGGCGCCCAGCGAGAGGGGCTCCGGGCCTGTGACTCCCGGGCTAGGCCCTTCCCTGGTGCCCGGGGTCCCTCTGCTCCCCACCTGGCTTCACGGCCGAGCCTGCACTCTCAGCACCGCCCGTCTCACTGGTAGGAACCAGGGCCTTGAGCGGCCCGGGGAGGGCAGGCCGTGTTGTGTGTCACTCAGCATTGTGTGACCCCGGGCCCAGTGGGCTGCAGAGGGGGCTGCCTGTGAGCCTGGGGACCACCCTGTGGTCACGTGGAGGAGGGTGTTAGAGTTCTCGGCCACCATCCCCCACCTTACCTTGGGAAGGAAAGGAGACTTCCCTCCTGAAACCACCCCTGCCTTGTCCGCCCTGGGGGAGGGGACCCCGTGGCTCCCTCCAGTCCTGACCTCGTCATTGTGTTGGGGTGCACGTTGCCTGGCCCCTTGGGATGTGGCCTTGCCCGAGTTGGGCCTCCCAGTGGGTGCCGAGGTTGAAGCCTGGGTCTGTTGTTTGGGTTGGTTTTGTCACTTTTGTGCTGACGTGGGGAACGCGGCGGCACCGGCTCGCGTTGGCGCACCTGGGTTTGCACCTGCCGGGCTCGGTCAGGCCCAAGGAGGTGAGGTAAATGGGGGGTCTCCGGATGCCTGGCTTGCGCCCCAGCGCAGTGCCCTTCTGGGAGCCGGGCCCGCGTGGACGGATGCCTCCTGCCCGTGGGGCCAGCGCTTTTGTGGTGGGTGAAGAACGTCCGTGAAGGCAACGGCAACAGCACGTCTGGCCTGCCCGGCCGTGCCCACTGGCCGCGGAGCCACCAGAAGAGCAGGTTTGCTGGCCTCGGGTCTGGGGCGGTGCCTGACGAGGGGCGGGCAGGCACCCACGGAGGCCGCACACCAGGCCCGGCCTCGAGGGACGCCTGCGGCCCTGCCTGGGCCTGGGGTGTGGCAGCAGGTCAGGGCACCAGGCTCATCCTCAGGAGGCCCTTGGCCCAGCTCCCTCCGAGCATCTCGGGGGCTTCGCTCAGGTCTCTGTTGCAGGGGGCGTGGGCCGAAGCTCTGGCCCAGCCCCGGCCCACTGTTCTTGGAGGGCGAGCTCTGCTCGTTGGCCGGGAAGGTCTGGAAGCCATTGCGGCCGCCGCTCCCCTGGCTTGTTTACAGGACTGCCCTCAGATCCCCGTGCGGGGAACCCGATCCCTCTGGGGGAGCCGCACATCAAAGCCGGGTTGGCTTTGATGTCCAGGGGCCTCGAGGGCACAGGCAGGCCTTCTCTAGGCACGGCTGGACTCCCCTCCCTTTGCGATTTGTGGTCCCCACCGTGGCATCAGGTGCCTGGAGGAGGACTTGGAGAAAGCAGTGTGCCTGGCCAGAGGTCCTGCGAGTGCAGATTGGACTCCCTCGGGCGCAAGCGTGCGGTTGGCAGCTGAGTCCGCGGCTCCAGGACCTTGCTGGCCGGGCACATCCCTGTCCGCTGAGGTCCCTTCATTTTTCCTCTGTCTGGTCTTCAGTAAGAAGAGTGTGGGGACCGGGTACCCCTTCGTTTTCCTGAGGCCTGGGGTCTTGGTGGGCACCCCTGGCCCGCTGTGCCTGTGAACAGGGTCCCACCTCCCATGGCCAGCGCCGTGCTCCGGTCAACGCAGGCCGCCTTGTCCGGGGCAGTTCCACTGTCGGCAGGGGTATGAGCAGAGCATGGGGTGAGCTCCCCAGGGGGCTGTCAGCCGTCAGGCCCTCCCCCTCCCCGGGGGGCAGGGAGGCAGCAGGGCTGGGGCGGGAGCAGGGCCACCCCTCCCCTGCGGGTCCCATTGCTGGCTCCCGACTCGGTCTCTCTGCTCCCGGCAGCACGCAAACGCAGAACCCCAAGGCAAACGGGAGAAAGGGGAAAACACCACGCTTGGGCCGGAGGACTGGGTCCCAAGTCTCAGGGCCGGGGTGCGTCCAGAGTGGCCGTGGGCAGCTGGGGGCCCTGCTGCTTCCTGTCTCCAGCTCGGCCGCTGCTCTTCTGGCCCAGGCGCGTCTGTGTGTTGAGCTCCGGGCCCTGGCGGGTCCTGCGGCGCGTGGCCTGCCGTCGTCTCTCCTGGCCTCCCGCTCAGGTGGGCCCTGCAGGGACGGGGACCGGATGGGGTGCTCCAGGTGTGGTCTCGAGTGGGCGCTTCGGGGGGCCGATGTCACAGTGACGTGTTAGGAAACTTAGTTGGGAACGTTCCCTCGCTCTGGCACCAGCAGCTGAAGGGCCAAAGCCAGGCCTCGGCCGGCCTGCGCCCGGGGCCCCACGGTCAGCACTGCCCTCCGAGGGGCAGGAGCTGGGGGCCGGTGTGGCACCCATGTCTGGGAGCAGGCATGTGTGCGTGTGTGTGTGCCCCTGCGCCTGTCTGTCCCGCTGCACTTCCGGGGGGCTCCTCCCTCCTGTCTGGGGGTCCCGCTCATGAGGGGAGGCTGCCCGCTGCCATCCGTGTGGAGCGTCCATGGTGTCTCTGGTCCGCCTGCCCCCACACTGCCCTGGCCCCCAGCCTGTGGGTGACAGCGGCCGGCCGTGTGCACGTGCGCACGTGCTGCCTCAGCCTCTGCTTCGGCTTCTCGGGGACACTGATTTCGGGAGTCCTCTGCACCGTGCGGCTCGGCCAGCTGGGCCTGAGGGCCTGCTGCCAAGGGGCCATCCCTGCCTTCCCCCTGCACCGTGGTCCCGCTTGCCCTAGGTGCGGGCTGCAACCTGCCATGCCAGCGTGCGGCTGGAGGACCAGTGCTCTCTGTCCCCGGCGTGCACCGGGGTGGGGGAGGGGTTGTGTGCCTGTGGCCTCGGGGACCCGACCTGTCTTCCTGGAGCCCACGTAACAGATGCCTATCCCCAGCTGCTCCTGGCCTCTCAGGGGTCAGTAGTGCTCTTTGGGGATGGCTTCCGATAGAAGCTCAGATCACAGGGCTCCGGGCTTTCTCATTGTTGAACCCCCTTAGGAGACTGTGAGCCTGCTCCATGGCGGACCATGAGCCCCCCCCAACGGCAGACCATGAGCTCCCCCATGGCAGACCGGGAGC
>CM053619.1:46449789-46483722 GCA_028646535.1 Procyon lotor
CGTGTCTGGGAGGTGGCCCGTCTGCTCTGAGCCTGCCCTGAGCTGTGAGGCTGGGAAATACCCCTGGGCCCTTTGGGCAGGTGGCTTCCCGCCAGTGGCTGGCCGCCGTCTCCTGGTGGCCCTGAGGAGGCCAGGGTGGGCTTGGGCCTGCTGTTCTGCCAGGCTGCCCTGGGGGAGCTCCGGGGGGGGCTCCCGTGGCTGGCCTGTGAGCTGTTCTCTGCCCCCCGCAGGGAGTGCCTGGAGCAGCCGAGTGAGGCGAGCCCCGTCTGTGTGTACATGAGGGACGAGGTAGGTGAGCGGCCCGGCCCCGCTTGCCAATCTGGAAAGTTCACTCTCTCAGGCCCGCCTTCAAAGCAGCGGCCAGGGAGACAGGCTCTGAAAGCGTGATGTGTCTCATGGAAAAAAGCAGAGCGCCGGCTCCGTTGGCGCTAACCACGGGCCGCCCGGGCTGCTCCCCAAACCTCTCCGACGCCCTGTTTGTTTTCCCAGCGTCTCTCAGAGCCTGAGAGTCACAAAAGTGGTTTCACTTTAATAAATATTTGCTTTGCTCCGTGTTTTGATCTTTTTCAAAACCGAGTGCAGCACGGTGCGGGCGTAGCCTGTCCCCACCCTCCCGCCCGTGACGGGGACCCGCCTGGCGCTGGGGCCCCTGGCTCACAGGGGCTTTTTGTTCTGGCCCTGGCCAAGTGCCCTTCCCTGGCCCTGGGTGGCCACTGTCCCCAAGGGGCCCTGGTGTAGGCGGGACCAGCCCCCTCCTCATCCCTGCTCGAGGTTCCCCGGCTTGGGGCTGTGAGGGGCGGGGGTCCCAGGGCTGTCCGTGGGGGGACCAGGGGGGACACATCTTCCCCCGGAGGAGACAGGCGCTAGACCTCGGGCACCTGAGCCCGGATCGAGGCCATCGTGGTCGGGTCAGCCCGCAGAGGTGGTCAGCGGGCCAGATGTGGCTGATTCGGGCCGGAGCCGTGCCCGCCGAGGCCGTGGCTGGGGTGGGGTGGGGAGGCAGCTGCACACCAGCCAGCCAGTGCTCGGGCTGGTCAGGCTGCGGAGGTAGGATCTGGGCCTGCCGGGAGCTGGTGTCCCACGGGGCCGGGGGGGGGGCCCTGTGGGGCCAGGGGTGGCTGTGCAGGCCGAGGGAGCCCGCGTGAGGTGGTAGGGCAGCGCCATCCACGAGGGGTCAGCTGTGTCCTCTTCCCTCCTCGCAGGTGACCGGCAGGGCCTCCTTGCAGGCCACGACACTCAAGTCTCTGGGTCTCACGGGGGGCAGCGCCATCATCAGGTGGGGGGCCTCAGAGTCCCATCGGGAGGGATACAGGGGAGAGTGACAGGGAGATGTGGCCTTGTCCCCTCGATCTGGGGCCGTGGCCCGATGGCTGCCCCTGCTGGGGGGGGGGCGGTGGGCAGGGGCTGGTGGCGCCTTCGGGGGCCAAAGCATCGCTTGTGGGGCCGGGAGACCCCGGGGAGGGTGGGCTCTGTGTGGGGCTCACGCGCTCTCCGGGTCTGCACCCTCAGGTTTGCCATGAAGCGAGGGACTAAGGCTCCAGGAAGCCCGGTCCTGTCGCCGTCGGCCGACCAGGCCGCCGGCAGCCCCCTGCCCCCGCTGGACTCCGTGGGGCTCAGCCAGGGGGATGTGAGCCGTCAGGACGAAGCAGGCATCTCGGGGGCCAGCTGTGTGGACGCTCGAGCCAAGCAGGACTCCGCGGAGCCCGCCCCCGCCCCCTTTGTTCCTTTCTCAGGTGGGGGACAGCGCCTCGGGGGCCCCTCCGCACCAGACAGGTCTCTGATGTCGCCTTCAGCCCAACTGCCCAAGTCCTTCTCCAGCCCCGGGGGCCCCTCCAAGCCGAAGAAGTCGAGGCCAGGCCAGGAGCCCCGGCCAGAGGCCGAGGCGGTAAGCAGCAACCTGGGTGCGGGGGTCCTTCCTGCTGACCTTGGTTAGCTTGGGGGTGCAGCTGGGCAGACGAACGTGTGTTCGCCTTTGCTGGGAACTGATTGCTCAGGCTGGATTGCACGGAGGCCGCACTTGAGGCATGCGGCGTGATGGGGGTGCCCTCGTGAGCGTGGTCACGGTGGGAGTGCCTTCCTGCCTGCCTGCTGTCCCCGGGACAGGGACAGCGGCCCCGGCCCCAGGTGGTGCCCGGAGCCCCCGCCCCCCACCCTCGTGCCAGGCCAGCCTGTTGACCGGCTTTGGACTTGCAGGCCGCTCTGGCATCGCTTGTCCCCAGCCGTCTGTGTTCCCGAGCCCGGGGGGTCCCTGCGTCCGGTGGGCAGTCTCGGCTGGCAGCTGGTGGGCGCGCCGGGCAGGCCTCCTTGCCTCCAGGTCACGCATCTGGTGAGGTTTTGGGAGCGCTGCCCCCGTCCTGGACTTCCGGGGAGCCACCCCGTTTGGGTGCCGTCTGTCCTTGACCAGCTTCTCTGGGAGTCGGCATCGATGCTTTGGTTGGGCTCCCGCCGGTCACAGGTACCGCAGGTTTGTGCTGTGGAGACGCACCCACCGGCGGTCTGTCTCTGGGGAGCCGCATGTCTGGGGAGGCTGGAGGGTCAGGGGCCCCAGGGGCCCGTGGGGCGGTGGGCCTGCTCCCTCACCGGGCACCCTTGGTGTGTCCTTGCTGAGTGGATGGGGCGGGGGCGCGAGCCAGCCCCGAATGTCTGACCGTCTGTCCTGGGGAGACAGTGGGACTCTGTGAGGAGCTCGTCCACAGTCCCCACTCTCGTGGCCTTTGTGATCTGGCCTCGGGATCAGTGGCTGAAAGCGGACCTGTATGGTGGGGGTCTGACTCTATCCGGGTCAGCTCTTCCTGGGGGTCCCTGTGTTTGGGGGCCGGCCGGCCCTTCTCCCACCCTGAAGGCACAGCAGACTCGGGGCACGCGGCTGCTGGGCCCTTGGCTCCCGCTGACCCGGGTGGGCCGTGGCTCTCTGGATCTCTCGGGAAGCTGCAGAGGGCTCTGTGGACATCCGGGGGGTCCGGGCTCGCGCGCTCCCATAGGTGGTTGCTGTCTGGGCCTAGGATCCCCGTGTGTCCCTGGGCTCTGAACCCGGGGCCCCCTGGGCGGGAGAGGTCCCAGGGAGGGGCCGCCTGGCCGCCAGCAGCGTGTGCCTTTGATCTGGACGTCCCAGCAGCTGGTGGGTTGTGAAGCGTCCCCCGCCCGCCTGCCTCCCTCGTGCCTCCTGTCACTAGCGGCCCCACACCCAGAGGGCCGGCCGGCCACATGGTGTCTGCTTTGTGTCCCTTTTCAGCCCCGGGGGGGGGGGGGGAGGGAAGAAGGGAACAAAACGGAACTTTTGGGGGAACTTCAAAGGTACACTTTGGTAATCAAAAGGAGTTTCCAAGTTTTCCATTAATGTTTTGCCTGTGTGTGGTTTTGGATTTAAATAAAGAGTCAGAAGAGACAGGATAAAATACCGGCAGGTCTTCGCCGAGAACTGGGATGGTTTACAGACCCGGGCGGCTCTTGCCTTTGATGTCAAAACATTAATTATTAGAAGGTAGTTTTACTGGCCGTCAGAGCCGGGCGCGGGGAGAGGCTGGGGCTGCCCGGCGGCCCCTGGCCTGTCCTTTGAAGTCCTTCCTCAGCCCGGGAGGCCGCCCCGCAGCCCTGTGTGCGGCGGGGCCACAGTCCCAGCAGGCGCGCCCCCTGCCCCCCAGCCGGTACTGGGGTCTCTGATCAAAGGCCCCGATGCCCTAGGCAGGGTGGGCAGCTGACGGCAGTCTCCCCGGCCTGCCCCTCAGAGACGGGCCCAGGACTTTCCTGGGGCCTTCCCCTGCAGGCAGGTGTAGCCTGGCCTCTGGCCGTCCCTGCTCCGGGGCTTGTGGGCAGGTTAGGGCACATGAGGCTGGGAGGAGCCCGGCCGGGACCTGGGGGTCAGAGCCGACCGTGAGTCGTGGCCCTTGCTGCCCCCCCTCTCGTCCTGGGGCACCTCCTAGTGTCCTCCCCTGAGCACGCCCCACTGTCCCCCGTGTGTGGGCCCAGGGCAGGGTCTGACCTCGTCCCTGTTGTACGCGCTCCGTGCTCCTGCCCGTCCCAGGAGCCCCGCCGTGGCCTCAGTGGCTGGGGCTGGGGGCGCACAGGCCCGGCTGGTTTGGGGAGAGGCGCCCTGGACGCCCAGGCAGGGCCGGGCGGGGCCTGGGGGCTTTGTCTCTAGGCCTCCGCCCTGATGGGACTTGCGGGCTCTTTGGGACCGTTCCCAGCACGTGGGCGTCCTCCCGTCTGGCTTGCTACCTCCCGCGGTGTGTCCTTGCCGGGAGACCCCACAGCACTTGGGTTCGCGTGTTTCAGTCTCTCGGGGGCTCCCGTGTCTCGCCTGCAGCGCGGGGGTCTGGTCACCCCGGTAGGTGCCGAGAGCGGCCTGGCCTCGCCCTCTGGCTCAGCCCCGCGCCGGGCGCCGGCTCCGTGAGTAACTCGGGAGGTTTGGCCCTCGGCCCTCGCGTCCTGATTCATTTAAGCCCCAAGCCTCAAGGGGAAACGTTTCACATTCCCTCTGACCAGAGACCATTGTCAGAGGACAGTCTGGGCGGGGAGTGGGGGAGACAAACAAGAGCCCTCACAGGAAAGTTGGAAGGTCTGGGGTTGAGGTCACCCCCAAGTCGCTTTTACATTTTTTGTCTGTGTGTCATCACATCCCGGAAAATTACTGTCAAGAAAATGAACCTCAGTGGCCGTGAGGCCACTTCCGACGGGAGGGGACCAGTGTGCCTGGTGGCCGCTCGGCCGCTCGTGAGGCCGCTGGCGGAGGGGGTCGGCCCAGCGCCCAGGCTGCACTGCCTGGCCCCCCAGGACGGGGCCACATCGAGCCTGGCGGCCCACCCCCACCCTCCCAGCCGACCTGGCGAGGCAGGGCAGCTCCCGCAGGCCGGCCACGGCCGGTGGTTGGTCACACGTCCCCACCTCTGGACGGGCTGCGCGTCTGTCCGGCCCCCCTCACGTGCCCCCAGGCTCCTGGCCGGTGTTAACCCGCTTTGTAGACGACGTTAAGGCCGCCGACCTGTGTTGCTCGCTCTGTCCCCATCGTGCGTTCTGTTCTTTCTCCCTGAGGATGTCTCCTCCTAGGGCCGTGCTTTCTATCCATAAACCTGTTCCCGAACCCGCCTGGGACAGGGGCCGTGTGCAGTGCCTGCTGGGACCGGGAGAAGGAACCGCAGAGGAGGGTGGGTTGTTGGCAGAGCCATGGGTGCGAGCAGAACCAGGGCTCAGCCTGGTGGCTGCAGGGCCCCAGCCTCCCTGGCACCCCCCCACCCCCCCGGCCCGCCCGAGCCCCTCTTCGGTGCCGTGGAAGCGCTCTCCCACTCTCTGGGGAGGGCCAGGCAGAGGTGTTTGAAGCTGCCTGCCTTCTCTCTCCATCACTGGGCAGTTGGGTGGTCCTTCCCAGCAGCCCAGCCGCGGACCTCGGTCTGTGCCTGTGGGACGGGGCCTGCCCGGGCCCAGGACGTCAGGAGCTCTGGGCCTGGGCTCTGCCGGTGGCCCCTTCCCAGCCCTCTGGTTCCTGCGCAGGGCCTGGCTCCTGGCTTCTGTGTGACAGGTTTCTGGAGCAGTGAGAGGTGAGAGGAGAGAAGGAATCAAAAGTAGATCCAAAACCCAGAAGGATTATGTCTGTTTTGTGACCAAGAGCGCGTGGCCACTGAGCAGTATGGAGCCAGTGGCTGGTGTCCCTGTGACCCCCGCTCTGGAAATGGCCTGGGGAGTGGGCCGTGGGCCGTGGGGCCCCTAGCACCGCCGGCAGTGTGCAGTCCTGCCACCCGAGGCCAGGGCCCAGGAGGACTGCGAGACTGGGCACGGCTCCCTGGGGCTCGCTTTGCCGGCAGGTCTGAGCGCCCAGACTCCGTTCAGTGCCACAGGCCCCAAGCCCCCAGACGGCTGGGTTCTCGGGGGGACTGTGCCCGCGGCCGGGTCCTCCCAGGGGGAGACGGTGACGGGGTGGCCTTTGAGCTGGGCCTCAGCCTGCAGGCTTCGTGCTTGAGCGAACGCGGCGGTCCGGGTTCCCGGCCTGGGCGCATCCGTGGCCTGCCTCACCCCCCCAGCGGCCCGCCCCAGGCGCCCGGGCCGGCTCTTGGCCCTTCTGGAATGCAGGCGCCGTGGCTGTGGGGGCAGCCTGGCGCCTGGCATCTTGTCATAAAGAGCTCTGGTGTAGACGGGCCGCTGTAGCGCGGGGTCCTTGTGGCTGCGGACGGGCAGCCCCCGGGGGCCTCAGCCAGCTGCCTGCAGGCCCTGCGGCCCGAGCCTCGGCCAGCCCTTCGCGGTGGCTCTGCCCTGTACGCCCGGGTCAGAGGGCTTCCCGATGAGAGCCCACCTCCCTTCCCGGGTGGGGCGGGGAGGTGCAGCGCTGGAGACCCCGGCAGCTGTGTCGGTCCCCAGGGCCGTGAGCCTGGGCCGCAGAGCAGGATGGGCTGCGGGGGGGATGGCCGGGGCAGGTGCTCCCAGAGCCTGGTGCAGGGAGGAGGGGGCAGAGGGTGGAGGGTGGCCTCCTGGGCTGGAACCCGTGCGCCCCGGCCAGGCCTGGGCCCGTGGTGGCCTTGGCGCTGAGAGGTGTCCCAGCCTCTCAGCTTGTGCGGCTCACAGCGGCAGGCACCCCCCGGCAGCGCCTCAGGCCCGGCAAGCCCTGTCTTGGCGATTTCCTTCCTTTATCTTTCTTTTTTTTTTTTAAGTTTTTATTTATTTATTTGACAGAGAGAGAGAGAGATCCCAAGTAGGCAGAGAGGCAGGCAGAGAGAGAGGGGGAAGCAGGCTCCCCGCTGAGCAGAGAGCCCGATGCAGGGCTCGATCCCAGGACCCTGAGATCATGACCTGAGCCGAAGGCAGAGGCTGTAACCCACTGAGCCCCCCAGGAGTCCCTTCCTTCATCTTTCTTGTCATCGTCACTGCCGATTAGGAGCAATGCTGTCCCCTTCTGTGTCCCCAGGGTGGTCAGAGAGTGGGCTGGGGACAGCTGGGCTGTGGGACCAGTGGCTAGAAGGTTTCTGCCAAACCTCTAATTTGGGGGCTGTTGCTTCCCCTATTTCCTTGGGAGGCCCTGGTGTGGCCCCCACCAGGGTGCTGCTCCCTGAATTTGCTCTCTATTTGGGGGATTCTGGTGACAGGCAGCTCCCTAGGCTTCGTAGTGGGAGGCTCCCCTGGAGACAGGAAGTGAGCACAGGAGCTGCTGGGGAAGGCTGGCCCCTCAGCCTGCTCCCCGAACCCCCTAGCAGCGAGGGGGCCTGGCCGGCCTGGCCTGGTTGTGCCCCGTCCAGGGTCGCACGCCCTGCTGGTGAGGGAGGGTCTCTGTGTCTGTGGGGCTGAGCAGGAGGCACGGAAGGAGAGTCTCCAGTCCTGGTTCTCTGGCCCTGGCCCCGGGCTGACCAGGGTGGCCAGTGAGGGTCTGGGCTTGGCTCAGGGGTCTGCGTGGCCACTCCAGCTGCAAGGCCCAGGGGCCCTGCATCAGCCGAGCCCTCTGCCCGCCAGCCGGTGGACCGGGACCCCGTGGTGTGCCACCCCGACCTGGAGGAGCTGCTCCAGGCCTGGCCTGCGGAGCTGCCGGACGAGTTCTTTGAAGTGACCGTGGACGACGTGAGGAGACGCTTGGCCCAGCTCAAGAGTGAGCGGTGGGTGTGCCCGTCGGGGCCTGTCGGCGTCCGCCTGCTCCCGTGTCCCCACTGGCACGTCTGAGGCTCAGGGTGCAGGCAGGGCCCCCTGTTCCATCTGGCGCCATGTGGTGCAGCAGCCCACGGAGCCCGGGGTGAGCGCGTGGGGCCTCGACTTGGGTTGGCCCGGAGACCCCGACCTTCTCTCCCCCCCCCCCCCCGCTCCCCCCAGGAAGCGCCTGGAAGAAGCGCCCTTAGTGACCAGGGCTTTCCGGGAGGCACAGATGAGGGAGAAGCTGGAGCGCTACCCTAAGGTACAGAGAAGGCCGGGGAGCATCTGAGTGGGTCCCCGTGCCCCGGCTGGGGTCGCCCACACTTCCCTCGAGGCCTGCACGGCTGCGGTTTATGGCCCGGCCACCTTGTCGTAGGATGAAAACAGGCTTTGATGTGTTTTCACAAACACACAACTGGGGCGCTCTGCCAGCCCCTCGCGTCACCTGGCCAAGAGCAGGCGGGGTCGGGGGGGCCTGGGGGGGCCGCGGACCCAGCCGTGGCCGGCCTTGCTGACATGTCGCATCCCTGTGGCCCAGGTGGTCCTGAGGGTCCTGTTCCCCGACCGCTACATTCTGCAAGGGTTCTTCCTCCCCAGCGAGACAGGTGAGCGGCCGCCCTGGGCTTCTGTGCCCAGCCCTCAGGGGTCCGGGGTGTTTTTGGCTTATTGGCGTCTCTGTGGGGTGGGCTATGAGCTCGCAGAGTGTGTCGGGGGGTGGGCACAGGGCTGGGGTGTCCCCGTGCGTCCGCCTGTCCAGGCCACAGGTGAGACAGGAGCATCCGGAGGACAGATGGGCCCGGCGCCCCAGCAGCGGGGTCTCTGGCTTGGGGTCCACGGCCCAGAGGGAATGTGGCAGTGCCGCCAGCCCCAAGTGAGGTCCTTGGTGGTGTCCACCCAAGACCCGAGGGGCCCCTAGGGCAGAGTTCAGGGTCGGCAAGCTAAGCAGCAAAGGGAGGGACGCGCCAGCCGGGCGGGGGCGGGCCAGGCCAGCACCGAGGGGACAGGCTGGGCCTTCCAGCCCTGGAGCCTCTGTCTGGCCTGAGGGCAGAGGCGGGGTCATGTAGCACCTGAGGCCGCGTGGCAAGCTGGCAAGCTGGCCGGTTCCGGGCCTGTAGGGTTGTGGGGGTCTATGCGGTCTGGGACCTGGCTGGTCCCATCCCTGAGCAGGGCCAGCCCTGGGATGGGGCTCAGTTGGGGCCTGTGCCCTCCCTCGGGGCTCTCTGCTTACCCTGTGCTCCCTCTCCCAGTGGGGGATCTGCGGGCCTTTGTGAGGAGCCACCTGGGGAACCCCGAGCTGCCCTTCTACCTGTGTGAGTCTCCCAGGCCTCCTGCGCACATCGGGAGCACGTGGGTGTCAGTGACCCCCAGCCCCTCCCCGTTGGGGCTTGAAGCAGCTTGCCCCCCTGGGAACAACATCGTGGGGGTGGGCTGGTCCCAACCGTGGGCCCCACTGGTGTCCGAGGCCAAGTCCAAGGGCCGTGGGAATTGGGAAAAGAGCTTGGCTTTCGCCCCACCTCAGCACCCCTGCACTCTCTGCCTGCAGCCTGGGCCCCCTCTCCCGGCTCCTGGGGAGGGAGGAGTCAGGCCCTGGGCTGCACCGGAGCCCCTGTAGGTAGGTCCGCCCCTCACCCCGAGCCCTCTGCCTCCCACCCCACCACCGAGCCCCTGACCCCCCACCAGGGTTTTTGGTGCAGGAGAGAGGTGGGCAGAGGGCTGGGAGCCGAGGCGGCCCTTGGAAGCGCTCCAGCTGAGGCTGTGGGCCAGGGGCCTCCCCCACCCCAGGCCTGGGTTCCCTGGGGAGCGTGGGCAAGGGGTGGGGGTAAGCTGCTTCCTGGCCCAGACAGCTGTTTCCTTGCAGTCATCACTCCTCCAAAAACCGTCCTGGATGACCCCACGCTGACCCTCTTTCAGGTACTGGCCCTCTGGCTGGCTGTGGGGGGCCAGGGGTGCAGGTGCGGCTGGCCTGGCTCTGGAGGGCGAGCCTTGCGTGGGGGGATAATGATCCCTTGTGGGGGGGGGCGGGGGGGCAGAGTACCTCTGAAGGGGGTGGGGGGGTGGGGGGGACAACACCTCTGAAGGGGGCGGGGGGGCTGGGGGGGGCAGAGCACCTCTGAAGGGGGTGGGGGGGCCGGGGGAGGGCAGAGCACCTCTGAAGGGGGGGGCAGAGCACCTCTGAAGGGGGTGAGGGGGCCGGGGGGGGGGCAGAGCACCTCTGAAGCTGGTGCTGGGGCTTTCAGGCCTCCTCCACTTCCTGCCTGGCGGGGAGGGGCCTGCCCGGCCGGTGGCCAGCCTTCCTGAGCTCCCTGCCCTGGGCCCTGGGTGAGGGGGCCCCCCCAGGCTCCAGGGTCGGGTCAGGGCCTCCCCTGCAGGTGGCTGGCTGCCGACGGCCCGGGGTGACTGCTGCCCTGCCCGCTTCTCGGCCTCCCCCCCTCCCCCGCCCCCCCAACCCCGAGGCCTGTGCCGGGAATGCGGGCGCGCCCTCCCCACTAGTGTCTGCTTCTGCCCAACCCTCCCTGTGGCCCCCAGAGCTCCTGAAGGTGAGGTGAGGAGCCTCCCCTGCCCTGGGCCTGCTTTCCAGAGCCCGGAGGAGCGTCCTGTCCCTTTGCCCCTGGAAGGGTCGCCTGGAGCCTCCCCAGCCCTCTGGCCTAATGGTTTTCTCTTCAAAGTCTTCTCAGATATTTTAATTAGTACCAGAGGCCGGGCCTCGTTAAGTGGCTGGCAGGCCCTGCGGAGGTCTGAGCTGGGGCGAGGGGGTCCGCCTCCTGCCTGGGGCTGCCACCACTGTGGGGACTCAGGGCAAGACCCCGCTGAGGCGGGAAGCTCACCAAGGAAAGGAGTCGGGGGTGCAGGGGCGGGTGTGGCCCCACCCCGAGCTCCCCCTTCTCAGCACCCGGGGGCCCCAGAGGCGCTGGGCCTCTTTCTCCATCCCGCCCTGCCCCTTCCCTCCCCTCCTTGCTGGCCAGCCTGTTGGTAAACATTGAATTTAGGAGATGCTGTGGGACGGAGGGGGACCAGCGCCCAGTCCCGCCCCCCGCCCCCCACCCCCACCCCCGTCCTGACGAGGAGCCCTGGGGTGCTGCCTGTCCTCCTGCCCCAGCGGCCTGATTCCTGGTGACACTCTGTCCCCGGCTACCAGCAGCTGTCTCCTTTCATCTGTCAGCTCTGCCTGGAGCTGGGGGGCCCCTGCGGGGTGGCGCCCCCGCCCGCCCGCGATCAGAGAGCTGGCAGGCCTCGGGGAAGGAAGCTTTCCTCCCTCGTGTGGGTGAGCAGGCGTGGGCGAGGAAGCTGCCGGCTTTCATGTCCCTGGCAGGGCTCTGGCTGCTGGCTCCGGGGGGGCCGGTCCTGAGCTCCAGAGGGTGAGAGCCCGGGGTAGGTGTGAGGGACAGCGGCCCAGCTGCCCCTTCTGGCCACTGGGCCGGGGGAGGGAGTGCTGGGGAAGGAGGGGCTGCGGACAGGGGTGTGGGAGGGGGCGGGGTGCAGCTGGTGGGCACAGGAGCCCCTGGTGCCCGTCAGATCTGCCTCCATCAGCGCTGGTGCTGTCCTGAGCCCCGGGGACCCCCCGCCCTCAGCTTCACGTGGGGTCCAGGGCCAGCCTCAGCAGGTCCTAAAGACAGCCTTGATCCGTGTAGACCACCTCGGCCCAAACAGAGGGGTAGGGTCTCCCCCCTGACGGTCACGGCGGCCTGCCGCGCTGTCTGCTCACCCCTTGTGCGGCTGGAACCCCAAGGACACCAGCAAGCGGGTCAGATAGTTCTGGTGGGAGGCTGGGGTCAAGAGAAGGCGCCCCAAGGGCCCTGGAGGACTCCTGGCTGGTGAGAGGGGTCCTTCGAGGCTTGGAGCCCTGTAGCCCCCTGGCTGCCCTGCCAGGTGGAATGTTCTGGTACTCACGGAGGGGCCGAGGTGCCGGGAGGTCAGCCGAGCTGGCTCCCGGGGAGGGTTGGGCACCGCGGTCCCCGTGCCCCCCTCCTGCTCCCCGGCTTCTGGTGCCTGCGGTGGCTCTGAACGAGGCTTTGATCTGGGGTGTCAGCGCGGGGTGTGGGTTTTCCGATCTGCCCTGGCCTCGACCGTAGTCCTAGGCTTGGCCTCGGAGGCTCCCTCAGAGAGAGCAGAGGGGAGGCTCACCTGGCTGCTCTCTCCACTCAAGGCAGAGGACAAGGACCCTCTGGCCAGCTTTAGGGCGTGTGGCCACAGTGGTGGCCTCCGGGACCCCCCGCCTGCAGCCTTGAATTTCGCCCCTCCTGGGCCCCAGGGGCACGTCGTCCTTGACCTGCCCCTGAGCAGGAACCGGGCACCACTGCCCCCAGGGAAGGACACACAGGAGAGCCTCCCTGCCCGGCCCCGGCTCTTCCTGCTGGGTCATTACCCACGACGCCGTCAGGAACTCGTGTGGGCTCTGGGGGCCTTGGGTAGCGAACTCTCAGAGGCAGCCGACCTGGGCAGCACCTCCTGCCCAAGAACAACCCCCCCCCGGCCGAGGGGCCCTGCTGTCCGCAGGTCTGAGCGCTTCCCCTGAGCCAGAGGCAGCCCATGTGGCCACAGCCTCGGACCCCTGCACTCTGTTCTTTGATCCACCCCGCCTGGTCTCCCTATCCACGCCCCCTCCCCATTTTCTCTGTGTCTTCCTTCATCTCCTCTGTGGTCTCTGCTGAGGGTGGGGGCTTCCAGGGAACCGGGCGGGCGGGAGAGGGGCTCATTAGAAAGCAGCGTGCACACGTTCCGAGAGCTTCCTGTTGTGTGGTGCTTAGGGCTGGCTCCTGGAGGGACCCCTGTGGTCTCCCAGCCCGCCTGGCCGCTGCTGGGGTCGGTGCCAGGCAGCAGGCAGCTCCGGCTGGACCGCGCTTGCTGGGGCAGCCCGGCCGGGGCTGTGACCCTCAGCGGAGCCCCGGTCCTGGTGAGCACCCTGAGCTTCACATACGGCCCCACGAGAGGCCACCACAAAAGAGGGGTGCAGCCCACTCCGTCCATCCCCTGTGGTCTCTCTGCTTACCCGCGGTGCCCGCCTGGTGCCCTGAGCTGCTTCCTGTTCTCCCTACAGGCAAATCTCTTCCCTGCGGCCCTTGTGCACTTCGGAGCAGAGGAACCGACCGGTGGGTGGGGGTCCCTCTCTTTGCCCACTGTGGCTGGCCGGCCCTGGCCCCCGTGTCCTGGCTCGTCGGGAGTAGGGCACTTCCTTCAGGTCTGGGAGGGAATCTGCCCAATAGATACCCCATGCCCGGGCCCCGCCCCCTTCCAGAGCAGAGCAGCGCGGGCAAGGGTCCTCTGCCCTCTCCGTGGCCTGAGGCCGCACTTGGTGTCCCGCAGGCCTCTTCCTGGAGCCCCGGCTGCTGGAACACACGGTGTCCCCCTCTGCAGCTGACCTGCTGGTGGCTAGGTGAGTACCTGCAACAGGGAGTGGAGGCCTGGCCCGAGTGCGCCAGCCTTCCTGTACCCCGGCCTCCTGCCCGCAGGTGCATGTCCCGGGCTGCTGGAACCCCACCCCCCGTGCCAGCCCCGGACCCTGCATCCCTGGAGTCGGAGCCAGCGGCCAAGGCAGGAACAGTGGGGCTCCCTGAACCCAGCCCTGGAGCAGCCCAGCTGGTCAGGAGGGATCTGGGGAAGGTCCCCAAGTGGCTGAAGCTGCCAGGTACCGTAACAGGGGCGCCGCGGGGAGGGAGGGGCTGCCTCTTGGGAACCCTGCGCTCACCCTGGTGCTCACATTGCAGCTGGGAAGAGGTGAGCGCCACCAGCCTGGACGTGCCCCATGTGCCGGCCGCGGTATCCCTCCCCACCCTGAGCAGGAATAAAGGCGTGAGCTGCTCTCAAGACCCTCCTGTCATCTTTTGTCCGGGAAAGGGCCCCGCCGTCCCCTGGCCCGTTGGTCCTGCCGCTGGTCTGGAGAGTGCCATGTGCTGGGATCTCAAGCTCGGGAACAAAGGCACAGGTGTCCTCCCTGAGCCACTAAGTTCACCTAATTGACACCAGGAATCACCCAAGTTGGAGAAAGGCCCCAGGCGTCAAGGGCCGGGCCGGGCTGTGTGCCGGCAGGGCCGCCCTAGCCCAGGGCACCCGGGCCCAGGGACTGGGAGGACTTGGGGAGGGCAGGCTGGTGCCCCGCCCCGCCCCCATCCGAGCGCACCTCTCAGTGGCTGTGGGGCGCGGGTTCTTGCCAGCCTTCCCCTCAGGTCTAATCGCTTCCACATGCTCCCAGCGCTTTGAAGCCCGAGACTCCCCTAGGAGAGGGGCGGGAGAGCTGGGGGGCCAGCGCTAGACCCGGGAGGGCAGGCTTGCCCCCCAGCCCTTGCCCTGCTCAGGTGTGGGCGAGGCTGCCCCTGGGGGTCCCAAGGTCCCTCTGGATCCTCGTGGTGGGTGGGGCGGCCCCCTGTGCATCCCGGCTGCAGACCCGGGGTGAGTGTCGGAGCTCAGGCGAGGTGGGTGCCGCCGGGCAGAGAGGACCCCACGCCTCTAGGGGCAGTCGTACCGCCCGGACTGCGCTCCTGACCGGTCCCGTGCGGCTCCAGGGGCCTGGCAGGGGCCTCCACCCGCAGGCCCTGCCCCCAGTGACATTCCCGGGCCAGGGACGGCCGCACAGCCTTGTATCCTGTGGTGGAAGTGTCGTTCCGTGCTCCCCGCGAGCGGCCACATGCACACGGGCAGACCTCACGGGCCCCGCTGTGGCCCTCGGGGCGCTCACATGCGCGGCCCGGTGTTGGCCCTCCTCCGAGCCGCGTGGACCGAGGCCGTCCAGGAGCCTTTGAAGCGACTTGACTTTGGGTGATTGACGGCAACAGGGAAGCGTGTCTGAGACGCGGCCTTGGTTTATTGCCGATGCCTTGTGAGGACAGGTTATGGCTCCGAGGGGCAGCATCTGAGGGGCAGCACGCGGTCGCAGGGGAGCTCCTATGGCGGGGGGGCGTCGCCGCTGGGTGTGAGGGGAAGGCAACCCCCGCCCCCAGGTCCCCCCCGGCGGCCCCCCATCTGCTGCGTGCAGGCGGGCAGGACAGAGAGGACACCAGAAGGCGGGGAGCATTTGCCAGGACCCGGCTCAGTCTCAGGCACCAGCAGCTCCGTCCCCATCTGAAGGCAGAGGCCACAGACATGTGATGTGGGTGCAGGGCCTGGCTCGGCTCGGACAGGGGGCGCAGTGCGGGTGGCGGCCCCTAGAAGTCCAGGAGCTGCGGGGAGAGCAGCCCTCAGAACCCGTGGGGCTCAGCCCCGCTCCCAGAGGGCAGGCCACAGGACGGGCCGTGGCCCACCTACCAGCTGAGGCAGCACCTTCTCCAGCTGGTCCACGTCCACGAGAGCCAGGTCCTCTGCCTGGGCCTGCCGGACACTGCGCACGGCCGCTTCTGCCACCGCATGGGAGGACGGTGAGGGGGAGAGGTCGGGGGTGGGGTGGGGGCTGGGAACGCTGAGCTAGTGGACACAGAGCTCAAGCGCGGCTGGCAGGATGGGTCAGAGGTGGGCGGGGGTCCCCTCCTCCCTTCCCCCCCCCCCGCTGAGAAAACACCAGGGGACAGTGTCAGGACCGTCCCGTTGGGCCCCCGGACTCACCCACAGCAAAGATCGTCAGCAGCTCCGCCATGAGCCGCAGCGCGTCCCCGCCCACTGCAAGGTGGAGGGAGGCGAGTTACGCGACCTGCCCTCCCCAGGACCTCGGCCCCAGAGCTGCAGCGCAGGGTCACGGGGGCCCGCCAGCTGGGGGGTCCACGAACCTTTGGTCCTGCTGTCCGTGAAGTGCAGCTGCAGCAGCTTGCTCACCAGGTCCTGGGGGGGGCGAGGGGAGCAGAGAGGTCAGCAGCCCACGCCCCCCCACACCCCCGCCTGCCACAGATCCCCTGAGCGCTGAGTTCTGGATGCTGGCAAGGCCCTCTCCTGGGTTGGGGGGCTGCGCAGTGAGGGACCCCTGATGGTTCCAGGAGGGTCACAAGTCAGACACAGGCAGGGCACAAGTGGGGGTGGCCCAGGTGCCCACCCACTGCTCTCTGGGCTCCGATCCTCGTAGGACCCAGGGCGGTCTTGCACCCCTGCCCCTGGGGCTGAGGCGCGCTCCCCTGGTGGGCCCCCTCGGCAGGTGTAC
This sequence comes from Procyon lotor, assembly GCA_028646535.1. Classification (NCBI taxonomy): domain Eukaryota; kingdom Metazoa; phylum Chordata; class Mammalia; order Carnivora; family Procyonidae; genus Procyon; species Procyon lotor. The sequence continues at coordinate 46,465,445 of CM053619.1, forward strand.
CCACACGGCCAGCACGGCCCAGCTTGTGCGGGACCCCGCTCTAGGCGCCAGGTCCGCTCCCTCTGAGGTCCCTCCCTGCAGGCCACCCCACGGGGGTCACATGGCCACTGTGGGGAGTCCAGAGCCGAGTGGAGGCTGGGCTGCTCCGGAGATAGGCGCTGAGGGTGAATGCGGAGCCGGAGCGTGTCTCCAGGGCCTCCGGAAGGACAAAGGTGGGCCGAGCTGAGACTCCTCAAGGTGGAGGGCTGGAGCCCCTAAAGGACGGCTCTGCAGAGCTGGGGGCTGTGGGTGGGAGAGATTCTGGGGGCCAGGAGCTCAGCCTGGAACGCGCTGAGTGAGGGACACGCGTGAGGACCCAAGCAGAGCAGCCGGGCAGGTGGCTGGAGCGCAGAGAAGAGGCTTCCAGAAGGTCGAAGGATGATGAGGACTTGCAGGGTGGACCAAGGGACGTTGCGGGGAGCAGGGTCCAGCCCGAAGAGGCCCAGTGGCGAGGCAGAACAGCCCAGAAACGTGGTGCAGGGAAGGTGAGCTGGGGACTAGCCACGCCTCCAGCTCCAGCCCCGGGAGGTTTCACTGCCTCACCCAGTGCAGCGCAGAGCAGAGGGGCAGGGGAGGGAGTGCAGGCCATGGGGCCCAGGCTCAGGGGTGTAAGAACTTGCCACGGGGTCACTCAGTCGCAGCCTTGCCCTCCCAGCAGTGACCGTGAGAGCTTGGCGCCACCTGCTGGTCCCGCTGCTGCTTACCGAGAAGGTGCTGGGGAAGCCCCCCAGGCTCTCCCCTGCACCCAGGGGGAGAGCTACCCTGGCAGGGACAGGACCTGGGGCGGTCTGCCTCTGCCCCGCTGCGTGCAGGCCCTTGGGCTCCCCTCTGTCCCTCTCACCCTCACCTGGGACAGCCCGGCTCAAGGGTAATGATCATCACCCCAGCTCTGGCCAGAGCCCTTGGGGTGGAGACTCAGGGCTCTCCAGGTCTGTTGGCGCTCCCCTCTCCAGCAATTAGAATGGGGGGATTCGCGTGACCACCGCTCTGCCAAGTCACCCTGGCCTCAGTGGCTTTCCCTTTCCAGTCACTGACTGTTTCTGGGCCGGGGCTGAGCCACCCTCCCCGCTGACAAGGCAGAAGAGGGGGCTGGAGCAGAAGGCGAGCCACAGAGAACCCCTTCCTCCCTCTCAGGCAGTAACTCCTGCCGGGACTAGTGGAGCAAGGCCCCCGGGGCCTCCCTGGCGCACCTGCCTGGTGTCGGGGCTCAGTGCCTCCCGACCTGCGCACAGGATGAGACTCAGCAGCCGCTCGCAGCCGGCAGGGCCTCCCTACCCTCAGCTGCCCGGAACCGCACAGCGCGGCAGAGCAAACGGTCAGGCTCCGGAGTGGAATGGCTTGAGTTTAACCTAGCTCTGCCTCAGTTTCTCCACCAGTCGGAGAGTGCAGTACTTGCACCCGTGTCCTAACCGGGTTAATCTGTGTCAAGGGCACGCAAGCCTGCGGTATGTAGGAGGCCAGTGCGGAGCCCCCCGCGCCCCCAGGATGGAACACAGACCAGCAGGGCCAGCTGCTGCCCCGCGCGGGTGGGACGCGAAGCCCAGGGCCCGGTGGGAGGCGACAGGCCACAGGGAAGCTGGAGACTCTGCAGGCAGTGTGGCCACCGGCGAGCCGCGTGGAGCCGCTCACTCCGCGCTACCCGGTAGACAGCAAGTCCTGCGGGGCCGCGGGGCGCCCGGGCCGTTCCCCCGCCCGGTGTCGGCACACCCCTCCTTCTCGCCGCAAGCCCGGCCGCCGGCTCGACCTCCGGCGACTCGGGGGCAGGACCCCACCCCGGAGGGCCGCGGGCGCGATTCCGGGAACCGGAGTCCCGCGTGGTGCCGGGCCGCGGCGCCCCCAGCCCGGCTGCCCGCCCCGCCGGCCCTCTCACTTTCCGGAAGCCACCGCCACTTCCTTCCATGATAGTCGCCCGGGCGCGCGCCCTCCAAAGCCCCAGGAGCCCCCCAGTCGGATCGCCCTAAGCGCGCCCTCCGGAGCTCCGCCCCCTCCTCCAGCCAATCAGCCCGGAGCGCGCCTTCCGCTGCCCCGCCCCGCTCGCCCCGCTCCCGGTGGGCCCGCAGCGTGTCCCCGCCCCTTCGTCCCTATTGGTCCGCGGCCAGGAACGCCCCCCCCGCTCCCGCAAAGCCTCCTGGGAGTTGCAGTTTCCGCCCGCCCTTCCCGGCGCGCTTTGCTCTTCCTGGATACGGAGACTTCGCGGCGGCCGCGCGCCTGCGGCCGGAGAGTGAGGGTCCGAAGCGCGCGGGCTGGGGGCCTGGCGTCGACTGCCCCGCCGCGGGGAGGGGGCCCGTCTGCGAGGGCACCTCATCCGCGCCGCCTGGCGGACTCCCCCTCCACGGTTCCCTGCAGGAGCGGTCCCCTGCCCACCCCCCGCCGTCATGGGGTCTCCCTCCTGGAGAGCCAATGCGGTTTGACCCCCGTGGCCCGGCTGCTCAGGACCTAGGGGTCCTGGTGCTCCACTTTGAGCTGCTCGGCGCCGTAGGCCCCCACGGGAGAGGCCCTTAGGGAGGGGAGCCTGGCAGCTGGAGCCTGCTCTCGGCTTCCCTGTGCCTGCGAGCCCCAGCTGGCCCATGGTGAGCGCGTCCCTGAGCGCGCCATGGAGGAGTTCGGGCGCGCGTACAGCCGGCTGTGCAAGGAAAGTGGGGCTGAGCCCCAGGAGACTGTCCTGCAGAAACTGCAGGAGCTGCCACGGGGCCGGCTGGACCTGGCCACCCAGAGCCTGACTGTGGACACCTGCAGGGCCCTGGGCAAGCTGCTGCAGAAGGAGGCCCTGCTGACGGAGCTCATCCTGAGTGACTGCATGCTGAGCGAGGAAGGTGGGCCCCTGAGCTCTGGTGGGGGCCGGGGCAGCCCGGGCGACTTCAGGGTCGGGGTTGGGCTCAAGCCCTTTGCCTGCGGGCGGCCTGGCCTGGCCCTGGTTTGGTGCACATGGTTCTCGTGCCTCGGCAGCCTCTGGCAGAGAACTCTTCCATCCCACCAGACCTCATCGTTGTGAGGTTTCTGTTCTTCTGCGCTGTCCGTGGTTAAAGCTAGCAGCAGCATCCCTGGCAGCTGGGGGCAGTTTCTCTTTGTGACAGAGAAAGCTTACCTTCCCCTGACGTAGCGGAGACCCAGTGTGCTGGGGAGCATGAGGCAGCAGCCCGGCTCTGTGCCTAGCAGAGATTACACATGTTTCAAACCTGGCAGTGAGCAGGGTGACTCATTTCTGGCATGAACCCTGACCATTGGGTGCCACTGGGACAGTCTGGGATGCTGCCCCAAGCTGGGGCAGGGAGCGGGCTCAAGGACACAGAGTGACGGCCCTGCCCCCTTCCAGGGGCCACGCTGCTGCTCCAGGGGCTGTGTGCCAACACGGCTGTGCGGTTTCTGGATCTAAAGGTGAGCAGTCTGCACTCAGGCGCACTACTTGAGACCAGGAGTGGGGGTGCGGCAGGTGGGGGAGATCGGAGTGTCTCGGCACCTGGAAATCCGGAGGGGGGCCAGAGACGGCGTCTGTAAGTGCTCTTGGCACACGGAGCCCCACACAGATTTCTGATGGTGTTGAAGGGGGCGGTGGTGATTGGAGGCCAGGAGTGTGAGTTCCAGAGTGTTCACATGAACAATCAACCTGCACCAGGCCTGAGGCCCTCTACGGTCCGGGGAAAGCAGTATCTGAAAGGAGCCGCACCTTCTGCCGGGAGCAGGCCCCCTGGCCTCGTCCGTGGCCTGACCGGGGCCCCGTGTGGACGTGGCATTTGGAGCCCAGCCTCTGAAGATGGGGAACTAATCAGCCTGCCGTTTCCTGCCCTAGGGCAATAACCTCCAAGCTGCGGGCGCTGAGGCCCTGGGGCAACTCCTCCGACAGAACAAGTCCATTCAGAGGTAAAGCGCAGTTTGGGCCCCTGCCCTCCACCAGCCCCCAGCACCTCCCACCCCTGTGAGTGGTTCGGGCTTGGCTCGGGGCACATTCTGCAGCCTGAGAGTGTCATCTCCGGGCTGGTCGTCTGTGTTTCCCATCCGTCGGTAGGGAGTTGGCAAGTGTAAGTTACTCACGTGGCTCCAGCCTTTCTGCCCGAGACCCCGAAGCCTGCACCTCCCCTCTGGCCGCCGTGACAGCAGGGCGCTCCTTGGGGCCACACACCTCACGGCCTCCTCTCCTGCAGTCTCACCCTCGAATGGAACAGCCTGGGCGCGTGGGAAGATGCCTTTGCCACCTTCTGCGGGGCCCTGGCGGGCAATGGCACCCTCCGGCAGCTCGACCTCCGCAACAACCAGATCAGCCACAAGGGCGCGGAGGAGCTGGCCTTGGCCCTGACCTGCAACGCCAGCCTCCAACAGCTGGGTGAGGCCTCCCCGCACTGGCCTCGTCCGCCAGGCCTGTGGTCTGGGGCCCTCGCCCAGCGCTCCCTCAGCCTTCCTGCTGCTTCTGTCCTTCCCTGGAAGCAAGGGGGCGGGAAGGTGTTGTGGGGAGGTTCCCGGGGGACAGGGCTCCTGCAGGGAAGACCCTCCCCAAAGGCAGCGCCCCGGGCTGGGCCAGCTCTGTCCCCGTGTGCCTGTCTGGTGACAGCGGGTCCCCTTCCAGATCTGCGCTGGAATAACATCGGCACCCTGGGCGGCCGGTCCCTGGTGAGCTCTCTGCCCCGCAGCAGGGCCCTGTGGAGGCTGCAGCTGGCTGGGAATAACATCCCGGGCGACATCCTCAGAGCCGTGGGTATGCGGCTCAGGGCCACCAGCCACCGCGGGAGGGGCGGCCCGGGGCTCCGGGCGGGCTGTGTCCCTAACTCAGAAGCAGGGAGGAGAGGGCCCAGATGGCAGGGGAGGGGTGCGGTGGTGGTGAGCGGGTGGAGCTCCTCCCTCTGCCGCTCTGAGCGCTCCTCCGGGTGCGCGCCCACCCCCAGGTGGGGGGTCCCCGCTGGCGCAGATGAAGAAGGGGCCATGCCCATGCCTCGGTGGCCCAGCGGCAGCTGGAAAGGGGCTTCTTGGCCTCTGTCCCCACACCCCAGAGTTCGTGGCTGTGTGTGGGAGCTGTGTGGGTGTGGGGCCGCCCGGGCTCCGTGGTCCCCTCCCATCAGTGTCCCCGACAGCTCAGCCCCAAGCGCGGGAGGACACGGTGCCCCTCCGCATGGCTGCTTGTCCTGCCAGCAGAGCCTGGGCTCGGGCTGGAATCCCGCACGGGGCCTCCTGCTGGGCCGGCCCGCTGTGTCGTCGCCCCTGACTTCTCCTAGTCCTCTAGCTTTTGGCTGGCTCCCCTCCAAATGCTGCCTGAATCCTTCCAGAACACAGGAGTTGAGCGTGACATTCGACGCTTAGAAGTCGCACGGTGGACTCTGACCTTGGGGGTGGAGCCCAAATGCCCCAAGATGACCCCCGTGTCTGGCAGCAGAGTGTCTCCCCTGCCTCTCCCCATGTGCGGGGCCCCTGCACAGGTGCCTCTGCGGCTCCTGGCCCCACCGTTACCCCCGTCCCTACCCGCTAGCGCAGCGACTTGCGGGGTGAGACCGAGGACAGTGTTGGTTCTCCGATGCCTGGCTTCGGGCCCAGGACTGGGCTGACTACTGGCCACCCCGAGGGCTGAGCGGCCTCCTCGGTGGACCGTTGGGCTCCTTCCCATAGAGCAAGCCGTGGAGCACAACCAGGAGCGGCAGACCACTTCCCGAGAGAACCAGGCCCGCACCCACGTGCTCAGCAAGGAGGTGCGGCACCTCCAGGAAGAGAAGTCCAGGCAGGTGAGCGCAGCAGAGCCTCTCTGCAGCTGGTGGACCAAGGGCCCACCCCGGTCCCCACGCCACGGCCACCTTCCCTCCCCCTGCACCCTAGGGCTTCTCTGAGTGGCCAACACTCGGGCCCAAGAGGCAGCCCTTTGGTCTGACCTCCGGCCGGGTGGGCCTGCCTATGGGGGAACCCCGTCCCCCTCTCTGGCGAGGTGAATGCTTTTCTGTTCTGCTGCGTCGGCGGGCGTCTGCTTTCCGTCCTATTTGACCAGGGGCCGTGGGCAGGCTCCAGGCCCTGACGGGGCTCCGGCCGGCTCTGTCCCCAGTTTCTGGACTTGATGGAGACGATTGATAAGCAGAGAAAAGAGATGGCCCGGAGCAGCAGGTGAGCGCGGCCCCCAGTCACAGAGCTAGAGCGCAGGTGGGCGGGGTGCCCGGGCTTTGGGCCCCGACTCTGGCCTTGTCCCCTGTCCACCAAGGGGCGGGTAGCACGTGCTTGCCAGCGATGCTGGCTGGTCTCCGGCAGCACTGAGAGCCTCCCCGGCTGTGCCTGGAGCGTTGGGGGGAGGGGGGCAGTAGCTGCTACCGGAGCCCAGGGGCCTGGCGGTGCTCTGAGGCGGGGGTCCTCGGGCCTGCCTTACAGAGTGTCGGCGGCGTGTGTGGGGCAGCTTCAGGAAGCCCTGAACGAGAGACACTCCATCATCAATGCCCTCAAGGCCAAGTAAGTGGGGCAGAGGGCAAGGGAGTGGGGTAGGACGGCTTCGGAATATCCTAGAGAGTGCCCGTGGGCAGAATAGAGCGATACACACAAGAACCCTAGTCCCCAGTGTACAGAGTCGAGGTGGGAGACTGCTTGGTTGGTAATCCCGGAAGGCCTCTTGGAGGAGGTGAACTCTAGCTGAAGCGACTAAGTGGTTGGTTGGCAAGAATGAGAATAGCGGTGCCTTTGTAAGGCTCAAGGTACAGCTGGGGCGGGGCTGGCTTTTCCCTCCTTACAGGCTGCAGATGGCCGAGGCCGCCCTGGCCCTGTCTGAGCAGAAGGCCCAGAGCCTGGGGGAGCTCTTGGCTACCGCAGAGCAGGAGCAGCAGAGCTTGGTGCAGAAGCAGGCGAGGGAGCACAGGCTAGAGCAGCAGGTGAGCAGGGTGGGCGGGTGGGCAGACGGTGCCGGGCAGGGGTGACCCCTGGTGCCCGTGCCCTGTCTCACCCGCAGGAGGCGGCAGAGCGCGAGTCTAAGCTCCTCAGAGACTTATCTGCCGCCAACGAGAAGAACCTGCTTCTGCGAAACCAGGTATGGGGCTGCGGGGCCGGGCCCCCCGGGGAGACTGGGGCACGGGCTGCAGGGCAGAGGGCTGGGGCCGCAGCTGCCCGTCCACGGTGCCGGCTTCCCAGGTGGACGAGCTGGAGCGGAAGGTGAGGTCCCAGCAGGAGCAGCTGTTCCTGGCCAGGCAGGAGCTGACCAACACCACGGCGCAGCTGAAGATGCGGGCCAGCCAGGCCGAGGGTGGGCACACGCAGGCCATGGCTGAGGGGCCCAAGAGGGGAGGACAGGGAGCAAGGGCCCCGCAGGGAGTCCCATCCATGCTCTCCCCACCCCCCCTCGGGCTTCCAGAGCGTCTGGAACTGGAGAAGAAAAGGTCCCGACAGAACTTGGAGGATTTGGAGCAACTTCGAACCAAGGAGGTGCATGTTGATTACACCGTCCGGCCTCCTGCTGTCCCCGCCGGCTGCCGGGGTGGCACGGTGTCCCCAACGCACACCCCTGACCGTGCTTCCCTCATAGCCTCGGGGTGCCGGGTGGTAGTTCTGTGCCAGCCCCAGCAGGTGACGGACCCAGAAACTCCTGACCACCTTCTAGAAAGGACCCTGGCACCAGCTGCCACCTGGGTGTGGCACCGGGCTGTGTCCTCCAGCCTTGCTTCCTGCTGAGCCATAAGGGGCAGCCCCTCCTGGGAAGGAAGTGTCCCCAGGATTCGCCTGCCATGGGGTGGGGATTCCGTGGGGGGTTGTAAGCTGGGGAGCTAGTCTTCCAGCCCGGTTCCTGCCCCCTCGCCCGGGCAGGTAGAACACGTGACCCGTCACCTGGAGGAGGGTGAGAGGGCCATGCAGGAGAGGGTACAGAGGTTGGAGGCCTCGCGGCTGTCTCTGGAGGAGGTGAGCGTTGCCGGTTGGGTGCGAGTTGGGTGCGAGGCCCTCCCTTCCCTGGGGCACCGCTCCTATGGTCTCGGAACCCCACCAGGACCCACCCACCAGTATCCCTGAGGCCACAGGGACTTAACACGCTGGGATGCAGGATCCCTTGGCCATGGCAACCCTGCCTAGTGAGCGAGGCTCTCGGGAGGCCGGTGCGGGGGTACCCCTGGCCCTGGCAGCTGCGTGGGGGCGGAGGAGTCCCTGGCCAGGGCAGGAGACCAGGCCCGGTGCGTCACTGTCTGTGCCACAGGAGCTGAGCCGGGTGAAGGCGGCGGCTCTCAGCGAGCGTGGCCAGGCTGAGGAGGAGCTCATTAAGGCCAAGAACCAAGTCCGTCTGGAGGAGGTGAGCCCACAGCCAGGCAAGCCTGGAGCCTGTTGCTTGCAGTGCCCGCCAGGGAGCGAGACCTCAGGGGCTGAAGTGCACAGGCCAGACCCAGGCTTGTGGGTCTGCGGGAGGAGGTGGGGAACAGGAGCCCCAAGGGGATAGGGGGCAGCTAGGAGTCCAAGCAGGACAGGTCCAGGATCACATCCAGCCCCCCTACAAAGAGCCACTGATGTCCAGCCCTGGGATGGGGAAGGGATTTGCATGGCCAAAGCCAAAGCCAGGACCCAGAAGGCAGAATGTTTGGCCTGGGAGATGAGGACACTAGAGCCTAGTTCAAGTTGAGTCTGTTCAGAATGTTCATCCGTAATAACCTGAGGTTCGAGGCAGTTTCCACTTTGCCAATGAGAGCTGCCCCCCGGCTGATGGGGGGATCCCTCGCACCCCTGTGAGCTGTGAGCTCGGGGCCACACGCAGGCAAGCATCGGGCAGGCGTTGGCCCCGCCCCGCGATGCTCACAGGCCCCTCCCCCTGCAGCAGCAGCGTCTGGCTCACCTGGAGGAGAGGTTGCGGCTGCTGGCGCAGGCCCGGGACGAGGCCCAGAGCACCTGCCTGCAGCAGAGGCAGACGGTGGCCGAGGCCCAGGCTCGGGCCGGCCAGCTGGGCCAGCAGGTGGAAGGCCTGAGGCGGCGCCTGGAGGAGCTGCAGCAGGTACGCGGGACTTAGGAGCGCCCCCCGCCCCCGCCCGCCCCCAGCCGCACTCTCACCCCCGTGTCTGGCAGGAGCTGAGCAACAAGGACCAAGAAAAGGTGGCTGAGGTGAGCAGGGTGCGAGTGGAGCTGCGGGAGCAGGAGGGCCGCCTGCAGGCCGAGCTGGCGGCCCAGGAGGCGCTGAAAGAGAAGGTGGCGGCCCTGGAGCGCCGGCTGAAGGGTGAGCTGAGCTCGGCAGGCCCCGTGCTCCCCGCTGATCCGGCGGGCGGCTGGGCTGCAGCGCCGGGGGCGTCCGCATCCCCGGACCTGCGCAAGCCCCACTGAGCCCCTCTGCCCATTTCCCCGAGGCCCGGGGCCCAGGTCAGGCCGAGAGGGGCCGCCGCCTCCACCCCGTTTCTTGTCCGGCAGTGATCGCGGGTGACCACCGGGAGGCGCTGCTGGACAGGGAGAGTGAGAACGCCTCTCTCCGCGAGAAGCTGCGGCTCAAGGAGGCCGAGATCGCTCGGATCCGGGAGGAGGAGGTCCAGAGGGCCAACTTCCTGCACAATGCTGTCCTGGCTTACGTGCAGGGGTCTCCTCTGAGGGCGATGAGCCCCCAGAAGTAAAGGGAAGCAGGAGACTCCGGGGTGGGGAGGAGGACAGGCCGGCAGCACCTCCCATCCCTGCCCATCCCCGGCTAAGACACAGCCTGGCAGGCAGGCCGGCAGGGTAGGCAGGGCCTGCAGCTGGGGACTTGGAAAATCAGGGCCCAGTCGGATCAGTGAGTGGGGACCGAGCTGCTCACCATCGGGGTGCTCACCACTGGGGTGCCTGGCTAGGCGAGCCCAGGACTGCAGGCCACAACATTGGAGTGGGCACCCCTGGGCCCTCCCCAAGTCCTTCCTCCTGGTCCATGGAACACGCTTGACGTGCACTGGAGGAACAGTGCCCATGGGGGAAGAAAACCCGGAAAGAGCTGGCCCCCCTCCACGCCAGCCCGCACTCGCAGTCAGCCCGCGCCGGGCTCCTTCCACGATGTCACCCAGAGTGCTGCCGGCTGCCCCTGTGTCCTGGTCTCTTGAAATACAGAACTTTTACACTTTGTGATACGTTCTGGGCTGGTGCCTTTCCCACGTCATTCTGCGCTCCGACCCCCCAGGACACGCTGGCTCTGTCCCCGCCGGGGAAGGAAGACCCTGGCGGTGCCCCTGGGTGGTCCCTCCGTCCTGACCCTGTGGGTCGCAGCCCCTCCCGCACAGTGGGCCCTGGGCGCGCGCTCCCTGGAAGGGGCACGAGCGCACAGGCCACCCCAGCACAGCCTGGTGGGGGGGCGGCGGGGGGGGGGAGGCCCCTGCCCGCGCTGCCCCCGGGGCGCTGGGGAGCCCGCCCTCGCTTGGGAGACTGGCCGGGGGTCGCCGTGTCCCCAGCCCTCGGCGCGGTTCTCCGGGAACGGCGAGGGCCGGGTTCGGGGCGGGCCCGCGCCCCCCGCGCCCCCCGCCGGCCGCGCTCGGCTGTCTCCGCGCCCGGCGCTCGGCGGCGCTCGGCTGTCTCCGGCCGCTCGGCTCGGCGCTCGGCTCGGGTCCGCGGCCGCTGCGGCGCCGGGCATTTCTCCGCAGCTCGGCTCGCGGCCGCGCCCGCCCGGCCCGCGCCCATGCAGGCCATCAAGTGCGTGGTGGTCGGCGACGGGTGAGTGCGCGGCGCGGAGGCCGCGGGCCGGGCGGGGCGGCCCCGGGGGCCCGGGCTGAGCGCGCGGCGGCGGGGCGGCGGCGGGGCGGGTACCGGCTCGGGCCCGGGCGGGGCGGCCCTCGCGCCCCGACGCCCCTGCCGCGCGCGCCCTGGGGCCGGACGGGAGCGGGAGGGCGCGCCGGGGCGGGGTCCCGGCTGCCAGCCGGCGCGCGGGCCTGCAGCCCTGCAGCCCTGCAGCCCGGGCCCACCTGATGCTGCCCGGGGCCGCCGCCGGGCCTCCCGGTGGGTGGGGCCGGGCCTCTCACCTGGACTGAGCCCCGCGCCGGGCCCACCCTCCCGGGGTGCCCGGGTCTCCCGCCGGCCCGCCGCGCCCGACCCCCTGGAGGTCTCCGCCCGCGGATCCGGGGGACTGGGGAGGGGGCCGCGGTGGCGGGCCGAGGGCTGGAGGCTCGGCCGGGAGCAACGTCCGCCGTGTGTCCGCAGCGCCGTGGGGAAGACCTGCCTGCTCATCAGCTACACGACCAACGCCTTCCCGGGAGAGTACATCCCCACCGTGTGAGCCTCCGGGGGGCGGGTCTGCACCCGCGGCTCCGCTCCGCTGGGCGTCCCGGCGCCGCGGGGCCCTGGGCTGGGCTTCTGGGGTGGGGCCGGGGTGCTGCCAAAGCTCGGGGGCGGGCGGCCTGGGAGCCCTGGACCTGGACTGACGTGGGGCTCTGCCCGGCAGTTTCGACAACTACTCCGCCAATGTGATGGTGGACGGGAAGCCGGTCAACCTGGGGCTGTGGGACACCGCGGGGCAGGAGGACTACGACCGGCTGAGGCCACTGTCCTACCCCCAAACTGTAGGTGACAGCAGGGCCCGCCCCAGGAGCGGGGTGGCTTGGGTGGGGCCCTTGGGGTCCTCGTGTGTGAGTGGGTGGGGGACAGGGGCCGACCGGAGGTCCCTGCCCACTCCCACCCGGGCCCCCCTCACCCTTTCTCCCAAGGATGTCTTTCTGATCTGCTTCTCCCTGGTGAGCCCTGCGTCCTTTGAGAATGTTCGAGCCAAGGTAGGGCAGTGCTGCTGGGAGGGCCTGTCTGGAGGGGAGGGGCTTGTCCAGAGCATTTTCCCTGGCAGGGCGGGGGGTCTCTTGCCCCTTGGAGGCAGGGTCGATCCCTGTTTTGCTTGGGTCTGAAGGTGACCCGGGGGGAGTGACGAAAGGACAGAGGTGGGGTAGTGGTGGGTGAGTGAGGGTCTCAGAGCAGGGGGAGCTGATAAGCCCTTCAAACTTCCAGGTAGTATTTTTGTCCTTGGTTGTTTCCTCACCGAGCCCACTGGCCGCTTCCTGAGGCAGGAAGGGCTCAGTGTGGATCCAGGGACTGAGATGAAGGGACCCTTGGGAGCCATGGCCTGCTGCGGGCATGGCTGTGGGGGAAGGCCCCGACGTCGGGGTCAGAGCCTCCATCCCCACAGTGGTACCCAGAGGTGCGACACCACTGCCCCCACACGCCCATCCTCCTGGTGGGCACCAAGCTGGACCTCCGTGACGACAAGGACACCATCGAGCGTCTGCGGGATAAGAAGCTGGCACCGATCACCTACCCCCAGGGCCTGGCCATGGCCCGCGAGATCGGTGAGTGGGCACTGCCGGGCCCTCGGGTGGGGGCAGGAAAGAAGGGGCAGAGGCAGGCTCTGGGGGGCCCCGCCCACACCGCCCCCCACCCCCGCACTGACTCACATCCTCGGGGGCCCCCCACCCTGGCTGCCCCCAGGCTCTGTCAAGTACCTGGAGTGCTCGGCCCTCACTCAGCGGGGCCTGAAGACGGTGTTTGACGAGGCCATCCGGGCCGTGCTCTGCCCGCCGCCTGTGAAAAAGCCGGGGAAGAAGTGCACGGTCTTCTAGAGCCTGCCTGGGAGGGGCAGCCCCGCCCGGCCCCGCTTGCTGTCGTGTCGAGATGTCCGGTGTCCCCGAGTCTGCTGTGGGGGAGTGGTGGGGGTGGGGAGGGGGAGAAGCATGGGGACGAGCCCGCCGCTCCTGGGGACAGGGCTGCGGCAGTGGGGCCCGGTCTGCTCCGTCTCCTCTTTCTGGGGTCGCAGCTCCAGCTTTACCTGGACCCCACGGGAGGCTGGAAGGGAGCGGGGTCTCCCTCGGGCTGCAGGGGCGGGTCCAGGGCAGCCCCAGGATGGGCTTCCTGGTGGGGGGGGTGGGGGGGATGGGTCCTCTTCGTGCGCCCCAGGACGGGGCGGCCCTTACTTCTTTTATACAATAAACGTTCTCCGCCAACATCTCGCCAGCATCTCATGCCTGTCTGGGTGCCTGTCTATCTGGCCTGGGGGGCTTCGCTCCTAACCTTCCCCCTAGAGAGTACAGAGGGGTGACCTTGACCCTACATGCTGGGCAACAGGAATAAAGGACCTTGCTCAGCCGTGTCAGTCCCCAGACGGTGGGACCCAGACCAAAGCAGGCGTAAGGGCACGTGGTCCCTTTGGGGTAAAGAAAGTCCCCGTTGCCCTGACTCGAGGCCTCTGAGAGGGGCACACCCGGGGCTGCCCCCACGGCGCCCCCACCCACCAGGGCTGCAGGAGAGGTAGTCAGGAGGAAAAGCAGCGGTATAGACAAAGGCGTGGAGAAGAGAGAGGAGGGCAGGGCAGGGCAGCAAGAGGCCAGTCTGTCATTGCTGGCGTCAGAGACAGTGGAGGTGAGCCCGGGGAGAGCCTGGGAGGGCCCCGGCCTCCGCGGTCCGGGAGCTCGGACTTCACCTCTGAGGCCGCAGGTGCGCTCCAGACAGACTGGTGATTAGAGGCCCCCCAGCCCCGCCCTGCCGTGCAGAACAGGGCTAAGCACGGGAGTGGCGGGATTTCCGGGAATTTTGCTAGCCAGGTGTTCAACAGCCTTTATTAATCATTGTGTGAACTTACAATTAGGTGCAGTAAAAACAAAATCAACAGATACTCCAAACACCCCTAATTGTTTTTTTTTAAAGCTTTTATTTATTTGACAGAGAGAGAGATCACAGGTAGGCAGAGACGCAGGCCCAGAGAGAGGGGGAAGCAGGCTCCCCGCCGAGCAGAGAGCCCGATGTGGGGCTCGATCCCAGGACCCTGAGATCATGACCTGAGCGGAACGCAGAGGCTTAACCCACTGAGCCACCCAGGCGCCCCACCCCTAATTGTTTTTCTTTTCCCCTAATTGTTTTTGTACACAGTGCTGTCACCTATGTTTTTGGGGTTATTTATGCCCATTGCGTCTGTGTGGCGAGGGTGCCCCATAAAGGGGGGAGAGCTCGGGGCATCTTCTGACTCGGTTTCGGCTCAGGCCAAGGTCTCGAGCCCTGTGTCCAGCCCTGTTCCGTCAGCTCCGTGCTCAGCAGGGAGTCTGCTTGAGATTCTCTCTCTCCCTCTCCCCCATCCCTGCTTTCATGCTGTCTCTCTAAAAATAAATCACTCTTTAAAAAAAAAAGGTGGGAGACCATGCGTGTCTCCCCAGCTCTGCCCTCAACGGTAGCAAATGGGTGGGAGTCTTTAGGCCGTGGGAATGGACAAGTTCTGCCGCAGGGCTTAATTTGCTATTTTCCGTCTAGACTTAAAGCAACGAGGAAATGCAGATTAAACTCACGGGCGCTGTGTCTCATGTACTCGTTACTTTGCGAATAATTCAAAACGGTGAGAGAATGTTCTGCCGGTATTTGAGAACTCTCATCTGATTCAGCAAAGAAGTCTTTCAGATCACTGACAAATCAGCAAAGCTCCAATACCCACCTTTCTTGTTTTGCTTTCGTCTAACTCCTTAACTTTGACGAGTACCAACCAACATTTAGGCCGGGATTGCGCCCACAGAGCTGGTTGGTAAAAACTCCGTTGCTCCTACCCCGAAGGGCTCTGGACAGGCCGGAGGCCGTACCTGCTCAAATGCATCACCGTGTTTAGAAGCTGGCCGTCTGGAAGGTCCTACCTCCCAGGCCCACCGGGGACTCGGCCGGATCTGAAAATCTCGGGCACGGGAGCCAGCCCACCACCTGGCCTGGGACGTGAGCTGAACAGCGTCTGCCCACCTGGGACTCACCCCCACACGCAGCACTGGGCTCTGCCTCTCTGCCAGCAGCCTAGAAATCAGTGTGCAGGCTGGGCAGAAGAATCGTGTTTATTGGAGAGACGGGGGGACAGGGTGGGCTCGGCAGGGAGCAGGGCCGAGCCAGGTGGGGACTCAGGAAGCCAGGAAGCCCCCATCCACCGGCACAGTGGAACCCGTGGTCATGCCACTCCGGTCGCTCAGCAGGAAGAGGATGACGTCCACCACGTCCTCCACCTCTGCGGGCAGGGTGGAAGTCAGGGCCCCGCCAGAGGGGGCTGCCCTTCATCCCTGCCTCCCACGCCTCATCGAGGCAGGTACGGGGGCTCCGGACTGACTCACCAGCAAACTTGCCAAGTGGGATTCGATCCAACATGGTCTTGGCCTTCTGGGGGTTGCTCCAATTGGCCTGGCCCATGGGGGTCATCACCACCGTGGGGTTCACTGCATTCACACGGATCTGCACCAAGACCGGCAGGAGGTCAGCAAGGCAGGCTAGGTACCCAGGGTGGGGGTGGGGTGTGGCTGGGTGACGGGAGGCGTCCCAGCGGGGCTCACCTTGTGTGGCCCAAGCTCCAGAGCCATCGCCTTGGTCAGCATGTCCATGGCAGCCTTGGTGGAACCTGTGAGGAGAGGCGGCCTCGAGCCTGAGCGGGCTTGGGGGTCAGTGGGGCCGGGGTGCGGCCGGGGCTTACTCACAGTAGACGCTGTGGTTGGTTATCGCACGCTGTGAGGCCTGGCTGGAGATGTTCACGACGGACCCCGGGGCTCCCCTAGCTATTAAGCCCCTGGCCACGATCTGGAATTGCAGAGGGAGCGTGAGGCACAACCAGTCCCCCACCACCCCCACCCCTCCCCCGAGGGCAGTTCACCTGGGACACTTGGATGACAGCCCGGAGGTTCACGTTGAAGGACCTGGAGGCAGTGGAGAGACTGTGGTCAGGGCTGGGGCTGCTCCAGGGGGCGGCCCTTGCCCTAGGGTTCCTCCACCCTGGCCGGCTCACGTGTCACACGCTTCCTTGGTGACCTCCAGGAAGGGCTGCAGCAGCGCCACGCCAGCGTTGTTCACCAGCAGGTCCACGGGGCCCACGCTGCCCAGTGCCTGCTCCGTGGCCTCCCAGTCACCCAGGTCCACGCACACGGGTTCCACCCCGGGGCACTGTGTGTATGGGGGTGGGGGGGCCCAGCTACCAGAGGCTCCATGCCCATGATGGGCACAGCTGGGCCTCTGCCACATGAGACCTTTCAGGCTGACTCGGGGAAGGATTAGAGGTCCGAGGGTCCAGCTCCCTTCTCCGGGTTCAGAACCCCGGGCTGCTGAAGGAGGCGACAGAGGAGCTAACAGGGCCCCTGGGCCCCCGGGGATTTCAGGGCTTAGGCAACTGGAGGCAGGCTCCGCCTCTGGCCAGTCCATCTCCTGCACCCCAGGGCCTCGGGGCCCCGGGCCTGCAAAGCAGCCATTTCTGCCCCCTTCCAAGCCCAGCGGGTGTCGCCGTTCTCCCGGACGCCCGGCGGCCCACGGAGGCCGAGCGCCCTGGGGGGGCCAGCGGAGGGTCCTCGGTCAGCCCCCGGTCAGCCCCAGCGGCAGGCGCCTGCGCGTCCGGGCCCAACTTCCCCGCCGCCCCGCCCGCCTCCCGCGGCCCGCTGGGCGGGGACTGGGCGGCGCCTACCTCGCGGACCAGGCTGTCCAGGTCGGCCCGGGTCCGGCTCACGGCCACCACCCGCACACCCGCCGCGTGCAGCGCCTGGACGGTGGCGCGCCCGATGCCTGCGGGGAGCGCGGCTCAGTGCGGCGCCCCGCGCCCCCCTTGCCCCCCGCGCCCGGAGCGCCCGGAGCGCCCGCCGCCCCCGCCCCCCGGCCGCCCCGCAGGTCCACCTTTGCCCGCCCCAGTGACGATCGCCCGGCGGCCCGCGAGCCCCAGCTCCATGGTTAGCGTTCGGTCCCAGCGCCCGGCGGCGGCGACTCCGCAGGTGGGAGGGCGCGGGGCGGGGCGCGGGGCGACCAATCACAGCCCGGTGTCCGGGCTGGGGCGGGGACATTAAAATAGCGCCCCTCCCTTAGGGAGACTTGTGTAAGAGAGTGGACGCCGCAGGGGCGGCGGGTCACCCCGGCGTGAAATCGGTTTAGCATTTTTTCCAAAACAACCGATGTGGTAGTTAATGCCGGAAAGAACGTGTAGCTACGTGTGAAATGGAGAGCGCAGAGCTAACATTTCTTGTTTTGTTTCTGAAAATAAAAGTTTGGTGGGAAGGACTGCGTGCCCCACCCCCCACTCCCCTGACCTGGGAGTGGCTCAGGAGGGTTCACCTGGAGTGCCCAAAGGGAGAGTTTGCACAACTAAATAAGCCTAAAGAAAACAACGCCAACAAAGGTCCACTTTAACCTTGAAGGGAGCTGAACCCCAAAGTCATCCGGGCCCGCCCACTTTGAGGCCGCCAGCACTTTCCCAAATGGGCAGGATAAGGTTTGGGGCCATCGAGGAGCACAGTGGCCAGCAAGGGCAAGCACTGCTTCCTGAGGCTTTGGGATCATTTACAGACACATATGGGAACCCACATATCTACAGATACTTGTGAGATACATACGAGTGCGCGGCCTCCCCATGAAAGCTGATTGGTTTAGTGGGTCACTGAAAGAAAGGTCAAACTGCCTGGAGTAGCTTTTATGGCCAAGAGTAGGGGATCGGGGGTTGCAGGGCCTCTGGGTCACTGGGGCTTTGGGCCCGGAGGAGTGGACAGGCTGGAGGAGAGGGTAGCAGGGCAGCAGGAGGCACAGGTCTGAGAAGTCCCGGGAGAAGAGTCGGGTCAGAACTCCCCGCCAAGTGTGGCCCTGAGGTGCACACCCCAGGCCTCCCGCAAACCCTGCCCTCTGCCTGCCAGAGGCCAAGGGAAGAGCAGCCCCCACCGGAAAGTCCTTCCTGAAGGGCACATCTGCTTAGATCCCTTCTGTGGCTGTCCTTTCCCCCCGGGAGGGTGTCCAAATCCTCTAACCTGTCCCGTGACCCTCAGTGGGCCGGCCCTGGCACCAACCTCGCTGTGGGAGGCCCTGCAGGTGGGCTGGAAATGCCCTCAGCTCTCCCCATCCCCACTCAGTGCTCCCCCAGCCCCGAGGACCATTGCCTGCAGGACCCCACCCAGCCCCTCATCCCTTGCGTCCTTGCTCAGGGTTGGAGACTTTTCCAGTCCGGCCGAGTGACCACCTCAGGCCTCGTTACCCCTCAGGCGCCTGGCGGGGACTTGGCTCCGGTGAGCGCAGGGGAACCCAGGGGAACCCGCAAGGCGTGGAGAGCTCCTTGCCTGGACCCGGGCCAGAGACAAAAGGCAGGGCAGCAGCTGTGGACCCCAGCCCAGCTCGGCCGCCTTCCCAACGGGAGGGGTCTTGCGAGGGGAGGTGTGCGTGGAGGTGGTGCTGGATTCCCTTGGGCTGGATAAACTCGATTGGTCCAGCATCTCGCCCCCCACACCCCCCACACCCCCCACGACAGGCAGGCAGAGCGCTCCGGCCCACCTTCCGGAGGGAGGGCCTAGTCTGGGCCAGATTCCAGACCCGTGACCTCTCTGACCCGCGGAGGTCGCAGCTGCGGGGCGGGGCTGAAGGGAGGGTTAGAGCCTCCC
>CM053619.1:46484222-46504988 GCA_028646535.1 Procyon lotor
GATTACAAACAAATGGGATCAAGCGGGCCAATTTGCAAATACACAAGCTGCCTTGGGGGTCAAGGGCGTTTTGCCCACACCCACCAGGGCTGTTCCCGGTCCCCAGCAGCTGGCCTGCTCTGCGGGTCACCGTCCCTCCAGGGCTGGCCTGGGGCCTGGCCTGCGGTGACGCGGGGTGTCCTGATGCTTATTAAATATTCACTCAAAAAAACAGTAGATGGAGGGGCACCTGGGTGGCTCAGTGGGTTAAAGCCTCTGCCTTCGGCTCAGGTTATGATCTCGGGGTCCTGGGGGATCGAGCCCCACATTGGGCTCCCTGCTCAGCAGGGAGCCTGCTTCCCCCTCTCTCTCTGCCTGCCTCTCTTCCTACTTGTGATCTCTCTGTCTCTGTCAAATAAATAAATAAAATCTTAAAAAAAAAAAAACAAACCAGTAGATGGAGGTCCAAGGACACACTGTTGAATTTTTAAACTTAACTTACAAAACTATAACTTCTGATGTTCAGTCTACTGCACGTCTGTTATAAGACACACTTTGTTATGTGTAAAGTACCATAAAGGGGAAAGAGAAAGTCCATTTTGCTGGGTTTTGCATTTTTCAGAGACTACTAAACATTTTAGTGTCTCTTTCCAGGCTTTTCTTTTCTCTGTGAGAAGCGAAGGCGCCAGCTGGTCTGGGGGACCACGCAGCTTGGGAAGCCGGCCAGTCCCACGTCCCCTGGGAGATGCCGCGGCCGGAGCATCGCACACCCACATCCACACGCGGCGGCCGGCCTCTGCCGTGGGCCCCTCCCTGTGGCGGCGACATTCCTGCGGCGAGGTTTCGGGCTTGCTGAAATTCTCCACTCCTTGCACCTGTTCGGACCCCCGTATTCCTCCCCCGGCCCTGACGGTGGAGTCCGGGGCTCCTCCCGGCACTGCTGGCAGCCCTGGGCTCTGGAACACTCGACTCCCAGTGACCTTCGGATGCGTTTTCCTCGTCGCGCACCATCGGATCACACACAGAAACCAGTCCACGCGGCTCCAAGCTGCTCATTTGGGTGCTGCCTGCCTGCGCACACACCTGCAGGTACCTGCATAGCTCCCTCACGCACAGCCCCCCACGTATGCACGCTCACGCACAGCTGTGTACACACACGCACACCCATGCACGCTCACGCACAGCCCCATGTATGCACGCTCATGCACACTCACACACAGCTGTGTACACACACGCACACCTGTGGAGTTTAGTTTTCAGTTCCTCCAAGACAGGCCTAAGGGTATGGGCGTGGAACTATTCCTGGAATTATCTTCCCTGTGTGACACCTGGCCCCTGAGTTGTTCAAATGCACCAATTAAATGCATAGATTTAGGTAATTGCCATATAAAGAATAAGGAACTTGCCTGCGTGTGTAGTGACGTAGGTGCTTGTTTACTTGAATGCATCAAAATGCTGCAAAGGAGAGAGGGCTTCTCACCTTAGCCCTGCGCTCTGTCGTGCGTGCCGGTGGGAGCCCCAGCTAGCTGGAAATAAACCCTCTTGCTCTTGCATCCAGCCTGCCTTTTGTGGGTTCTTTTGGGAGGGTCTCGACCCGGACATAACACACCCATGCACAATCACACACACCTATGAACACTCACAGCCACGCACATATGCACACCCGTGCACGCTCACGCGCAGCCATCCCCTCATGCGTGTGCACACACACAGGCACAGCACATATACTCATGTCCACAGCCGTGTGCACATGCACACCCACAGGCGCCCACCTACACCAGTTCTTCCCCAGTGTGCTGAGAAAGCAAGCATGACGAAAGACTAGCCTCCCGGCCAGGTTTGCAGCGGGTCCGTCATTCCCTGCAGGACCCCCCTCCTAGCCCCCGCTGTGTGCCTGGGCTCCCACGGAAGGGTCCCACGGGCAGTTAAGGCTTGGTGAGCGGGGCTTGAGGGGCGAAGAGCCGCCTGGACGGAGCCTCCCTGGGGCGGCAGCTGGAGCGGTCGGCTCGGCTGCCCGGTGCCGGGCTGGTCCATTAAACCAACGAGCTAGAGAGTAACAATCAAGCCTTTATTCCCTTCCGGGAACCGCACGGCCAGGACCCAGAACGAAAGTGCTCCCCTCGTTCTGCTCTCCTCCACGGAAAGGCCCACTTAAGGTGGGTCGGCTGCTGGGACGGGACGCCACCCTGCAGAGGGAGCCCCAGACAGAAGGGCCTTCCTGCTTTTTGGACTTGGGGTGGGGCGGGGTCAGGGAGGAAAAGTACTAAGTGGTGGGTCGGAGTGGAGAAATAGGAGAGCCTTGGCTGCGGGGACCCGGTGAGGCGGCCTCCGGGTGGAGATGGCCTGGGCAGGAGTAAGCCGTGTCCCGAGCCCCGCCGGCCTGAGGCCTGAGTCCTCACTGCAGTGCCCTCAGAGACCACGATGCTCTGGCCCCGCACCAAGCCGGGTGGGGGGACGGTGGCTCCCCGCCCTGGGCCTGCAGGTGAAGCCTCCATGCTCACCAATGGCCAGCCGACCGAGACCGTGCGCGACTCTGGCCTGGAGCCCACTCAGGGAGCCCAGTCTGCCCGGAACCCCCTCTTCAGCAGGGTGAGGAGGGCAGATGGAGCCCTGGGAGCAGATGCCAGCCTCCTCCCGGGCCCCTAAACCCTAGGGTGGACACCGTTCCCACGGGAGCACACCTGGGGGGCTGGGCTGGGCTGGGAGGAGGAGCCCCATCTCCATCCCCCCAGCCCCGGGGCAGCTGGCACACTGCACAGCCTGGACCCTGGCGGGGGCAGGCTAGTTTCCCAGAGAGCCTGGTCACCTGGCCGATAGGGGCTCTGGGGCAGTGGGGGGGGGGACTCTGGGGGAGGCCTGCAGTGCCCACATCTCCCTGGACATGGCCATGGCCAGCTGAGAGAGACAAGGCCAGGAAAGGTCAGCAACGCTCCTGCTCCCTGGGTTGGGAGTCCAGGGTCACCGAGAAATGAGGTCACTCTGCTTGTGCACAGGACACCAATCTGTATCCGGGTAGAGGAGGCAATGGACAGACTTGAACCTAGGAAGGAAGTGCGGAAGTCAGGCCTGTCGGGCTATAGGTGCTGTTGGGGGCTGGCGCCAGAGCCCCTTCCCACGATCACTCACCGTGTGGGGTCCTGCTGCAGGCTGAAGCCTCCCACATTCACCACATTATGTGGGTTCTCTGGACCTCCGTAGCTCAAGGTGACCTGGGAGGGGGAGGGAGGCAGGTCACTCTCCCCGGACCAGCTCTTCCCCCACACTCTGCTCTGGCCTCCGGAATCGAACCAAGAAAGGCTGCTGTGCCTCTAGCTTCCCGGGCTCCCCAGGGCAGGACTGTCCCCCTCTCCGGGGCCCCCAGGGCAGAACTGTCCCCCACCCCTGGCACCCAGGGCAAGACTGTCCTTCCCCCACTTGGCCCCCCAGAGTAGGACTATCCTTCCCCCACTGGCCCCCCCAGGGCAGGCCTGTCCCCCTCTCTGGGCCCCCCAGGGTGTAGGACCGTCACCCCCCAGCTGGCCCCTCACAAACAGGCCCCCGAACCCAGGCCCCTGGGTCCGGGCAGGCCAAGCACATGGTCTGCAGCAGGTTCGCCGAGGGGCTGGGAGCGCCTCCCTGGGCCCCGGTGATCGGGGAAGGGCCGGGTGCCCGGGGGCAGGTGGGGGTGAGGCCCGGGAGCGGGGCGTACCTGCCGCGGCACGGCGTCGGGCGGCAGCCTCTGCAGGTTCTCCAGGTGCGAGTGGAAGAGGGAGCTGGGCAGCAGGCGGGCGCCCAGCAGCGCCTCCACGATGTAGCCCACGGTGCAGTCATCCGGCAGCCGCACCCGCTCGGCCGTGCTCATGAAGCTGCCCAGGCTGGCGGGGGTTCGGGGCAGGCGCGTCAGGGCCTCCTCAGGCCTCAGCACCACCACGCCGGGCCTCCCAGCCTGGGCAGCCGGCACCCCGCGCGCCCCTCACCTGGCCCAGGGGCTCATCTTCAGAGCGAGGCCTCTGCTCAGGCAGAAGCCGGCCCCACCCGTGGCAAACCAGAACTTGACGGTGGTCACCTGAGGGGGAGAGACGCCAGGCAGGGTGTCGTCCCCAGCAGCTGCGCGCACAGGAGTGCCCCCGGGCACCAGAGCGGGGCTTCTGCGACCCGGTGCGGCCCGGCTCCTCCCGCAGCGCCTCCTGAGGGCCCCCCCCCCCCCCCCCCCCCCCCCCCCCTGCCCGCCCTCAGCACGGGCCCCTCCAGCGGGTCTCCGCGCTCTCAGCCGCCCTCCCGGCCCGGCACTCACGGTGCCCCCTCCCTGGACCCTCTCGGCGGCCTCGATGGGGTGGTCCAGGCTGGGCCGCCCCAGGTAGACGTCCTGGCTGGGCGAGAAGGCGGACAGCAGCCGGAGCAGGCCTTTGGGGTTCACATAGTTGTCATCGTCCACGTGGCAGAACCACCTGTTGGTGGGGACGCTCCCGAGTGAGGGGCCGGGGCCGCTGGAGGCCCCCCACCTACCCCCCCCCCGGCTCCCGTGCGGGGGACGGCCTCAGCCCCGGGCTCTCCGGGGCGGGGGGTCCCGTACTTGCGTCCGGAGGCGATGAACTTGTCGTACTCCACGGCCATCTTGCAGCACAGGGCCCGGCGGCTGCGCACGGCCGAGCAGTTGGTGTTGATGACGTGGCCGCCTGCAGGGCGGGAAAACCGGCAGGTGGGAAGCCGGCCCGCCCCACGGAGAGCAGGGCAGGACGAGGCCGTCAGCGGGCCTGGCCATCTCGGCCGGCTTGCAGCCCCCCGGCTGCTGGCCCCCGGGGTCATCTGGACTCCCGTGAGTGCAAGGCCGCCCTGGGCTGAGGACCTGTGCCTCGGGTGGGGCTACTCTGCTGGAGTGTCTCAGGGACCGCTTGGGGACCGTGGCTCCGGCCTGAGGCCCCGGGAAGCCTGCCCCCAGCTGCAGGAAGCAGAGGAGGGCCGGCGGGGTGGGGGAGGGGGGCCCTGGGTGCTGGGGGGCGGCAGGGGGGCATCCTGGCTCTGCTCTCCCCAGCAGCTGTGTGACCCTGGGCAAGCGACTTCCCCCCGGACCTCTGTACACAGCGCGGGGACAGGTGTCACTGCATCAAAGGCTCGGTGAGGGGACCCGGTGCGCCGGGCCGGGCGGGGGAGCCCGCTCACCTGCCCAGAGTTGTAGCTCGGGGTCATCCCCGTCCGTGAAGATGAAGGTCTGGGGAGAGACAACCTGTGAGGCCCCAGGTGGACCGGGATGGAGCCGCAGAGATGCCAGTGGGAGAGCCTGGGCTTCGGGATGAGAAGAGGGTGCCCAGGACGGGCCTGGACGCTTGGGGTTGGGATGGGGGAGAGGGGAGGGTCCCAGCGACAGCCCGCTGCTGTCCCCAGTTTCTCCTGCTGCGGTTGGGACCAGGCCTGCTCTCACGGGGACATCTGTGGGGTCTTGGTCCGGTGTCAGCTGATAGAACCCACCCAGGTAGAAGGGGGGTCGTGCCCCGGTCCCCACAGACTCAGAGCAGGGGCTCTGGCCATCACTCTGGGGACACAGTAGCGGGTAGAGGGTCCCCGGGGATGGGTCCCTGGGGAAGCCCTTGCGGGGACAGGGGTGCAGGGGGCGCGGTCGGTTGCAGTCTGCGGTGGGCATCCTGGCTGTGGGATCCGGGGGTCCCGGGGTCGGGGTCCTGGGGCAGGGGTGTCGAGACCGGGGATCCCGGGGCGAGGCCCACCTGTTGGCGGGCCTGGGAGATCCAGGTGCTCAGCAACAGCCCCAGGCGTGACCCGTGGTTCTTCTGGGTGGTCTTGACAGCGATGAAGACGTCGTCCGGCCGCAGGCGGGGGATGGGGGCGGATCGGGCGGGGGACGCCCGCCGGCTGGGGCCCGGACTGGGAGCTCGGGCAGGGGCGGGGGCCGGCGCCGGTACGCGGGGCAGCGGCAGCGGTAGCAGCAGCAGCGCGGCCAGGGCCGCGGCCAGCGCGAGGCAGGCCCGGCACAGCGCCCCCCGCGCGCGGCTCATGCGGCCGCGGGACCCGCCGGCACCGCCCCGGCCCAGGCCGCGCAGCGGCCTCTTTAAGAGCCGCCCCGCCCGCCGCGAGCCGGAAGCGCCGCCCCGGAAGTGGACGGCCCTGCCCCGGAAGTGGACGGCGTGCCGAGGTGGGGAGGGCGAAGATGCCGCTGCCGGTTCAGGTGTTTAACTTGCAGGTAACGGGCCGCGGCCGGCGACCCCTCCGCGCCCTCGCGCACCCGCCCCTCCTCCCCCGCCGCCGCCGGGCCGGAGCCGGACCCCGCGCGGCCTCCCCTCCCGCGGCCCGGCGGCCTCGCGCAGGTCCCCGCCGTCGGCCCGGCGCTAACGCTCTTTCTCCCTCCGGCAGCTGCGTGTCAGGGGCGGGGGTGCGGGGTGAGGCCAGCATGAGGGGGAGCCCGGCCCCCGGCTCGGCCTCCTCGTCAGGGGCAGAGCTGTACGGCACCCCTCCCCGCAGGAGGGCCGACGTCTTCGTGCCGGGCACGGCCGGGGACTTCAGCCTGAGCGTCAGCCTGTCGGCCTGCTCGCTGCCGTACGAGGTACCTTCCAGGTCAGGGGCGCAGGAGCGGGCGAGCGAGCGCGGGAGGGGGCGCAGGACCGGCGCCCCCAGGACACCCTTCCCGCCGCCGCCCGGGCCCTGCCGCCCCTGCTGCCGGGCGCTCCTGGAGGCCGGAGGAAGCTGCGTCAGGACGGTGGCCGGGGCCGCGAAGGGACTGCCGGGGTCCCTGGGCGGGGCCCCCTCCCCGCCGCCTGCTCTCGGCTCCGCCGCCGCCGCCGCCGGGCTTGCGGGGACGACGCTGGACGCGGGCTGGGGGCGGGGCAGGGACGGCGGGGCCGCGGCTCCGCAGGCAGAGCCGACTCAGGGCACGGTGAGGGCTTCCCGCCCTTCCAGGGCAGCGGGGCTCAAGTGCCAAGGTGCCCGCCCGTGTTGCAGGGGGCCGTGGAGCCCATGCAGATCGATGTGGACCCCCAGGAGGACCCTCAGAACGCATCCGATGTCAACTACGTGGTGGAGAACCCCACCCTGGTAGGAAACCCTCCCTGCGGTCTGGGGCGGGCAGCAGGGGGCTTGAGGTGTCAGTCCTGGGGCGGGGGGCTAGGCGGGGCTCCCCACCCATGCCCTGTTTTTCTTTGGCCCAGAAACCTTTAGGCTGTTCAGTTGGCCACTTGTTAATGGGGGGTGGTAACCCAGCTGGAGGCCGCGCACCCCGCTTGTCTCCATGGGCAAGAGTCCCACGTGCAGCTCTTCTCAGAGTGAGGGCAGTTCTTTCTTGGCGCCCGGCCTACAGAGCACGGCTTCCTGACTGCTCCGCCTGGGGAC
This sequence comes from Procyon lotor, assembly GCA_028646535.1. Taxonomy (NCBI): domain Eukaryota; kingdom Metazoa; phylum Chordata; class Mammalia; order Carnivora; family Procyonidae; genus Procyon; species Procyon lotor. Next base: position 46,491,516 of record CM053619.1, read on the forward strand.
TGGCCGTCACGGGTGGTGCCCATCTGCCTCTGGCCAGTCACCCCTGGGGGGGAGGGGCAGAGCTCTACCCAGGAGGTCACTGCCCTGGCTCACACCAAGTGGCCTTTGGCAGCACCGGAGAGCGGTCCGGCTGGCGCCCAAGCACCCTGTCATTCTTGTCATGGGCATAGGGCTTCTTGGACGCTGCAGGAGGGTCAGCATCTGGGTCCTGCCCCTCACTCCCCCGCCAGGGCTTAGGATCTGGGGTCCTGCCTTGCACAGCCTCCGTCCAACCCCCCACCCCGACTTCAGGATCTGGAGCAGTACGCGGCCAGCTACAGTGGGCTAATGCGCATCGAACGGCTGCAGTTCATTGCCGACCACTGCCCCCCACTGCGGGCGGAGGCCCTGAAGATGGCCCTCTCCTTTGTGCAGAGGACCTTCAACGTGGACATGTACGAAGAGATCCACCGCAAGCTCTCAGAGGCCACCAGGTGAGACCAGGGGCTTGGCAAGAGGAGGCAGGGCCCTCGGTGGGAGCAGACTCCAGGGTCTAGCCCAGCAGGGGCCCTCCCAGTTCTCCTGGGACGCCTGACACCATCCCCCTGTGGGCTCTTAATAGCATCGCCACCACGATGTGGTGACCGGGCCTTCCTTGTTAAAAAGCCAGGCAGGGCAACAAACGGCAAAACAGGCAGGGCTCTCAGTCTCCGCTGTGTGTGGCCGTCTCTGCGTCGCCCTGGTTTTTTTTCCGTGTGCACACGGCACGTGGGTGTCTAGGCAGTAAGCTCGTGGGGACAGGATCTCGCTCTCCTCTGGGCCTGGCTGCGCGTCTGACCCTTCTCCCGTCGAGTGTGCCCACCGGGCCGTGGGGGCCCCTGTTCCTGTGCTGCCTGGGTGCTCACTCGGCAGGGCCCCCCAGGGGGCACCCCCCGCCCGCACCTCGGGCCCCTGACGGCCCCAGCACTCCCTCAGGGAGCTGCAGAACGCGCCTGACACCGTTCCCGAGAGCGGCGTGGAGCCGCCGCCCCTCGACACGGCCTGGGTGGAGGCCACGCGGAAGAAGGCCTTGCTGAAGCTGGAGAAGCTGGACACGGACCTCAAGAACTACAAGGGCAACTCCATCAAGGAGAGCATCAGGTGCTGCTCGCGGGAGGTTGGGAGGCGGGCGGGGAGGCCCGCGTGGCCCTGGGCCCGGGTCCGCTCACGTCTGGCTCCACAGGCGCGGCCACGACGACCTGGGTGACCACTATCTGGACTGTGGGGACCTGAGCAACGCCCTCAAGTGTTACTCCCGGGCCCGGGACTACTGCACCAGCGCCAAGCACGTCATCAACATGTGCCTCAACGTCATCAAGGTGGGCCCTGCGGCGGCCAGTGGGCGGCGGGAGGGGCCGCGGGGCAGCACTGCCCCTGAGCCAGGAGGGGGCGCCCCAGGCTGAGTCCGCCCCGCCCGCCCGCCAGGTCAGCGTCTACTTGCAGAACTGGTCTCACGTGCTGAGCTACGTCAGCAAGGCCGAGTCCACGCCAGAGATTGCCGAGGTAAGGCCGGCTTCCCGCCCTGTCTGCCTCCTCACACCTGGTCCCGGGACCGCTGCGGCCACAGTGGGCCACGGCCTCCCCCGTCTGCCCTTGCTCGGCTCAGGCTGGGGCAGGGCCCAGGAAGGGACCAGGGTGTGGGGGCTGGTGGCTCACGTGTCCCACTTTCCCCTGCAGCAGCGTGGGGAGCGGGACAGCCAGACCCAGGCGATCCTCACCAAGCTCAAGTGTGCTGCAGGTGAGGGCTTTGGGGCGGGAGGACGCCGCAGCCGAGCCCAGCACTGGGGGTGGTGTGCGCGTGCCCGATGTCGGGTCAGAGCCCTGCACCCATGGCCCCCGAGCGTGCCGGCCCGGCCCCCGTCCCCCAGCACTGGGGGAGGCCAGTGTGCGGCCAGTGGTCTGGAGCTGAGGCGTTGCTAACAGGCAGGCCCAGGAGTCCTTTGCAGGAGCCACAGCTGCTGCGCGTGGCGGCTTCCAGGGCCCTTGACTCGAGTTGACCAGAACCCTTGTCCCTGACGCCGAGGAGTGGCTGGGGGTGGGGTGGGGAAGATGAGGGCAGCTCAGGCAGCTTCTCCTGGGCTTCATTCTGCCACCCCCCGTCCCCCAGGCCTGGCTGAGTTGGCCGCACGGAAGTACAAGCAGGCTGCCAAGTGCTTCTTGCTGGCTTCGTTTGATCACTGTGACTTCCCCGAGGTGAGGGACAGGAGGGTGTCTGAGGACGAGCCCTTGCTGGGACTTGGGAAGCAGGGGGAGGGCTCGGGGGTCAGGCTCTTTATTGAGGGGATTCCCCCACTACTGTGGAGTCCCGCGTGTTCTTCGGGTGGGTCGTGGGCAGGGCAGGGGGAACCCAGCCTCGTGTCTGGGCTTCCTTCTTGGATTCTGTCTCGACTGTCCGTGACCCTGGGTGTCCAGACCCAACTCTTCCTGTCCTTTAGCTACTTTCTCCCAGCAACGTGGCGGTCTATGGTGGCCTGTGTGCCTTGGCCACTTTCGACCGGCAGGAGCTGCAGCGCAACGTCATCTCCAGCAGGTGGGTGGGGGTGGGGTGCCGGTCCTGTGCCTGCCCCCCGCCCCCCCCCACCCCGGAACCCTGAGGACTCGTGCTTGGTGGGCCTGGGGGGGGCTCTGGCTCCCCGCCCTTGGCCATCAGGGCTGGTGCGGGGCCGGCTCTGAGGGCTGTGCGTCCGCAGCTCCTTCAAGCTGTTCTTGGAGCTGGAGCCACAGGTTCGCGACATCATCTTCAAATTCTACGAGTCCAAGTACGCCTCGTGCCTGAAGATGCTGGATGAGATGAAGGTGAGGGGCCCGCCTGCTTTCGGGGGGTGGGCGGGGGCCTGGGGGGCCGTGGTGCCTGACTAGGTTCCCTCACCAGGACAACCTGCTTTTGGACATGTACCTGGCCCCCCACGTCAGGACGCTGTACACCCAGATTCGCAACCGCGCCCTCATCCAGGTAGACGTGGGGGCGCGGAGGCCAAGGCGGGGCGCTGCGGGCGGGTCTGGGCGTCGCGGGGGGTGACTCGGCCCTGGCCCGCAGTATTTCAGCCCCTACGTGTCGGCCGACATGCACAAGATGGCTGCGGCCTTCAATACCACGGTGGCGGCGCTGGAGGACGAGCTGACGCAGCTCATCCTGGAGGGGCTCATCAACGCCCGCATCGACTCTCACAGCAAGGTGGCCGGGCCCGGGCCAAGGCCGCGGGTGCAGGGAGGGGGCCCTGAGCCACGGGGAGCACCACCGAACCCCCTCCCTCCCGCCGCAGATCCTCTACGCCAGGGACGTGGATCAGCGTAGCACCACTTTCGAGAAGTCCCTGCTGATGGGGAAGGAGTTCCAGAGACGCGCCAAAGCCATGATCCTGCGGGCGGCCGTGCTGCGCAACCAGATCCACGTCAAGGTGAGGGCAGGGGCGGCCCCGGCGCAGAGGGGTGGCGGGGCGGGCGCCGCCTTGGGCTGAGCAGCCCTGTCTCCATCCCAGTCCCCTCCCCGAGAAGGGAGCCAGGGGGAGCTGACGCCGGCCAACAGCCAGTCCCGAATGAGCACCAACATGTGAGGGCGCCCGGCGGCCTGCAGGACGGGCTGTGTGCCCCGCCAGGCCCCCGCCCAGGGACTAGGACATGAAGGCTTCCGCTGCTCACCCGGCACTTCCGGAGGTGCCCCCCCCCCCCCCCCCGGGCACCCGGGCCCACTCCTTGTTCCCCTCCCACCCGTGGGGCCCTGTGTTCCTGGAAGGAGAGACCTGCAGGGCTCACCTGGGTGACGTTCTGGGGTCCCCCTCGCCCCCGCCCCGTGCACCCGGCGTCCCTGTTGTGTCATTCAATCTCAGTCATTAAAGGGCAGCCTGAGAACATCCCCTCGTGCCGTTCCTTCCTGCTACGAGGGCTTCTGACCCCATCCTCTCGGTGGGGTCGGGCTTTGGGGCCGGGGCTCCCCACCCATCGTGCAGGCCGTGTGCGGGGAGCGGGGCTGAGGCCCGCGCGCTGCCCTCCTTGAGGGAGGTTTCCCGAGGCGGAGGATCCTGCCTGTGCCTGCTTCTTTGGAGCCTTCACTGGTCCCAACTCTACCCTCCCAACCTCGCTTGGAGGTTTCACTGGGCCCGGGCCTTCCTGTACCGTCTCCGGCTCTCTCAGTCTTTTCAAAGATGCACGTTTATTGTTCACGTTGGAACACACGCGTTGCAAGGAGGGGGCAGGTCCAGCCTGGGCGCCTGCTCCCGGTGCAGCATTTCCGGGCTCCCGGCGTCGGCCGAGGGGAAGACCAGCTCTTCCTTCCGTGCTGAGTGGCGGGAGATTCCCTGAGTAAAGGCGTTTCCTTAAGTGGGACGCGTCGAGGTCTCAGCAAGCAGCCGTCCTGGGGCCTGGTGGGGCGCTGTGTCCGGCTCCGGCTGCCCCTCAGGCCAGGGCACTGCCCACCGCCTCAGGAAAGCCGCCTGGCTCCCCAGATCCTGCTGGCTGAGGCTCCTGCAGCCGGGACTGGGCCCCCTTCCAGGCCAGAGACTTCTCCAGTTTGGTTTTAAAAAGCAATCCGTGCCCTGGAGGAGGAGGAGGAGGAGGGCAGCGGGGCTCAGGAGGCTCTGGGGGCGGGGCGGGGCGGGGCTGGGGTGCCGCGGCAGGCGCCCCTCACCTGGGCAGTCCGCAGCCTCTCTGAGAGCTCGCTTCTTGCAGCAGGCCCGGCACAGGCTGAACACACATCGGTTGCCCTGGACGTGGGAAGGCCGTGAGCCTGCGGCCGAGGCCCCTGCGCCTGGGCCAGCTCCGCAGAGCGCGGGAACGGCCGGGAGCGCCAGCGGGCTGCAGCCAGGCCCAGGGCCCACCTTCCATGCCATGAGGGGCTGTCGTGGGGCGGCAAGCAGCCACCCTCCCTGGGGCTGCCCCCCGGGGCCTGGGCAGTGTCAGCAGCCCCCCCCCCCCCCAACAGAGCACTGTCTCGGGCAGCACAGCCAGACTCACCTTCGGGTTTCCACACTGATCACACTTAGCATATTTTGCTGAGAAAAGAACAGAAGCAGGTGTTGGGGGAGCCGGTGAGCCTGCCTCCCATCTGCCACCTCCTACAGAGACCCCGTGGGGAGCCCTGGCCCGCCGTGCCCGTCGTGCCCATGCCCCAAAACCCACCTCTGCCTCGGAGCAGCGGCCGGGGAAGCACGTGGCAGGCTGGCTCCCAGCCGGCCCGGCCACGTCGGTGCTCCCCCTGCCCCGGGGCCCCAGCATCAGGAACCGCTTACGCTTCAGCGAGGGATCGAAGGTCTTGTGGGGGTTCCTCAGCTGCTTTTTCTGTTTGTTCTTGGATAGGACGTCTGTGCCGCCCTCCTCCTCCTCCAGGGCCCGCTTGCTCCGGGCACCCCCGTTCTCCTTGCTCCCTTCCTTGGGCCTGAAAGGGAAGGGCAGCAGGTGGAGCCGGGCCCCCATGAGAGGTGACCCACCAGCCCCGGCCCCAGGGCGAGGATGTGCAAACAGGACCCCAACGACTTGGCTCCCGGGCCGCAGCTGGGCCTGAGGGGCCCCAGGTACAGCCCGGCCGCGGCTGCAGGGACCTAGGGGAAGCTCAGGGATGTCTATCACTCGCCCCCAGGACAAATCCACCTGGGACCGGAAGCACTTAAGAGATCACTTCCCGGGAAAAAACTAAAACCCAAGCCCCCTTGGCTGGGTGAGGGCCAGGCTGGCACCGCGGGACACGCCTGAGCCGCTGGCAGCAGGGTGCCCTCTCCTCCACGTGCGCCCGGCCCGCGGGCTGGTGAGAAGCTCACCCCGGCCGCAGGTAGGGCTGGCAGATCCAGTGGAAGAAAGGCAAGCCGCCAGAGGGCCTCTCCCCCTCCTTCTGCCTGGATATATCCTCCTACAAAAGCCCAGAGTACCCCACGTCACGGAGCCCAGCCTCCGCCCCCCGCCCGCCGCCCGCCAGCCCCGCCAGCCCCGCCACCTGCCTGACACCGCAACTTCAGCTCCTGGGTCACGGCCGAGACCCCCTCCAGGGTCTTCACCTTGGCGAGCTCCTCCCGGAGCTGCTGGTGCACCTGCAGCCTGAGACACGGCTCCGTCCTGAGCCCCCCCAGGCCGAGCCCCAGCCCTGCGCGCAGACCCAACCTGGGAGCAAGCGCTCCCTCTCCGAGCCCCCGACACCCCCGTCGGGGCTCAGACCCGACGGCACCTGCCTCAAGGAGCGACTCACGTGTGGTGCCACAGCTTGAACAGGTGGGCCCGGACGCACGACAGGGGGCAGGGGTGCTGCCGCACGATGTCCAGGTACTCCTCGGCCAGCTCCCACACGGCAGGGCTGCGGCCCTCAAACAGGGCGGGGTTGTGCAGGTGGCCCTCTGGGCGAATCAGGGGAGGAGGGCTCAAGTGACAGGCGCTCAAGTCCCCGGAGGGATGCCCCCCCCCGCCCCGGCCTGGGGGTGAAAACCCAGCAGGCAGCTGAGGCCCGGGGTGTCCCAACGGGGCCTGCCAGCCGTGGCTCTGCCTCACCTGCGCTCATGACCCCCTGCACTCCCGTGTCCTGGATGCAACGCTCCACGTCCCGCAGACACTGGATGTTCCCGTTGGCGAACACGGGAATGGCCACGGCCTTCCTGTCGGGGGCGGGGTGGCAGAGGCTCAGAAGACAAGAACCGGGTCCCTTCACCACCACCCCCGCCCGGGGCACAGAGCTCCAGCCCCCACACTGCGTGCCAACCCACCGCACAGCTCCCTGCCAGCCTGGGCAGGCGCAGCCCCCTGCGTGCCACTCACCGCACAGCCTTGATGTGCTCCCAGGAAGCGGAGCCCGACAAGGGCCCCTTCTGCTCCTTCGTGCGCCCGTGCACGGTCAACAGCTACAACACAGTGAGGCCCGGCTCTACCCTGCTCGTGACCGCACACCCCAAACCAACCTCAGGCCCGGCTCGCCCAGTCCCCTGGGTTGCAACCGGTGGGCTGCTGCTCGGGGGCCCCACGTCCCACGGACCCTGCCAGCACGCAGAGGGGCAGCACCCCAGCTCCAGAGCTGTCAGGGATGGGCGGGCGGGCACCTACCTGGCCTTGAGGCTGGGAGCAGGTGGGGAGGGGGCAGCCGAGGCCTGGCACCTCCCCCTGCCTGTACCGGCCTCCCTCTTGGGAGCACGTGGCTCCCCCACCCTCACCGGCCGTCACCATGCTTCCTGTCCACCCCGGCGAGTCAGCGCCTCAAGGGAGCTCCTGGGGGCAAGGACCGCTCCCTGCCTGGCTCAGGGTGCAAGGGACACAGGTCAGAGGAGTAGCGCGCGGCCTCTCACCTGGCAGCCCGCCTTCTCCAGCATCTGGGCGTACTTCACGGTCTTGTCGATCTCCGGGAAGACCCGGATCTTGCACGTGACGGGGACAGAGAGTTTCTCGTGGGCCAGGAGAACTGGGGGAAAGGAGAGTCGCTTTCTGAGAAGCGTGGTGTTCGCTTCGAGCAGGCCGTGGGGAACCCCGCCTCGCGCCAGCTCCCGTCTGCCGGGACACCTGCCCCCAGCACCCGCCGTGCAGTGCCAGGAGGCGCGGCTAGGCCAGGGCGGTGGTTTCCTGGCCCCTCCTGCAGCCGCGAGTGACCATGGCCGGGACTCGCCAGCCACCGTCTCGGGGCTCCTTCACCCCCCACCACCCCCCGGCACGCGGCCAACTCACTCATTCTCTGGAGCAAGTCCCACTCCTCCTGCAGGAAGGCACCGTAGTGACCTGCAAAAGAGCAGCACGGCCCTTGGCACCTGCTCTCCCCCATCACACCCGGGCCGTGTGCCCAGCTGCCGGGGCTCAAGGGCACGGAGTGGAAGGCCCACCGCGGCACCGAGGGTGACGGGGGGGACCTCCGTCCTGCAGAGCGTGTTTTCCTGCAGGGAGCCCGGTGACGCCCCAGGCACTGAGGGGAGTGACGAGCCTCAGGGCCAGCAGAACACTGTCCCTCCAGAGGGAGGAGCAAAGAAAGGGCTGGGACGCCACCAGGAGCCACGCCAGGCCCTGCCCTTCGTGTCCGCACGCTGGCCTCTAGCCGCGCCCCTGCCCAAAGCAGCACCCCGTGCAGCAACCCGGAGCCCAGCCCGGCTCACCTCTCTTGGCTATCATCTGCGGGCAGCCCAAATTCAGGTCGATGGCATCGCAGTAATCCTGAGCCAGGAGAGCCGCCTGGACAAACACCTCTGGGTCATTGGCACAAAACTGGGAGAGACAGCGGTGGTGCCGTGAGCCTGAGCCGAACCCTGGCCCCACAGGGCACTCGTACGCGACCAGGGCAGACGGGGTCCCCGGGGCCGGCTGCACAATGGCATCCTGTCCTGAACATTTCTGGCAGGACGCGTGCCCACCCCACAAGGAGGACGAGTCACACTCGTCTGGACTGTACGAGAAAGTGGGCACCCCTGACTGGCCGGAGCGCAGTGACCTCCCCGGCGTCTGGTGACAGAGAGCGCACGGCAGACAGCGAGCAGGCCGTGGGGGAGGGGGCTGCGGATCTCCCACAGCGCGCCCCTCGCCCACACTGAGCCAGCTCCCCGGGAAGGGACACACCTCTGGGAGACCGGCAGCGGGAGCCCCTGGAAGCCCGATGCTTCACCAGAGCATCCCCGCCCCCATCGGGAAGCTGTTTCTGGCAAGATGCTCCCCCTGGCATCCCGGGCCGGGCCCCTGCCCACCTGCACAATGAGAGGCCTGTCCTCGGGGCACACTTCGCAGTACAGGTTCTCCTTCCGATAGTTGGCATCGCGGACGAAGACCTGGGCGTGTAGCATGGGGGTATAGCAGAGCTGGGCCCCGTGTCGGCGGCTCAGCAGCCTCCAGGCCAGCTCGCTCTGGTCCACCATGGGCGCCACCACGTGCCGGGCCCCCCCCAGGGTGCGGCTCCAGAACTCGAAGCCCTGCAGCTTTGGCATCGCCTCCGCACTGAAGGGGGAGACCAAGGGCTCAGCTACCGGGGCGGGAGCAGCCGGGCGTCCACACCCCCGTGGGATCGAACCCAGAGGCGGCGCTCCCCTCCTTGAGGCCACTCCAGGGCAGCCTGACCGTCACAGAACGGACGGCAGGGGAGACACTTGCCGCAGACCCAGAAGCAGCACCTCCCAGCAGAGAGCCTCGCCCCTGCTCGCTAGGGAATGCGCTGTCCTGGTCCCGCTGGGTCCCGGGGCCCGCCCTGCCCACCTCCTCCGGCTTGTCCTGCCCGTGCTGGCCGGGTGCCCTGCCGGACCCGCCCTCCCTACGAGCAACTAGAGCAGCGGGGCCCCAAGGGCAGCCCGGCTCCCAGGGGCCGCCTCCGGAGGGGCGCGCGAGCCCTGCGATCACGGAGCGAAGTCACGGGCCTGGCCACGGACCGAGCGCGCACCTGGGGGCCTGGCGCTTCCGGAGACCCGGCGGTCCCACGGGGAAGTCCCCGAGGCACGAGCGCGCGGGGCGCCGCGGCGCTGTCACCGTCGGGACCCGCGGGACACCTACCTGCGCCCGGGTCCGGGCTCCTCCCGGGCCTCCGCCGGGCCTCTGGGAGCCAGGGTGCGGCGGGGGCTCCCTCGGTGCCCGCAGGCCGCCACGCCGGGGCCGCCGCCCGGCCCAGGGCTCCGCGCCGGGGCCGCCGGAAGGTGCCTCCGCCAGGGCGGTCCGGGCGGCCCGCGGTGCGGCAGGAAACGCGTCCCCGGGAAACCCCGCCCGGCCGCGGAAGGGGTCCCGCCCCGCGAGGTCGGAGGTCAGAGGCCGGAGGTCGGGCGGGGAAGGGTGACGCGCGGACCGCGGGCAGCGAAGCCGGGCTCGGCTGGCGCCCGCTTTCTACTCTGCGCTCCCGCCTCTGCCTCCCGAAGGGGCCGCAAGTCCCCCGCCTCGGCCCAGCACCCAGGCCTCAGGGAGCGCCCACAGGCCGGAAGTGCTGCTGTCCGCGAGGCCACACCCCCGCACTTCCGGGGCCCCGCCGGGGCGCGCGCGAGGCTGACCCGCCCGCACCTGAGCGCGCACGCGCAGAGCGCTCCCCGCCGCCGGGGCTGGCGCAGGCGCACCCGGGAGTCCGGGCCGTCGCGGCGGGAGCCCCCGGCCGGAGCCGCTGCCGCTGCCGAGGCGGCCTTCTGTCCCGGCGGTGTCCCGAAGCCCGCCGCCCCTTCCCGGAGGAGCCGGGTCTCCCCGCTCCCCCGCGAGCACGCCTCGCCGCACGGCGCGTTGGGGACCAGGGCCGGCCCGGGGCGCTCCGTCCGCCCCTGCGACCACCTGAGCACTGACGCCCACGCCGGGCGTCCCCCCGGGGCCGCGGGACCGCGGGGCGGGCGGGGTGCCTCCGCTGCGGGGTTGCGCTCGGCCCGCTACCGCCTTCGTGGGACGGAGCCCCTCGCGGGGCCCGGGGCGCCGTCTCGCCCTCTGCTCTGCTCCTCCCTTCCCCCCGGCCTAGAAGTCAGTGGATCTTTTTAAAGTCGCAGAAAAAAACACAAAAGTAGCGTCGTGCATTTTTTTTTTTTTAACATGGTGACTACGAAATTTAAAATTACCTAGTGGGCAGGATTTCTGGAAGAGCAGATTGAGTAGTTTTCCAAATCCCTTCCCAAAAAAGCAGTGTTTAAAACAGGACAAATAGGGGCGCCTGGTTAAGTGACCGCCTTCAGCTCAGGTCATGATCTCAGGGTCCTGGGATGGAGCCCCAGCCCCACGTCGGGGGGGGGGGGGTCCCTGCTCAGCGGGGAGCCTGCTGCTTTCTCTGCCACGCTCCCCCTGCTGCGTGCCCGCGGGCTCGCTCTCTCCCTCGCTCGCTCTCGCGTTCTGTCAAATAACTAACTAAAATCCTTTAAAAAAAAGAAGAGAGCACGAACAGGGCCAGTCTGTGGAGTTGGGGCTACTTCCCTTCCCTCCAACCCTCGGTAATCCCACGGGGCCACGGGTCGCCCGGCCTGCCCGGAAAGCCTCCCAGGGTGTCTGCTGAGAAAGAAAGACCACGGCTCAGCCGGCCGAGGCCGTGAGACTGGTCGAAACAAAGACAGTCCGGCCAGAAATCTAACAAAGAGATTCAGTCAATAAAACAGCAGCAGCCGGACCAGCCCCCAGCGGCCCCCGGCAGCCTGCAAGGCTGTGTCCGTGCTCAGGAGGGCCCGGGCTGTATACTCGGCTCTATACTCTTTTTTCATTTTTTTTTTTTTTTTAAGATTTTATTTATTTGACAGCGAGAAACACAGCGAGAGAGGGAACACAAGCAGAGGGAATGGTAGCGGGAGAAGCAGGCTCCCCGCCGAGCAGAGAGCCCGATGCGGGGCTCGATCCCAGGCCCCTGGGATCTGACCTGGGCCGAAGGCAGACGCTTAACGACTGAGCCACCCAGGCGCCCCTCAGCTCTATACTCTTCTCTCGCTGCATATGAGGCTTTGCACAAGCAGAAAGGGAAAACCAGGGCAAAACTGCAAACTGCTTGAACTTGGAATACGTCCCCAACCTACGCACAGAACTGTCAAAGGACGGAGTCCTCACTTGTTCAAGATACTTAAGCATGACCTCTAACCAGTAATTGACAGTCATTAAGCCACACTGACCCAGGGAAGCTTAGGAAACCAGACTTACATATAAAAAAGAGAATGCGGGGCTCCTGGGGGGCTCAGTGGTTTAAGCCTCTGCCTTCGGCTCGGGTCATGATCTCAGGGTCCTGGGATCGAGCCCCACATCCGGCTCTCTGCTCAGCGGGGAGCCTGCTTCCCCCTCTCTCTCTGCCTGCCTCTCTGCCTACTTGGGCTCTCTCTCTGTCAAATAAATAAAGAAAATCTTTAAAATAAATAAATAAATAAATAAATAAATAAATAAATAAATAAATAAATAAAAATTCATTTAAAAAAGCCGTGCCGCTAACAGCAAGCATAGCGGTGCGGGTCTGGAGGCTCTTCCCTCCCATCAGGGGCAAGGCAAGGAGGCTGCTGCCTCTCTTTACTCAAAGTAGTCCTGGGGTTGCCGGCACCGCAGGCAATGCCTTCTTTTGCCATGATTGTCTATGTAGAAATTCCTCAGCAGCCAAACAAAGAACAAACAAACCCCAAAAACCAACCCTACGAGTTCAGCAAGGTCTGGCTCCACGTCCAACGTGGTCCAACTCAGGACCCGGAGAGGGCGAGCCGCTGAGCGAGCCAGTCACACCCTGCAACCAGGTTTTTGGGCAGTGAAACACGTCACAACTGAGATTATAATCAGTACTATTCACAGCTGATCCAGCCCCAGTGAAATACTCGGGTATAAATCTGAGGCGATACGTTCGGGCTCCGTATGCTGAAGACGACGGAGTTCTGCAGAATGGGGTCAGCGGGGACTCTCTCCGGGTGTGGAGAGACACGCCACTGCCGCCCGCCGGATCGGAGGGCAAGGGTCTCCAGATGCATCGGTAGATCTAGTCCCCGTCTAGGAAAGAAGGCGGCAGGTTTCGTGTAGATGTGGGCAGGCTTCTTCTAAAATGTATCTGGAAGGGCAAAGTCCCTAGAACAGCAAAGGCAATTTTGAAAATAAAGACTCAGCCAGAAAATGGCCTACCTGACGCCATGCCCGCGTCCCCAGCACCAGGGCCGCAAGGACACCGAGGGCCCCAGGGCCCCCCGCCCCGCTCCCCGCTGGCCACACGTGAAAGCAGGCCAGCTGAAGCAGGGCCTCTTCCCAAAGTGGGGTGATGGAACCCCGACCTCAGACCTTATACCGAAGATGACCTCGCTAGAGCGAGCAGGCACTGGGGCGCCCGCGCTCCCCCCACGGTGTCGGAGGCCGGCGGCCCTGAGAGGGAAACCCTCTGCTGGGCAGGAGCCGGCGGGCCGGGGACAGCCCATTCACAGACCGGACAGCAGAGGCCTCGCGACCCCGAAACGTAGCCCCCGCCGGAGCCCGGTGCCCCCGACAGGAGTCCGAATCCACAGGAAGCAACCAAGGGAGCCGACAGAGGGGGACGCCGTCCGTGCACGTGGCTCCTCCTCTCTGGGATGGATCGCAGCACCCGCGTGCTGGGCCCGTGACGGGGCACCCGGGCTCCGAGGGCCCTGGGCGGGGGCACCAGGGCGCTGCTCCAGCCACAGGGATGCGAGGAGGGCGCGGGCCATCAGCAGGGGGAGCCGACCCACGGACGCGCCCTTCCTTCTTCCTCTGGCAAGTTTAGTGACTGATGGAGCCACACTCCCGTTTTGCTCCTGACATTGGTGGTGTGATCATCCGCAGGAAACAGGCAAATGCCTAAAAACACAGGCTGCTGAAACTGACCCCTGGAGGAAAAGCCTCCGGACAGGACCTCCTGCAAGTGGGGGGCAGCATCACCCCATCGCACCGTGGGGCCCCGTGGACGAGGGACAGACACGGGACGCGCCCGGCCTGGCTCTCGGGGACCACGTCCGCAGGTGGTGGTGCGCGGGCGCGACCTGTGGGAGGGTCATGGGCGTCCCTGCAGCAGGCTACTCAGGGAGACGCTGTGTGGCTTGTGCGAATTTGCCCAGAACAACCACTGAAGGGTCACAAGTCCTGTGCGTCGTCCCAGGGGCCCCTTCCCAGTGT
>CM053619.1:46505488-46525070 GCA_028646535.1 Procyon lotor
GTCGGACACAGCCCCACCCCGAGGTCCCGTGTGTCTGGCCAGCTCAGGAGAGAAGGCTCTTGGGATCTCCAACTCTCATCGTACATTTGTCTGTCTCTTCGGATCTCTAACCTCTATTTCCTGTGATTTGGAACCGTCACGGGGCATAGAGGTTCAGGATCGTTACATCTTTTCAATCAGCTGACTCTCTTTTTTCTCATTATAAAGGAACCCCCCCCTTTTTTTTGTATCTCCGAGTGTATTTTTTTTTTTTTCCTTTTTTCTTCTTTCCTTTTTTTTTTTTTTTATTTTAATTTTTATTAACATATAATGTATTATTTGCCCCAGGGTACACTCCGAGTGTATTTTTGGCTCCGAGATCTTTTCCCTGTTGGCACGTTTACAGACCCATGTGCCGGAATGAGGGCCCTTCCCACAGCTGGAGATTCTGGGTGGGAACGGACGCATCTGCACATGGGTCCCTTAGTGGACACCTGCTGGCCGTCGGGAGCACTGCCGCTGAGAGCACGGACGGGGGCGCACGCCTGGGTGAGCCCTGGTGTGTCATTCTTTGGGGCAAATGCCTAAGGGCAGAATTGGTGGCTCGTGGTAATTCTATGCCGAACTTCCTGAGGAATACGGAGGAGCCTTTGGTCTGTTTCTGGGTTCAACACATCCTTTTCGAAGCCTAGGGGTGGGCCTGATCCCCCCGGCCCCTGGCTCCCCGGCTGCAGGGTCGGGCTCTCCCTGCTCATTCCCACCAGTTGGCCCAGAACTTACGGTCCCCACACCAGGTGGATTGATCCACTGGGGTCCACCTCACCCCTTGGTGCTCAGGGTTCAGATACTCAGCAGACCTCCCTGCCCCCGACTTCCTCTGATCCACCCTTGTCTACACCGGTGCGGCGTTCAGTCTCTCTGCTCCGAACGACAACAGCGACCTGGATGTGGCTGGAGGGCACCGTGCTGAGGAGACGCACACCTAGGACCCCGACTCCAGGTCAAGTCATGCTCAGCGGTGCGGGCAGGCCTCCCCACGTGAGTGGGAACCCTGGTTTCCCTGAGAAATAAGGAATTCCGGCAGAAGCCACAGCAGAGGGGACCCCGCACCTGGCCTGGCTCGCCCCTCCCAGAGCCTGGCCGCGGGTTACCTGTGCCCGCCAGCGGTGCGTCTCCGTAGCGCCCCCACTCGGCCCTCCAGGAGCCGGCGTCCCTGGGTCTGAGCGCTGCGGGAGCAGAGGGGTGCCCTCCCCACCCCGGGTCCCCACGGCAGCAGTCAGAGGAGAGAAGAAAGGGAGACCGGAGGCCAGAGCTCAGGTGGGGTTTAATGGTGGGGAGGCTGGTGGGCCTTCACCAGGTTGGAGTAAAAACAGAACACAGTCCAGTCGTGGTTCCCGACAGGGGACAGTTACAGTAAATCGCAGAATTCAAGCAGCAACGTGAATCATGTTTCTTGAAAAATGAACACAGACGAACACAGACCGGGTGCCCCGCGCGCCCTGGGCTGCTCCTTTCCACAGGCCCCTGCATCATGGGGGCCCCAGGGCTGGGGCTCCTGCGCCGCCCGCCTTCCCGGGGTGGACGGGGCCCTGGCGTCTCCCCAGAGACGCAATAAATAGGAGAACCCAATGGACCGGCGCGGAGCAGGCCCAGGCGGGGGACCCTGGCCGACCCTTCACAGACCGGAGCAGGTCTCCGAGTCGGCGGCGGCCGCCCCGGGGCGCGGGCAGGGGTCCCACCGGCAGGACCCCCTCCCCCGGCCGCGGGGGCGCCTAGCCCTCCCGCACGCTGACGCGGGGCTCGGCCAGGGAGCTGTGGATGATGCTGAGGATGGACTCCAGGCCGCTGCCCTCCAGCAGCGTGCGGTGGTCCCCCTCGATCACGTGCACCGACACCTTGCCGTCGCACACCTGCGACAGGTTGTAGTCGGCGCCCAGGCCCTCGCCGTACACGCTGCTGGTCTTGGCGCGCAGCAGCGTCACGTTGCCGTGGTAGGTGGCCCGGGGCGCGTACTGCTCGGCCGCGCGCAGCTTGTGGTAGAAGGAGCGCGCGGCGAAGCTCAGCTGGCGGCGGTCCAGGCCCGCGTGGCTGCGCTGGATCAGGTCCACGGCGGCCGCCACGCGCTCCTCCAGGCCCCCGAGGGGCAGCAGCGCCTCGAGCACCTGCGGGCGGGGGCGCGGGACGCGGCGGTGAGGGGCCCCCTCGCACCCGCGCCGCGCCCGGGGTCCGACCGACCCTCGCCCCGCCCCCCGCCCCCCCCCCCCCCGCGGCCCCCGCCCCCACCTTGTCGTGCTCCACGTCCACGAACTGCTGCACGAAGAAGCACACGGCCTCCGCCTCGGCCTCCGCCTCGCAGCCCGGGGTCAGCTTGGCGCGGTAGCTCTGCGGAGGGAGAAGGGGCCGCTGCAGCCAGGGGACCAGACGGGGACGGGGGTGGGGGTGGGGGTGCGGGCAGGGGGAGCCCGCCGACGCCCCGCGGCCCCCACCTGCGTGTAGGCCAGCACGTAGGAGTGCGAGCCGTCGAACAGGAAGAGGGTGTTGTGTGTGGGGGCGGGGCTGGGCTGCGCCGCCTGCAGCTGCGAACACATCTCGAAGGCCACGCAGGCCCCGTACGAGTAGCCAGCGATGCGGTAGGGCCCCTCGGGCTGCACCTGCCGGATGCACTCGATGTAGTAGGCGGCGAGGCTCTGGATGCTGTCCAGGGGCGCGGCTGCGGGGCAGAAGGAGGCTCAGCGGGGAGGGGGCGGCGTGCGGCCCCGCACATCACCCTGCAGTACTGGGGGTGGGGACACCTCCCGGCCCGCGGCCCACCTCGGGTACACTGCAAGCCGTAGGTGGGGATGCTGAGCTTGGCGGCCAGGCTGTGGAACACGGTGATGGAGCCCTCGATGGGATGCACCAGAAACAGCGGCCGCTCAGCGCTCTGCACCCTGTTGAGCCGTGTCAGGGTGGGGCCCTCGGGGTTCACCAGCAGGGTGCTCAGGTTCAGCTGGGCCTGCTGACTGGCAGGGCTGTCATCCTTGGGCGTGGGGGCCGCCAGCTCTGTAAGGAGGGGAAGATGCCAGGGACCACCAAGGCCACGCGTGGACGTGACCATGGGCACAGGTGCACACCGCCACCCCTGACTCAGGCTGCTGGTGGCCTGGGTGGGACATGGGGGGGAGGGGGCTGAGGCCCCACTAAGGGCTCACAGGAGGGGCCCGATGGACAAGCCCCGACCTGGGAGGTCGGCTTCGGCAGCTCGCAAGCCTGTGGCACAGTGGAGAACCCGGGGCGGGGTGGCCCGGACCCCTCCCGGCCTCCAATTGCGCCCGCACGACCACACACCGCCATCCGGGCCCGCCTTCCGGGAAAGCTCCTGTAGCTTGCGGAGCGTCAGCTGCCGGATGTCCCGCATGGACAGCAACAGGTCGTGCTCGCGCTCCAGCATCTGGCGCACCTCCACGCCCATGAGTGAGTCTAGGCCCAGGTCGGCCAGCGTGCTCTCCAGGTTGACTGTGGCCAAGTCTCGGATGCCTGGGCACAAGCACTTGGTTGGCAATTTGGGAGGTGGGGGAGGGGAGGGGCCCCGGGTGAGTGCAGACGCCCCGGCGGCCGGTCCCCTGCCCAAACCACCGCCGCCGCACTCCCGGCACGCAGGTTCCCCTCCCCCCGGACCCACACGGACCACAGGCGCCCGTCCCCTCCCGGAGCGAAAAGGCCCAGCCTCTCCTGCAGCCGGGGCGACGGCCGTCAGCGGGAGCGGGGGCTCTCGGGTGGGTGGGGGGCGGCGGGCTCCCTCACCCAGGATGTGGGCCACCGCCTTCATGAGGTCCTGCTGGGCGCCGCTGTCACCCTGGACCATGGCCGTCTTCTCAGCCATGACAAAGCTGCCCAGGACCGGGTGCGGCTGGCTCAGGAAGAGGTCCAGCACCTCTAGGCACGAGCTGATTCTCTGAGGCAGCGTCCCGCCGATGACCATGTCGTTGGAGCCTATCACCTCCAGGATGCCCACGTCACCGATGGCGCCCCACTGCACGGCGAGGCCTACGGGAGGACCAGGGCCAGCGGGCCGGGGGTGAGCGGGGGCACCCGTTGGGGCGGCAGCAGCGGGGGGGGGCAGGCAGGGAGCGAGCCGGCCTACCTGGAAGCCCGTCGTGCCGGCGCTGCTCACACACACGCTCCATCGTGGAGTTGGCGAAGCCGTAGTTGGTCTGGCCGGCGTTGCCGCGGCCGCAGCTCACGGAGGAGAAGGCCACAAAGTAGTCCAGCTCAGGGCATGCCTCCCGGGTCACCCTGTGGGTGTTCGAGTCACTCCCTGCTCACTGGCCCAGCCCACCTGCCCCCGTGCCCGGGAGCCCCTGCCTGCCAAACCATCTCCTCTTCTCTGAACCCCCAGCCTGGGCCCCAGCAGAGGCCTGCTGCCTGGTCCCCGAGTGGCGGTGGGGATTCCGCGTTGGGATGCACACGCCCCAAGACACAGCTGCTCCCAGCATGCGCCAGGTCAGAGCCGGGCTGGGCTGGGGACAGGGCGGCCAACACCTCACCTGTCCAAGTTCACAGTACCACTGTACTTGGGCTTGTTGACGTCCTGGAAGAACTCAGGAGTCTGGTTCTCCAGCACGGCGTCTCTCAGGACCTGGGGGGTCAGGGACTCTCAGCAGCTGCCCTGAGCTCACGGCTCGGGAGGGCTCAGCCCAGGAGGGCCTTCCCCAGGGGCCCGGCTTGGGGACCCTCGGAGTCACACTCACCATGGCCAGGTTGAAGACGCCTCCCACAGGCCCCAGCTGCGTGGCCTCGGCGATGAGGCTCCGGGCCCCGTCGAGTGAGCTGGCGTTGCTGGTGGACACGAGGACCTGCACCCCTTGGCGTCTCCACTCACGGACTTGCTTGGCCTGGTAGCCTGCGGGACACGGGGCAGTGCGGTTGGAGCCCCCGGGCTTCGAGACCCGAGAGCGCAGAGCTGGGCGGGTGTCGCGGCCCTCAGGCCCGCTCACCTGTGCGGATCCCGGAGCGAGAGGTCAGCACGAGTCTCTGGGCCCCCCGCAGCACGAGCCAATGGGCCAGCTCCAGGCCGAAGCCGCCCAGGCCCCCCGTGATGACGTAGCTCTTGTGGGCTGGGCAGAAGGTCCTAGACACCGCGGTCATCGGCGAGGGCCTGGGCACCTGTGGCGCTTGTGCTGGCTCCTCCTTGAGCACCTGTGGCCCGAGCAGGAGCCCAGCTCAGGCCCTGGCTGCAGGGAGGGTGGGGGGTGCGGTAGGGGGGTGGGGAGGCACTGGGGGCCCCCCGTGCTCACCTGCACCAACACTTTGCCGATGTGCTTCCCCTGGGCCATGAAGCGGAAGGCGTCCTCCACCTGGTGCTTGGCGAACGTGGTGCACTTGAGGGGCCGCACCACGCCGTCCCGGATGCCCGCCTGCAGCAGCGCCGCCACCTCCCGCCAGCTGGTGCTCACGTCGTCCAGGAGCGAGTCCAGCAGGATGCCGTGGAAGGTCACGTTCTTCAGGAAGACGGCCATGCCTGTGTGGGCAGGAGAGGGCTCACCACTCGCCCCCAGCCCCCTCCGGCTGACCCTGCGGACCGTGCCCGAGCAGAGGCCTCTTGCTGCCCGCTCGCCCGCCCGCCTCACCCAGCTGGTGGTTGTTGGAAAGGTCGAATTTGCCGATCTCCAGGAACCGGCCGTGCTGGGCCAGGCAGCGCACGCTGGCCTGCAGCTTCTCCTCCGCCAGCGAGTTCAGAACCAGGTCGACGCCTGGTGGGGGGAAGGGAGGCGGGGAAGAGATAGGGAGAAGAGAGGTCCTCCGGTCACACACGGACCCAGGTCCGGAGTGCCAGACCTCGCCCCTGCCTGGGCCTGGGGAGGCGGGGGAGGGGGACAGCGACTGCTAGGAACGCCACTCACCTTTCCCGGCTGTGTGTCGCAGCACGTGCTGTTCGAAGGACGTGTCCCGGGAGTTGGCAAAGCTGGTCTCGCAGAGCTGGGGGAACCTGGCCTGAAGATACGCCCGTTTCTCCGTGGACCCTGGCAGGGGGAGGCGCATGCTGCTGAGCCGGGAGGGGGGCCGCGGCTCCGGGGGGGGGGGGGGGGGGGGGCTTACCCACGGTGGTGAAGACGCGGCAGCCCAGGCTCAGGGCGATGGCGATGGCAGCCTGGCCCACGCCGCCGGAGCCCGAGTGGATGAGCACCGTCTCCCCGCGTTGCATGCGCCCCCGCACGACCAGCGAGTAGTAGGCAGTGGTGTATACCACGGGCACGGACGCCGCCTCCTCCAGGGTCCTGCAGGCACAGTGCGGGGTCAGCTGGGGCCCGAGCTGAGGCCGTGCAGGGTGCCGCGCTCACAGTCCCCCGACTCACCAGCTGGACGGCACCTCCCACAGGAAGTCCTCGGACAGCAGGACGGAAGTGGCCAGGCCTTCGGCGGGCACCAGCCCCATCACGCGCTTGCCACTGGCGTCCCGGCCGGAGAACTCCATGCCCAGCATACAGTCCCGAGCACTCCATTTCCCTGGGGGCAGATGGGGGCGGTGAGCCCTGTCTCCCTGGGGTGGGGGTGGGGGGCAGAACCTCCAGGGTCCCGAAGGCCGGGGCTCAAGGAACCCCCCTCCTCCCAGCCCCTAGCCTGGAGCGTTTGCTGTGGCCGGGCCCTTAGGACGTGGGCCATACCTGGGATGGCGTCGGGGGAGAGCTTGCCCGTGGCCAGCATGATGTCGCGGAAATTGAGGGAGGCGTAGTTGACGGTGCAGAGGTGGACGCCGGGGTCCGTGGGCTGGGCGTGACGCAGAGGGGAACAGACCCAGCGGATGGAGGAGAGGTCCCCCCGGGTGAGGACGTTTACAAAGGCGTGTTCGGTCTGCTCCTCTGGCAGGCCTGACGGCGACAGGAAGTGTGGCTGCCGTGGGAGCTGCCCAGCCAGGGCCCCCCAGCCCGTCACCCTCAGCCCACTCAGCCAGAACTCAAAGGAGTTATCTTGGGGGGCTTACTACGCTCCAGTGGGAAATGGCGGAAGGACCCCCAGGACCTGTCCCGGTAGACGTTCACCACGAGGTCCCCCCGTAACACCTTCTGCAACTCTGAGGAGCTAGGGTCCATCTTGGGGATGGGGGACGTGCTGCTGAGGTTGGACACCAGGATGCACCTGTGGACAGCCCCGCAGGTGAGGGAAGCTGGAGGAGGGAGAGAGAAGGGAGAGCAGGGGAGAGGGAGGGGGCAGTGGAAGGAGAGAGGAGAGCAGGGGAAGGGGAGAGGGGGCAGAGAAAGGAGACAGGGAGCGGGGGAGGGGACGGCGTCTCACCGAACCCGGTGCCCGCCGGGCTCTTGGCGGAGACAGTTCACCATGCCCACGACGCCCGAGGTGGGGCAGCTGACGGCAGTCAGCCACACGGGTCGGGAAGAGTCGTCAGCCAGAGCATTCTGTGGGGGAAGGAAGGGCTGGTCGGGCCACGTCCCCAGGCCCGTGGGTGTGGCGCTGGGAGGTTCGGCAGACGCTGACCTTCAGGGAGTCCACCCAGCGGAAGCTGGTGTCCTCCACGGGCAGGAAGATGGGGCTGCCCTGCGGGGCCAGCCGGCGGCACAGGAAGAGCGCGGAGCCGTAGAAGGACCTCTTCAGGGCCACCAGGTGCAGGGAGGCCCCCGCAAACAGCCCCTCCCACGCATCCTGCATGGGGGGCGGGGTCAGTGTGGGGCCGGCCTCTGGGCCCCGCCCCCAGCCCACCCCCCAGCCCGCCCCCAGCCTCTGCACCTGGGTCAGGAAGCACTGATCGCCTTGGTGGAGCACCGGGCAGGTGAGCAAGGCCATCATCTCTCCCAGGGGCTGCCCTCTGAGCAAGACGTGCAGCAGCAGGAAGCCACCCTCCTTGAGAGCGGCCACCATGTTGCTGAGGGCCGTGGCCGGGTCACGGAGAGGGGCCACGGCACAGTTGCACACCAGCAGGTCCGCGGGTCCCTGGCTGCTGGGGGCAGGGCCCACAGGGTCCCACTGGCCCTGGGTCAGGCTGTACTCCTGCAGCTTGGCCTGGACAGCCTCCAGGGCCTCAGGGTGGCAGTCCGTGACAGTGTACTCCACCTGGAGTACGGGCTGGGTGCTGAGCAGCACCGGGATGCGGGAATACAGGCGGCCATCCCCAGCCAGCACCTGCAGGTGGGGAGAGCGTCCTGGCCCAGTGACCCACCCGGCAGGCCTCCCGGTCCAAGCTGGCGGACGTCTGCCAGGAAGGCCCACACGCCCACCCTGCCGCGGAGACCGCCAGCTCGCGTCCTCTCCCAGAGCCCACCTTCAAACGGGGCAGAAGGGTCAAGGACAGGAGGGCACCCTCGGGACAGCATCGGCACAGCGTCGGCACCGCCTCCGAAGGGGCCCTGGCGCTGCTGACGTACGAGCCTGCCTGGGTCTGGCCTCACACACCCACCTCCACGACGTGCATGCGGGAGTGACTGGTCAGGTTCTCCAAGGCGGTGTCCACGCAGGCCTTGAGTGCCGGGGCATCGAGAAGGCCACTGACCAGCGGGTCATTGTGCAGCAGGGGCCTCTGCTGGGCCAGGAGCTGGTCCAGCTCCAGCTGCAGGCTCCCGTTGAGCTGGAGCTGACAGGCAGCGGCCAGCAGCTGGGGCAGGCTCTGCTGTGGGGGCTCCCGGGGGACCTGGGCCCTGTCCAGCCCGGGCACCACCGTCACCAGCCCCTGCTGGGCCACCTTGGTCTGCAGAGCCTGTGCCAGCGCTGGGGAGGGGAGAGATGGGCACTAGGGAGGGGTCCCGCCTGCACCAGGGCTCCCGGAGCACCCCCCCCCAGCAGGCTCCATCAGGCACCAGGGCACCAGGGCCCGCTGCCCAGCCCTGCCCCTGGCTGAGCCAACAGACGGGAGGGACAGAGCAGGCAGCCCGGTCCTCCAAGACCAGGAACTAGCCCCCCACTGGGTGTCATTGGGGCGTAGGCTCCACAGAGGGCAGGCTCCCTACGGAGCGCCGGCTCAGGGCCCCACCGGCCAGCCCCCCCAACCCCCCACCCACAGTGTCTGCCGGCCCAGGGCCCCGGGGCCCCACAGCCCGATGGCTAGCCGGGGACACAGGCAGGAGGCACGAATCCGTCCTGTGCCCGGGCTGCTCCTGCAGGCCGGGGGCCTCTCGAGGAGCCAGGTCTCGGCTCCTTCACGCTGGAATGGGTCCCGCCGAGGGGCTGCGTGGGAAGGTGAGCGACTCCCTCTCGCGAGAGGCCGCCGGCGGGGCCGGAGCACAGGTGTGGGAGCGAGCCTCACCCCTGCATAGCTGCAGCTCCTCCTGCAGGGCCGGGTTTCCAGTCAGGAGCCCCCCCTCCATGTGGGGGGTGAAGCAGAACTTCTCCAGGATGGGGGCCCGCTGCTCCTGCTGCCGCCGCGGGGCCACAGACGCGTGCAGGCCCGAGATGAGGACGCCGCCCGCTACCGTGCTGTTTAGGCAGCTGCTCACCACCACGTCGGCCACTGTGGGGAGAGGCGGGGACAGCTGGGGGCGCGTGGGCCGGGGCCGGCCAGGGGCGCTGGGGCGGGGGTCCGCGACAGGGGGCTACCTTGGGTCTGGCCCTGGAGAGAGTACACCTTCCGCCGGTGTGTGGCGGGGTCGATGTGCAGGGAGGTGATGCGAGTGGGTAGACGGAGGCTGCGCTGGGCCGTCCCCAGGATGGACAGTTGCAGCATGGTGTCCAGGAAGGTCACCCAGTTGTCCTTCCACAGCAGCTGGCCGCTGTTGCCTGTGGCCGAGGGCTGTCAGTGTGGCCGGGCCGGGCCTCTCACGCTCGTGGCACCCTCTCCTCCACACGCCCCCTGGGCCACCCCCCGTCCCCATGACGGCTCCTGGATTCTGTGCGGCCTGAAGCGAGGCGGCCCTACCTTCGAGGTTGGACCCCAGGATGCCCTGGAAGTGGGGGCCGTAGTCATAGCCGCGCAGCCGCAGCTCCTTGTACACGTCCCCGGAGGACAGGCGGAACGCGGCCGAGGGGTCCGTGGGGGCCGGGCCATCCTGGCTGTCGAAGAGCTTGGGGTCGGGGTTCTCCCACAGGTACACCTTCCCTGGGGGAGGGCAGGAGAGCCTGAGGCGCGCGCAATGGGGCCGCCCGCCAAGGGCCCACCCAGAGGCCCAGCCCCACCCGAGAGCCTGGGGCCCGGCCGGATGCCCGCAGCTCACCGCTCACGATCAGGTTGCCGTTCTCAGACACCTCGAAGGTGCGGGAAGCCTCCAGAAGCCGCACTTCCAGAGCCACGGTCCCTGCGGACGGCAAGGCTGGCGTTGAGCGGCAGGGCTCGGTAATCAGCACTCCCGCCCTCGCCCGGCGGCCGCCCCACCTCACCGGTCTTGGGCAGGATGGTGGCCTGGTGCAGCGTCACCCCCTCAAACACCACGGGCATGTCGTCCATGTTCTGGCCCAGGGCCCGCGCCAGCGCCTTCCAGACCAGGCACACGTAGCCGGTGGCGGGGAAGAGCACGCGGCCGTCGATGCTGTGGTCCACCAGGTAGTGGTAGGCGGACTCGGGGCTGGTGTCTGTGGGGGCCGGAGCTCAGTGCCGGCGCTCGGCGGGAGAAGGAGAGCCCTGCCGGCCCCCGCCCCGCCCCGCCCCTGCCTCCCCTCAGCGCCTCCTCACCGATGTTGTAGACGATGGTGGCGGGGGAACCGCTGGAACCGTTGGGGAAGTCCCCGGCCGCAGGCACGTCCCAGGTCTGACTGTGGTCCCACTTGATGTGGGGGGAGATGAGAGGGGTCCCCCGGGGAACCGGGAACTCCATGGGTGGAAGCAGGCCGTTGGGGTTGGCATCAAAGCTGGGGGTGGGGGTGGGGGTGGGGGTGGGGGGTGAGGTGCACGCCGGGCGGGTGGCCTGGCCCCGGGACCGCCCGCTCGTGCCCACGGCCCGCCTCTCCCACGAGGCCCCAGGGGTCACCCCGATGGGGTGCAGTGGGGGCCGGAGCAAGGGAGCATGGGGTGGCCCTGCACCGTCCCCCTTCCCAGGGATGGCCTCAAGGCCACCGAGCGGCCCGACACACATGTTGCTGTTGGGGGAAGCCTGCGGGGACCCCCCCCCCAGCAGCCGGGCAGACCCACCCCAGCAGATGCAGCTGGCCCACGCTCCTGAGGAAGAATTCCAGGTTGTCCTTCTGGTCCTTCCTCATCAGGGGGACGATGGTGCAGCTGGGCTTGAGGCCTCTCTTCAGGACGGCCTGGTGGGGCAGACGGCTCGGCCTTCCTCACCGGCTCCCACCTGCCCCCAGACCCAGACCCTGGCGGGTCCCTCCCGGGGTGGGGGGCCGGCCTCCCCCGCCTGGTCTGTGGGGTGCGCACCTGCAGCAGCGCGTGGGGCGCGATCTCCAACACGACGGCGTGCTCCGGCACGTGGTAGAGCGCCTCCTGGAACAGCACCGGGCTCACGAGGTTGTTGACGCTGTACTCGGCCGAGCACGTGCGGGCCAGGCTGTCCTGCCACTGGGCCTCGGGGATGGAGGTGCTGAGCCAGCGCGGCGAGCGGGGCCGGGGCTCCCGGATCACCTGCGCGTGCGACTCGGTCAGCGGGGCGGGGCCTCGGCTGTCCCCCGCCCCCCGCCCCCCGTGGCACCCCGAGGGACAGCCGGCCCACCTTCTTCAGCGCCTGCAGCAGCGTGGGGGCGATGGCCTCCATGAAGTAGGAGTGGAAGGCCATGCCGCCTGTGCGCACCTCCTTGGCAAACACACCCTCCTGCCTCAGCTGCTCCGTGAACGCGAGCATCTCGGCCTGAGGACAGGACAGGACTGCCCGGTCCACCTGGGTCTCCACGCAGAGCTGCCCCCCACCCCCCGAGGGACGGGGCCCATGCCCACCTGCGGTCCTGAGATGGTCACCGTGTCCTCGGAGTTGTGGCAGGCGGGCACGATGCCGGGGGGGCAGCGTTGCTTACACTCCTCCCAGGACAGGCCTGCGGGCAGGGATGGCCTCAGGGGCGGACTGCGGGGAGCCAGGGCCCCGCAGCGGGGGGGGGGGGGGGGGGGGGGGGGGGGGGGGGCGGCCCTGGGCAGGCCCTCATGACAGGGCCGCGGTAATGACAACCTCGGAGCGGGGGCCTTTATGGGCACTTTCCCTCCTGCCACATCTGATCTCAAGGGAAGGTGTTCTCTGTGCCGTCCCACAGGTAGGCAGCGGGGTCCAGGACACCAGAAGGGCCACCTAGGGCCTCGGGCCCTCCCCTGCCAGCCCCTCAGGGTGGTGGCTCTTGGAGGTGACCCTCCTGTCCCCAGCCCAGCCTGCTCGAGGCCTGAGCAGTTGCCAGCGGGAGCCCCAGCAAGTCACCCCGACACGGACCGGTGGGGGGTGGTGCTTGACCCCACGTGGCTCGAGCCCCGCTGTGGCCACGGCACCGGTGTTGACGGCCGGACACCACACTGCGCCCAGCAGGGTGCTGGGGCGGGTGGCTGCCTCTGCCCCGAGGGAACGTAAGGACCGCCAGCGATGACACCCCCACCCCGGAGCCCCCGAGGCCGGTGAGGGTGGCAGGACGGGGGGACTTGGGGACACCCACCCACGGCTGCCATGGCTCCTGGCGGGATGTCGGCCTCCTTGATGCACTGGCCCCGCCAGTAGGTGGTGAGGATGGCCTCCTCCTGGGAGAGGCAGCCGTCCGCGTAGCCACAGGCCACCTCCCCCAGGGAGTGCCCGATGATGCCGTCCGGCCGCAGGCCCATGGAGGTCAGCAGGTCTATGAGGGCGATCTGGGGGCAGGGGGGGACGTGACGTGTCACACCAGTCCGGCCGCCAGCACCGTCCGAGCAGTCCCACCCCGCCCTGCCCACCGGCCCCTGGGCCCCAGGGCACACCTGGATGGCGGTGAGGCTCACGAAGGCGTGGACGAGGTCATCGAAGGTAGCCTCGTCTGTGCTCAGGAGCATCTCGGACACCTGCATGCCCAGGGGCTTCACGACGTCGTCGGAGCGCAGGATGGACGCCCGGAAGCCGTGCAGGCGCATGAGGCTCGACCCCATCCCGTGCCACTGTGCGCCCATCCCTGCCCAAGGACGGGGGTCAGCGCTCGCGGCCGCCCAGCGCCGGCCCCCGCTCCCCTCCCGCGGCGGGCCCGGGGCTCTCACCAGAGCAGATGAACCAGAGGGGACGCGGGCTGGCGGGCTGCTGCGGCACCTCCCGTACCTCTAGGCCGCCGTCCTGCACCCCCAGCACCGTGAAGCCCCGGAAGGGCATGGCGGCGGGGGGGCTGGCCGCGATGTTGTTGAGAAGGCTCAGGAAGGCCAGGTCCCGGTTGTGCTGGTGGCCCTGCTCCAGCAGGCACCGCACGGCCTCCTCGGTGCGCCCGCTGGCCCGCAGCAGACGGGGCAGGGTGATGTGCGCGATGGCTGGCGACGGCGGCCGGGAGTTGGGCCTCAGGACGACGTGCACGTTGGAGCCGCCGAAGCCGAAGGAATTGATGCCCACGAGGCCTCCGCGCACGGGCAATGGGCGGTCCACCACCTGCAGCCGCCCTTCCCGGAGGGCGGGGATCTCAGGGTTCGGGCTGCGGAAGTGTAGGTTGGGGGCCCAGAGCCCGTGTTCCAGGGACAGCAGCACCTGCGGAAGGCTCGCATGGGTGGGGCAGCCGGCCCCAGCCCCCTGGCAGGGCTGTGCAAGCCTTAATTCTTCTCAGCCCGCCACAGTGCAGGGGCCCCACGGTGGCCCCTGGACGGATGGGCTGTGGGCCTAGAGCACCAGGAAGCCCCCGCCGGCCGGTCAGGGAGGCTGCGGGACAGATGGGTGGCCACCGCCCCTTGTTCTGGCCGAGTGCCTGACCGTCTGACCCGCAGGGAGCAAGGGAAGAGACTGGTCACAGGCTCGGGCCCTGCTGTCTGGGCCTCTGTGGCTGGTGCCCCTCAAGCACAGCCTGTGGGACACCCCCACCCCGGGCCTGGCAGGCGGGACGGCTCCGGACCTACCCACCTACCTTGGCCAGCGCCGTGAGCCCCGAGGCGGGCTCCGGGTGCCCCATGTTCGACTTCGTGGACCCGATCAGCAGGGGATCCCGGCGGGTGGTGCAAAGGGCTCGGTCGATGCCGTTCAGCTCCTGGGGGTCGCCCACCTGTGCAGGACGGGAGGAGGGTCAGGATCCCAGCCGGCGGCCTCTCAGGCGTAGGGCGTGGGGGGGTGTGGGCAGGGTGCTCACCTTGGTGCCCGTGCCGTGGGCTTCGATGTACTCCAGGGTCTCCGGGGCCAGCCCGGCCGGCTCGTACAGGGAGCGGATGAGCTGCTCCTGTGTCTCCCCGGAGGGGAAGGTCACCCCTGCGGGACGAGCCAGGCCTCAGCCCCTGGCCGATGCACCCCCATAGCGGCCCGGCCCGGGGCCCTTCCACCCCCGCCGGCACCGACCTTGCTCCTTGTACCCGTCAGTGTTGGTCCCGGCGTTCAGGATGGTGGCGTACACGCGCCGGGCCAGGGACTTCTTGGTCAGCAGCATGACCACCACGGCCTCCGCGCGGCAGTAACCGTTCCCTGTGTGCAGAGCGCTGCTCAGGCCCGGGGCGCCGCGGACCCCCACTGTGGGGCCTCCCCCCACCACCCCCCGCCGCCCGCTCACCAGACTCGTCGAAAGACTTGCAGGTGCCCTCGGGGTTCAGCATGCCCAGCTTCATGAACTGCACGGAGGTGTTGGGTTTGAGCAGGACATTGATGCCGCCCACGATGGCGCTGGGGCACTGCCCGCTGCGGATGGCCTGGTAGGCGTTCTGCAGGGCCACCAGGCTGGACGAGCAGGCCGTGTCCAGAGAGATGCTGGGCCCTGTGAGCAAGAGCACCGTGGGGGCCCTCGGCGGCTCGAGCGGCGTGCCCTCCCCTGGGAGCCCCGGCCAGCCTGGGGGAAGCAGGGCCCATAGGGCCCACAGGGGCTGGGCGGGTACCCACCTTTAAAATCAAAGAAGAAGGAGAGACGGTTGGCCATCATGGCCCGCTGGCAGCCCACCATGCTGTAGCCCACGAGGGTCTCGGGGTCCCGGCTCAGGGCCTCCGAGGCCTCAGAGCCGCTCACGCCCACCCAGACACCAGTGTGCGTCCCTCGGAGTGACGCCGGGTTGATGCCTGCAGGAAGCGACGGTGAGGCCTGCTGCCCAGCTCTGGGGGTGAGTCCTCCCCTCTTGGCCCAACTCTGGAGGGGCCCGAGCAGGGCAGCCAGCCCAGGTGGGGCGGGGGGCAGATAACTGGGTCACAGGGAACTCGGGGCTCAGGAGACAGGTGGGGCTCCAGGCTCTGGGTCAGGCAGAGGCCAAAGAAAGCCGGAGGTGAGGACAGAAGACAGCACTGTCTGCAGGACACTCCCCCTGTCCCTGGTGTCACCAGTAGGGTCTGGCAAGCCCCAGTGACCAATGAGCACCCAAGCGCCAAGGGCAGCCTACCCTAGGACAGGCTCAGATAAGGGAACAGAGGGAGACAAAGGCTGAGTGTCCAGGCTGGGAAAGGAGGGAGGGACCCTGGCCAGCCCCCGGGGAGCGGCGCCCAAGGTCTCCGGTCGCCCTTCACTCCAGGGCGCTCTGTGCCCGCAACGCTGTTGAGTGCCGGCCACGGGGCAAGCGAGCTGGAAGGCCAGGACTGCCCACTTGCCTGCAGTGCGATGGGTCGGCCCCCAGGCTCCCCCTCAGGGCCGGGCTCCTGCCACCCACCTGCTGGGGTGCCACACCCACGTGGCCAACATTTCTCCCCACCCGGCAGGACTTCTAGGCTCCTGGGGCAATAGGGACAGGTCTGCGCCCCGTGTCAAGGGACAGCTCGAGGCACTTGTACAAGGCCAGATGCAGCCCAGAGGAGGGGAGAGTGGAGGGCATGAGTCCTGGGGGGCGGCCCCCACCTCCTGGTCTGCCTGGCGCTCCACCCTCGCCCCAAGACCAGCTGTACTCCGGGGAGGGAGGAAACTGGGGCGTCAGGGCACGCCAGGGACACCTGCATGTGCAGTTGTGAAACCTCGACCTGCTCCCAGGCCCACGCCTCCCGCACCTCCCTGAGTACATGGGCCCTGGGCCACGGCCCAGGGGAGCCAAAGTGCCTTGGGCTGCCTCCTTGGTATCCGTGTGTTTTTAGACTTCTGCTTTTAAAAGTGGGAAGAGGCAGTGCTGTCATGACTTCTGGGGAGGTGGGAACCTCAGGGATGGGCCTGTGGCCCCAGGGCGGCCACGGCTAACCTGAGGCCTCATGAGGACCCACCTCCATCCAAGATGGCCTCGTAGGTGACCTCCAGCAGCAAGCGCAGCTGGGGGTCCATCGTGTGAGCTTGCTTTGGGTGGACCCCGAAGAAGGAGGCGTCGAACCTGGACAGGTCCTTCAGCTTGCCGGACCGCTTGGGCAGGCCGTAGAGCCCTGGGGACACAGGCAGGTGGGGGCTGTGGGCCCCAAGGGACTGGCGGCGGCAAAGTCCCTGCCGTCCTGGGGAGCCAGGAGCTCCCCGGGAAGACTGGGCAGGGCTAGTGCTGCTGGGCCCGGGGGGCCCCTTGGGTGACACCGGCCCTGCTTCTGAGCAGCCGTGTGGGAGGTGGCCTCGGAGCTGGGGATGGGGCCTCCCCCTCCTCCCGCCTGCCGCTGCCCCAGCCGGAGCCCCTCGGCTGCCCTGATGCAGCCCGGCAGCAGCGGCCGGGCCGAACTCCGCTGACTCACACCCCGCAGATCAGGTAGAGCCGCTCTGCAGGAGGGCCTCATGGGCGGGAGGGAGTCAAACCAGCTTCCCGAGAGAGCCTGGCGTCAGAGCTGGCAGGGGCTGCCTGGGCTCTGAGGGACAGGGTGGTGGGTGGCAGGGCCAGGGGCGCCTGCCCACCTGGCCTCACCCTGGATCTGCCCCCCACCCCCACCCCCAGGGGATCACCTGGTTTGGCCGTGCCCAGGGTTGGTCCTCTGTCCCAGCCTCTGCCGCTGGGGCCCCGCGGGGCTCAGGCGGGAGTTGGCCTGCCCCGGGCAGGAGGGGGCGCGGGGGCCACCCACTCACCTGCCTTCCACCTCCTGTCGTCGTCCGTCACCATGTCTATGCCGCCGATGAGATTGGCCCAGAACTCCTGCAGGTTGTCCGACTCGGGCAGCTTCCCGGACATGCCGGCGATCACCACCTCCTCCATGGCTGCTCTGTGCAGGGAGGGCCGCGTGGGGGCCGGCGCTGGTCAGCTGCGGCGGCCACGGCCCCGGGATGCCGCCTCCCACCCCGTCCCCTGGCTTACCGACCCCACAGCACCACCTACGGGCCTGAGCGCACCGAGACCACGATCCAGGTGGCTGGGACAGAAGCCCGGGGTGCACGGGGTGGGGGACCACACCAGTCCAGCCAGCCCCTACTTGTCATTGGGAGGGTCGGGCCCCTGGGCACTGACCTGTCCCGTGGGGGGTCCTGGCCTGGGTGACCACACCGTGGCCCCGCTGCCCAGTACTCTGAGGGCAGGTGGACCCCGCACCCTGCTGCTGGGGTGCTCCTGGGAGATGGCCTCACGGGGGGGCAGCAAGCAGGGCCATCCCAGGAGGGCCTGACCCTTCCCGGGACAGGAACGCTCGGCCCTCAGGGGGTGAAGAGCCGACCCACGGCATCAAGCAAGCAAAAGAGCGTGCCGAAGTTGGAGGGGAAAAAATATGAGAGTGGGGGGGACACCGACCCACACTGACCAGTGGGCCCTGCACCCTGCATCCCAGCTTCTCCACTGGGGGCCGCCCATCATCTCCCAGGGCTTGGGAGGCACGTGGGGGTCCCAAGGGCCGAGCCCTTGCAGGGCTCTGGGGAAAGGATGGCCCTTCCCCTGCGGTGGACCCACCCAAGCAGGGTCCAACCTGAAAACCCATCCTTGGTTAGGGGCCGGGCACACCTGTGCAGGCCAGTCCTCAGGACACCGCCGGCCTCTGCGCCGCCCGCCCCACCACCCAGACCCAGGGGCGCCGGGCCCCGTGCAGAGAAGGCCCCCACCACCCCGAGGAAGGGGGCTCCTGGGCAGCCCCTGGAGGAGGGGGCAAGGCCAGGCTTGGTCTGGCAACTTCCGCCCAGGCCCCAGGGCCTCGTGGCGCTAAGGACCGGCGGACACGCCACCCTCCGGCCGTCCCGGGTCTCCGGGTGTCTCCGAGTTAAGGGCGCGCGAGCGGAGAGCGGCGTCTTCCTCGCGTGGCCCCGCGTGCCCGAGTCCCTGCCCGGAGGGCGCCCCCACCCCCAGCGCTGAAGAAAGAGCCCTTTTTGGCTCTTTAAGGAGGCACCGGCTCGGGGGCAGTTGCCGCCTCCAGAGAGCGCCCGCTGTTCGCCCTACTTGCTATTCACGCCGAGTCCGGCGCGGCCCGGGCAGGGGCTGGAGACCCCGCGGCGCCCGCCTCGCCCCGCGCCCGCCCTCCGGCGCTTCGGGGCTCCGCGCGGCGCCCACGTGACGGGAGCCGGGCCCCCCCCCCGCCCCCCAGCACCCTCGCCGCGGGGCCGCGGTCCTCGGGCCCCGGGGCTGGGGATGCCGCGAGCGGAGGGGCCGGGCGGTGCGGCCCGCGTGGCCCGGCCCGCGACCAAAATGGCTGTTCTCGGGCGCCCGGCGTCCGGCCCTCGCCCTCGCCCACCTGCCCCGCCGACCCCGGGCGCCCCGCCGCCCGCCCTCCAGCGCCCGCCCCGGGCGCCCCGCGCACCCAGACCCGGGGCCTCGGAGCCGGCGGCCCGACCCTCCCCGCGGGAGCGCCCGAGACCGGAGGGTGCGGGCCGGCGGCGCCCGGGGCCGGACCCCCCGCCTCCCCGGTGCCCGCCGGGCCGCTCGTACCTGGTCTGGGCGCGGGCGGCGGAGCGGGCGACGGGGAGCGAGGATGGAGCGCGGTGGCGGCGGGGAGGCCGGGCGCTGCCGTCTCTCTGGCTCCCTCTAGGCCGGCGCCGACTCTATTTAACCGCGGCCGTCCCCGCGCGGACACGCCACATGGGCTGACAGCTTGGCTGCGCCGCCCAGGCCAATGAGCGTCGGGGCTGCGCCCCGGGACCCGGCGCGCCGCCGCCGATGGGGTGATGCCGCGCGCCGCCGAGCCGCAGGGACCCCGCGCGGGGGCGCGCAGGGCTAGGGAGCCCGGCACTCGGGGGGGCGGCGGGAGGGGCGGCTCGGCGCCCCCGCCCCCGGCTTCCGAGCCCCGCCCCCGCGGGCCGGTGGCGCGGAACCGCCGGAGGCGCACGCGCACGGGACTGAGCCCGCGGTGGGCCCCCGCCCCCTCCCGGGGGCCGTCCCCCCAACACTCTCGGGCCGCGGGGCCACGTGTGCGCGCCGCGCAGGCGAACCCGGACGGGGATGTGCTTGGGCGCCCCTCGGGGACCACTCCGGGGACACGCCGGGGGCCGGCCGGACCCCCGGGAACACCGACGGACCGGCCCGCGTTCTGGCGGCGCGGCGCGGGGCCGGGGTCGGGGGTGGGGGGGGTGGAGGGGGCGGGGCTCGCTCCGCCGCCGCGGCCAATCGGAGGCCGGGGGCGTGCGCACCGGCCCAATGGCGGCGCGCGAGTGGGCGTTGCTAGGCGATAGGGTGATGGGCCGGGCGGCGCGGCGGTCGTTGACCCCTGCCGAGGGCGCCCCGGGCGGGGTCACTGCCGGTCACCGCAGCGCGGCGCGGCCAGGCCTGCCGGCTCTCGCGGGCCGGCGCGCGCGCTCCACGGCTCCCGGAGCCCGCGGGTGGGGCGTGGCACCGACCGCGCTTGGCGGG
>CM053619.1:46525570-46539314 GCA_028646535.1 Procyon lotor
GTGCCCGGGGGGCGCTTCCCGCCCGAAGGGCTGGCCGCGCGAGGACACGTGTCCCGTGTGTCGAGCCCCACTGCGGAGCCCGCACGGCTCTGAGCAAAGCTTTCTGGGCACAGCCCTGCTCCACCCCCGGGGCTGACGGTGGTTAACTTTGCTGGGGGGGGGGGGGGGATGTGCCAGATGCCGCCCCAGGAGGCCAAGCCAAATAAACTATGTGGAGACAAGACAGCACCACGGGGTTCTTGAAGCACAGAGCCACCGCCTGTTCCCGACTCCGCCTGGAAGGAGCCCCGGCCGCCCTCGGGGGCCAGAGCAGCCTCTCCGGCGCGGTGCCCCCGAGGCTTCATGAAGCCCAGAAACCAACCTGATGGAGCTCTGGGCTTCCCCCGCAGGAGCTGCGCGGCCCATCTCCTCCCTGGCCCGACTGCTGTCTGCCTGCCTAGAAGGGCCTCTGCCCACACGAAGCCCGGGGCCCTGAGCTGCCGCCCAGCTTCTAGCCCAGCGGCCCGCAGGTGGCTCTTCGAGGCCGGAGCGGCGGGGGGCGGGAGGCGGTAGGGCTGCAGGGACCGGCAGAGGGCACTGACCCTGCCGGGGTGCCCAGCCCGGGGCCTCGGGTTCCCCGGACACCCCCGCCCACGGCGGCCTGAAGAAGGGTCCACCTCGGTCCCAGCGCACTGGCCACTCCCTGGACTGTCAGGCAGAGGCCCAGCCGTCAGGAGACGGGTCTCCCCTCCGGCCTGCGAGGGCTGCAGTGCCACTGGGCGCTCTCGGGACAGACGCTTCCGGAACAGGCTCCTGTACAGAAGGGGGGGCCGGCTCCAGGGCCCGGGGTCCCCACATGGGCGCCTCGGTGGGGTCACTGTGCATCGTAGAGATGAATGCTCAAATCAGACAATGCAACGGGGAGGGGCGCCTGGTGACGCAGTCGGCGGAGCGTCTGACTCCTGCCCTCGGCTCAGGTCACAACCTCAGGGTCCTGGGATCGAGCCCCGCGTCGGGCTCCCCGCTCAGCGCAGATTCTGCTCGAGATTCTCTCTCTCTGCTCCTCCTCACTTTCTTTCTAAAATAAATGGGTAAATCTTAAGAACAGAGAGAGAGAGAAGAAATATTCAGAACTGAATCCCCGAATTTACAGGACACAGTTGGGCTCCACGTCCAGGAGCAGAGACAGGTAACCCGCAAGGAGCTGACCCTCCAGCGAAAGGAGCTGGAGCAAAGCCAGGGAAACAAGAAGTAAAGACACGGTGACTTCCAGTGGAAGCCCCCACGGACGACGTGTTAGACCCCCTCCCCCCCAGCCTAGACTGCGGTCTGCAGAGATTAATGAGAGCAACGTCTGCCAAGCCTGATCTGAAGGAGGGAGAACACACACACAACTGGAGAGTAAGTGGGCAAAAGTGAGCGTCCTGAAGAGCTATTCCTCAATAAATTAAGAAAACCTACAGGGGACGGAAAATTCCAAAACCAGAAACAAAAGGTACTGTGTGAAATAACCCGTAAATATTAAGAAATCGAGACAGCGTCCCCTTCCCCAAGGCCCCTGGCTCAGATGGCTTTACAGGTGGTTCTGAATTTTCACAGGAACGAAATTCTCAAGGAACACTTCATTTCCATCTTATTCGAATTATTCAGAAAATTAAAAAGGAATAAAAGATCGCTAGATAGTCTTCTTATTCCCAAACCATATAAGGACAACATAAGAAAAACCTACAGGCCTATTTAACTTGTAAATACAGTGGCAAAAATTATACATAAACATTATCACACCAAATCAGGCAGGTATAAAGAATACATCATTATCAAGAAAAATTTATCTTAGGGGCGCCTGGGGGGGCTCAGTTGTTAAGCCTCTGCCTTCAGCTCAGGTCATGATCCGGGGTCCTGGGATCGAGCCCCAGGTCGGGCTCCCTGCTCAGCGGGGAGCTTGCTTCTCCCTCTCCCTTTCCCCCCGCTTGTGTTCCCTTTCTCCCTGTCTCTCTCTGTCAAATAAATAAATAAAATCTTTAAAAAAAAAAAAAAGAAAAATTTATTTCAGTAATATGAGGCTGGCTTCTTTTCAGAAAATCTACCACATATTTACCACATCAATAAGTGAAAAGGAAAAAAAATGTCTATCATAATCAATGCAGAAAGAAACTGATAATGTTTACCACCTATTTGTGATGAAAGCTCTCAATAATAAATCTGGATTATAAAAGAAATTTTTAATTTGATAGAGGGTATCTTTAAAATACAGCCATCATACATATTTGGTGGGAAAACCCAGCCTCATTGCCCTCCGGTTTGTGAGTGGATGAGAGGCCCACTGTCCTGCGGCTGTAGGGGTCCAGCCAACTCTACAAGGAAGGAGGGAGAAATCAGGAGTAGAAGGCGTGGAGGGGAAGAAAGAGAGAGGCACCATCTGAGGACGACACCGTGATTTGCCTCGGGCAGACAGGCTTCTGGAATGAGTGTGGGTGAATGGGCCAGCCCCGGAAGTCTGGGGCCCTTCCCTCTGGAACGGCAACTGCCTCGGAAATAGGGTAAAATATCAGAACTAGCAGGGGGGTTACAAGCAGGATGCCCACCCGTCTCGTGCGCGCACAGGTCCCTTTGTCACGCACTGTCTGGGGCCGGCCGGGGGCCCTTCCCCAGCAGCGTGAGCGTGACGGGAACTAAGCCTACGAGACGAGAAAGCGGGTGTCACAGCTGAAGCTAATAGGACACTACGCCAATTACACTTCGATGAAAAAAGAGAGTGAACAACCGGACGTCGGTTTGTTCGATACCCGGGCTTAATGCTTCTTAGAGGGTAATGTCTTCACCCTTGCTGACCCCCAGGGGCTCCTGGGGCCCTTCCAAGAAGCCCCGGGGGCCCGCTGGGAGGACACGGGCTTCCGTAATGACCTCCCCTAGGAGCTCCTAATTTCCGCAGTGCAGAATAATTAAGAGAGCCGAGTAAATTGATAAGAATTACCAGGATCCTCTGAGGACCTGCAGCGACTTCGAGTGGAAGCAGGTGATGTCTTTCTCGACAGCGGGAAAGAGAGCACACCGGGCAGGACGTCGACACCTGCGGGAGCCCTCACTGGACCACCGCTGCTCCTTACTGAAAACATTGCTTCCTTCCGCTTAAAACTTACAGGCAATAAAATGCACCCATTTGTAACTGTGCATTTCAATGGCCTTTAGAAAACAAACACCTCTATGTGTCTGGGACATTTCATCGCCTTGCAGCCCCAAGCCAGGCCTGCCTTCTGCCACCATGGATCACAGGGGTCTCTTCTAGAGTTTCACATCAATGGAGTGCACAACACTAGGCACTTGTGAAGTCTGGTTCTCCCAGAAACCAAAGAAATGTTTCCTGAGACCCATTCATGTTGTTATGAACGGCCCTAACCCCTTCACTTGTGGGGTTAGTGTTCCATTCTACTCGGGGGGGCATGTTTGTGTCGTCCCCTATCTGGGCTTGAAGCCGCTATATACATTCATGCTAAAGTCTTCGGGCGCATGAATTTTTTTTTTTTAAGGTTTTACTTATTTATTTATTGGAGAGAGCATGTGCTTGAGGGAGCAGCAGAGGGAGAGGGACCAGCAGCCTGCGCTGAGCACGGCGGAGCCTGATGTGGGGCTCGATCCCATCCCCGCAAGATCATGACGCGAGCCCAAATCAAGAGTCTGCTGTCTAACCCACCGAGCCCCCCAGGGCCCCTGCATGGATGTTTCCCTTTCTCCTGCAGAGTAGCCTCAAAGTCAAAGGGCTGGGTTGTGCGTGAGCATATGTTTAATTTTCTAAGAAACTGCCAAACCTTTTCCCAAAGCAGCAGCACCCACCCCCCCGCCCCCACCGTGGGGGCGAGTCCCCGCTGCCCCACACCCTCACTACCACTCAGTACTGGCAGGTCTTAACACTGTTCTGGCCATATGAGTGTGTAGGGGCACGTCGTTCTGCTTTAGACTTG
Source organism: Procyon lotor (assembly GCA_028646535.1). Taxonomy (NCBI): domain Eukaryota; kingdom Metazoa; phylum Chordata; class Mammalia; order Carnivora; family Procyonidae; genus Procyon; species Procyon lotor. The sequence continues at coordinate 46,529,509 of CM053619.1, forward strand.
CATTTCCCTGATGACTAATGATGGTTGAGCGTCTTCCGTGGGCTTATTCTCCATTTAATTATCTTTTGTAAAGAGTCTTTCCGGGGAACCTGGGTGGCTCAGTGGGTTAAAGCCTCTGCCTTCAGCTCAGGTCACGGTCTCAGGGTCCTGGGATCGAGCCTGAGTCTGACTCTCTGCTCAGCGGGGAGCCTGCTTCCCCCTCTCTCTGCCTGCCTCTCTGCCTACTTGTGATCTCTCTCCTCTCTGTCAAATAAATAAATACAATCTTTAGAAAAAAAAAAAAAAAAGAGTCTTTCCGAGTATTTTGGCTATTTCCTATTGTGTGTATGTTTCTGATTCTTGAATTGCCAAGTTCCTTGTACGTTCTGGGTGCACGTCCTTGACACATTCCCAGCCTGGCCCTACTTTCTCACACCCTCGCCGCGTCGTTGGAGAAGCAGAACACTCTGCACCGTCGATGGGGTCCAATCCATCAGTGTTTTCATTTTATGGTCTGGACTTTTTTTTTTTTTTTAATTTACTTATTTGACAGAGAGGGACACAGTGAGAGAAGGAACACAAGCAGGGGGAGCGGGAGAGGGGGAAGCAGGCTTCCTGCTGAGCAGGGAGCCCATGTGGGGCTCGATCCCAGGACCCTGGGACCATGACCGGAGCCAAGACAGACGCTCAACGACTGAGCCCCCAGGTGGCCCTGGTCTGGACTTTTTGTTCCCTAAGGAGTTCTGCCAAAGTCACATTTTCTCCTGTGCTTTCTTCTAGAAGTTTTATAGTTTTTGCTATGATGTTTAGGGTTATGATACCTTTTGGATTAATTTCTGTATTTGGTATAAGGGTTGAAGTTCATTGTTCCCCATATGGATATGTACTTGTCCCGGCACAATTTGTTGAGCAAGCTGTTCTTTCTCCTTAAATTACTGTAGAACCTTTGTATTAACTCAACAATTAGCGTGTGGATGTGTCCCTTCTCTGTTGTACATGGGCACGCTTGGGCCAACACCACTGTTGTGATTACTGTACCTTCAGAGCAAGTCTTACAATTAGGGGAAACCCTTTGACTTTGTTCTTTTCCGAGACTGCTTTGGGCATTCTATACCCTTTGCATTTCCATGTAAATTTAAATTTTTGATTTCAATTTTAAAAGCCTGATGGGATTTTGATTGGGACTGTGCTAAATTTGTAGATACATTTTGGAAGAAATGACATCGTAACACTGAGTCTCCCAGCCTGTGAGGATGGGCTGCCTCTCCATTATTTAGGTCTTAGGTTTTCTCTGCAGTGCACAGACATTTCGTTTAGCACATCCCTAAACATTTCATGGTTTTGGATGCTATTGTAAATGGTATTTTTATGGCAGTTTCCAATTCTTATTCCTATGTGTTGAAATATAACTAATTTGGCATATTGATCTTGTATTGACCTTGCCTGGGACTTTGTTAAAGCCACTTTTTAGCTCTAATACTTGTGTTTTTTAAGGTTCCCTAGGACTTTTTATGTACTAAATCAAGTGGTGTGTGCATAAAAGCCATGTTTATGTATTTACAGCTTTACTTCTGTGACAATCTGCATGTCCCCCCTTCTGTTCTGGCTTTGTGCTGAGGCTGGGGCCGTGGGGCCGGGCAGGGCGCACGTGCTCAGAGTGGGCCTTGCCTTCGCCCTCGGGCACGCGGGCCGTGGTCTTCTGCAGCCGGGCAAGTTCTCCTCCGCCCCCACCGGGCCAGGCTTCTCTCCCCTCTTCTGGCCTCCTCACACGTCTGTCTCCTTTTGAATCCGTTCTGGTAACTTTGGTCTTTCGGACACTTACTTGGCCACTTCGGTGCAGGTCGAGCTGTCAAACTGCTGGCGCACAGTGTCATTTTCCAGTATCGTCTCCTTCGTGTCTACAGGACCCCGGCGGCGCCCCTCTCACTCACACTACCTCCAACTTGTACAGCCTCTCATTTTATCTGGGGCAACAGTAAAGGTATTTGTCAGTCTTGTTGATACTTTTCAAAGAATCAGGTTTGCGTCCTGTAGGATTTTTCTCTTTTCTATTTCATTGTTCCCCACTTTTATCTTTACTATTTTCTCCTACGACAAACTTTGCATTTAGTTTGTTCCTATTTTTCCAAGTTTTTTTTTTTTTTTTTAAATTTTAGAGATGGGGTGGGGCGCCAGGGGGGCTCAGTCAGTTAAGTGCCTTCAACTCAGGTCACGATCTCAGGGTCCTGGGATGGAGTCCCGCATGGGGTTCCCTGCTCAGCGGGGAGCCCACTTCTTCCTCTTCCTCTGCCACTCCCCCTGCTTGTGCTCTCTCATTCTGTTAAATAAATAAAATCTTTTTTTTTTTTTAAAGATTTTATTTATTTATTTGACAGAGATCACAAGTAGGCAGAGAGGCAGGCAGAGAGAGAGGGAAGCAGGCTCCCTGCTGAGCAGAGAGCCCGATGTGGGGCTCGATCCCAGGACCCCGAGATCATGACCTGAGCTGAAGGCAGAGGCTTTAACCCACTGAGCCACCCAGGCGCCCCTAAATAAATAAAATCTTAAAAAAAAAGAGAGAGAGATGGGGAAGGGGCAGGGGAGGGGAGAGAAAAAAAAATCTCAAGCAGGCTCCACACTCGATCTCACCACCCTGAGATCATGACCTGAGCTGAAATCAAGAATTGCTCACTTTAACCAGCTGAGCCATCCAGGTGCCCCTTATCTGTCTACCTTCTTGAGGTGGATCAGGCAGACCACTGAATCTAGAGCAGTGTTCTTCTCTCATGTAAGTATTTGAAGGCTTAACTTTCCAAGTCCTAGTTTGTGATTTCTTCTTTGACTCATGAGCTTTTTTTTTCCTTGGGTATTTTTCTAGGTGTCTCTGTTCTTGATTTCTAAGGTAATATGTTTGTGGCCAGCGAATACAGCCTGTATGATCACAATCTTTTCAAATTTACTAAGACCGGTTTTATGGCCCAATACGTGGCCTGTCTTATCCAACGTCCCACGTGCACCTGAAAAGAACATGTAGAGGGCTCTACGGACGCCTGTTGGGCCCAGCTGGCTGAGCCTGGACCCCTCCTGGCTTCCCTGTCTCCTTGCTCTATGGGTGACTCATAGAGAAGTACTTAAGTCTCCAAGTATAATTACGGACTTCTCTACACTTCCTTCCATTTCTGACAGGGTTTTTTTCTTTTTTTAAGATTTTATTTATTCATTTGAGAGAGAGCGAGAGAGAGAGAGAGAGCGAGCGCACGAGTGGGGGAAACGCAGGGGAGAGGAGACAGAATCTCTAGCAGACCCCACGCTGAGCACAAAGCCTGACATGGGGCTAAATGTCATGACCCCAAGACCATGACCTGAGCTGAACCAAGAGTTGGTTCTCCACGGACTGCGCCACCCAGGAGCCCTTTTCCTGCGTTTCCAAGCTTCATGTGTTTACAGCTCTGTACTGGGAGCATACACACTTGGATGGCCGCGTCCTCCCGCTGACTCCTACGCCATCTCCAGAAGGACCTCTTAATCCCGATCTTCCTTGTTGGGAAGTCCACTCTGCCTGGCACTAAACAGCCGCCCAGCCTTCCTGGTCTGTGCTCTGTACGTGAAAGCGGGTTTCTCGAGGACGAGACACAGTCGGGGCTAGCCTTCTGCTCCCAGTTGGCTTTTTAGTGCAATCTTCAGGCCATTACATTTAATATGATTATCAACGTGATTGGCTTTAATGTTTTAAATGTATCTTCTTGCTAATTTGCCATTGCTGATTGTTTTCTCTCTGCCCTTGTGCCCTTGTTCTTCCTTCCGGGGCTACTTCTGGGTTTTGATGTTTTCACCCCATTTCATCTACACCGCTGCACTACTGGTTATACTTCCTTGTCATTGTTTTTCAAAGGCTGTTCTGTGGTTTACCTTGTGCACCCTTAACTGGCCTCACTCCGCGGTGACACACCGCTGCACAATGTCACCTCCGGGCACCGCGCAAGACTTATACCTCCCTTTCCCCTTCCCACCATGCCTGCCCTTTCGTCACAGCTCTTACTTCCACACTTATCACAAGCCCCACAATACACTGCTAATATGTGCCTTTTTAGCAGTCAGTGAGCAGGGGAAGAAACATGTAAGTCTGTCCTCTCCATTTACCTGCAGACCCGCCACGTCTCCCTCGCCGCATCATTCTCTGTCGACACGCGTCTGCACCTGGCATCATTTTCCTTCACCCTGAAGAGCACCCTCCAATATTTGGTGCAGTGTGGGTCGGTTGGTGGTGAGTTCTATCCGATCTGTTGGGCTGTAAAAGCTTTTATTTTGCCTTAATTTTTGGAGGATATTTTTGCTCCATATAGAATTCCATTTTGACAGCTTTCCTTTCAGTATTTTAAACCTGATGAAAAAAAAATTAAAAAAAAAACACAAAAAAAACCTGATGAGCCTTTGTCTTCCGGCTCGTGCAGTTTCTGAAGAGAAGTCTGCCATAATTCTTTGTTCATCTCTATGTACTGTGTCCTTTGACTGTTTTTAAGATTTCCTTTATTGTTGATTTTCAGAAACTTGGTTTCAGTACTCCCTGGGTTGCACAAGCAAGTGTGTATTTAGCCAGCTTCTTGGGGTAGTTGAACCTGGATCTGTGAGTTAGGTGTTTGCATCAAATTTAGAGGGAAATCTTATTTATTTATTTTTTTTTTACAGAGAGCGAGCAGACAAGTGGGAGAGAGACTCTCCAGCGGACCCTGACCCTGACACGGGGCTCGATCTCATGACACCGAGATCATGACCTGAGCCGAAATCAAGATGCTTAAGACTGAGCCACCCAGGCGCCCCTCTTTCCTCATTTCTGTTATTTCTGGGGCTCTTTCTACTGACTGGTTTTCCTCTTGCATTTGGATCACATTTCCTGCTTCTTCACATGTCTTGTAATTTTTGATAGGGTGTTAGGCATTGTAACATTTCCTTGAAAAAAATTTTTTAGAGTGTTGGTTTTATTTTGGTAGTTAGTTAGGTTCCTTGATTGGTCATTTCAAAGACTGTTTTTAAGCTTTTTTAGTGTGAGTCTACATGGGGCTTCACACCAGAGATACCTAGGCCTCCTGGTCTCTCAGTCTCCCCTGAAGGGAGGTGACACCCTCTCATTTTATCTGGGTCAACAGTAAAGGTATTTGTCAGTTTTTGAGATGAGACGCAGGCTCATCCCTCTGACTGAATACCTCCCTACTCTGACGGCTCTAGAAATGGTTCGGCGTGAGGCACCTGGGGGTTCAGTGGGTTAGAGCCTCTGCCTTCGGCTCGGGTCATGATCTCAGGGTCCTGGGATCGAGCCCCGCATCGGGCTCTCTGCTCAGCGGGGAGCCTGCTCTCCGCCCTCCCCCCCCCCACGCCTGCCTCTCTGCCTACTTGTGATCTCTCCTCTCTGTCAAATAAATAAAAATCTTAAAAAAAAAAAAAAAAAAGACATGGTTCAGCTTACAAGTTGTCTGTCTTTCCTTCCCCTTTCGTGGATAGCTAGTCCATACGTGTAAGGGCTAGTAGGCAGGGAGGACTCACAAAGATGCCCGTGCGGTTTCTGGAGCCCTCTTCTGTGTGTACCCTGCGTTCTGGTCTCTGCCCTGTGACGGCCCCCTCGGCCGTCCCAAACTCTAATTCCCATTTTTGCGACTCAGTAAGGCTGCTGAGTTCTGTGTGGCCTCCCCCTCCCTGTGCCTCCAGCTCAGAAGTTGCCTTCAGGCAGGAAGTCAGGGGGATCCTGGAACTCGCTTCATTTGTTTTCCTTTTTTCAAGGACCACGGTGCTGACTATTGCTCGATGTCTGAAAACAGTCCTTTCATATATTTTGTCCAACTTTCCAGTTGTTTAAAGAGAGACGCGGAAGTCTAGTCCACAGCACCGCCGAGCCAGAAGCGGAAGGGAGCACGAGCCATGCCGTGGCCCCCTAACACGTACCACTGAAGAGTAAGCCGACTTGGCTAGTTTTTGAAGTATTTACTTTGGTGTAGAAGTTCTTTCTGTATAAACTTTTGCCCAAGTGGCGGAACTGTTTCATCACAGTGCTCTCAAGAGGAGAGCTAACAAATATCTACCGATCATCCCTTCTCACAGTTTACAGGACACTCTGCACTTCTGAGAAAGTCCCAGGGTGTGATCATCAGCACTGACCTCGCCCGGGTCAGGACATGGCACTCCCCCTCCTCCGACCAGAACACTGCTTCTGGGATTCCTGCCGTTGTGGTCACAACGGTGCTGACAGGCAGCACACACCCACCCGTAAGAGTTTCACCGGTGTGCCAGGCACTCCCGCCCCGTGTGAGAGCGGTGGCAGGCAGAGCCAAGAGGGTGAAGGGTGCTGAGCAGCAAGGCGGCAAGGGGACCCGTGCCCTAGCAGTCCCGGGCCTGGATGAGCTTCCTGGCTCTCCCGGGCAACCCCTGCCCCTGTGTGCCTCACGAGGTCCGTCTGCGGCAGTGGCCGGCGAGGGCACGTGCCGAGCCCTGGAGGGGGAGGCACCCCACCCTGTCAGGGCCTGTGCTCCCCGAGCCCAGCCAATGGGCCCTGACTGGGAATTGCCTCACAACGTGTTTCTGGTGCAGAGGACAGGCCCCCCTGGCCCCAGCTGGCCTCCTTCCCTGTGGCTTATGCTACTAGTCTCAGAGTCGGGTCTCACGAGGTTCTCCTAGGCCTGCCGGTGTCATGGACGCTCACATTCCAGTAAGGTTCTCAGACTCGAGGGGAGTCCTCCGGGTGGTGCCCGGGCACCAGGACCACACAGGAAGGACAGAATGTATTGTCCCAGGGCTGTTTACAATGGAATCACGAGACGTTCTTTCAGGTCACCGATCGTGTGTCACTCTAACCTGCCTTATCACCAATCCGTATCACAAGTGGCCATCTCTCAAAAGCAGTGCTGGGCCACCAGCCTGCCCTCCTGTGCTCAAACCCGGGCTTCCACGAGCAACACAAAAGCCCCTCGGGGAAGCCACAGGGGAATATTCTTTGTGAATATCGAGGTGAACATTGAGGGCATGCGGACGAGGTAACTCGTCCCTCGCCGTGTGGTTTACGACCTCAGACCAGGGCTGGGCCGGCAGAGCCACGGCTGAGTGAATCTGATTTCCGAGGACGGTCCAGACGACTCCTGAGCCCATGCCTCCTTCCAGGGAAGGCACAGGACAGTCCCCACTCCAGAACACGAGACCCCGGGAGGGGACAGATAAGATGGTGTCCCGGAGGCCTACTCAGCCCTAGTCAGGGGCGGGTGACGCGCGGCAGGGTGGACACAAGGACAAGCCCGGAAGAGCCCGGTGTGCTCGCCCCCAACGAGCACAAGCGTACTGTGACCCTCCAGTGAGAGAAGCCCAGTTCCCCAGCAGTCGCCAGGTCCCCATCTGGGAAGGGACTTTGCCGGAGGCTGGGCCTCTCTCTGGAGCCCACCTGGCCGAGCCAGGCCACGGCAGCGCCCACGTGAAATCACGGACCAGCTCCCAGCTGGAAGGCCCCGAGGCCCGGGCGGGCGGGGTCTGCTCATAGACTGAGCTGTGACTTGGCCCACACTTTGTTTTGAGTTTTTAACTGGTTGCCAACACTCAAAAATGAAAACATTCTATATAAAAAAGAAGATTTCCAGCTTCTCTTGAAACACAGGACGATCTGGCTCGTTGGCCCGTCTGCCGCTGAGGGACAAGTGCAGGGCGGCGTCTGCGCGGGCCGCCCCCCCAGCTCCGCGGCCCGCACGCAGCCATCTGCTGCCTGGCGCCCACGGGCCCCGAGACGGGGACTCTTCTCAGCGGGGGCTCAGGTCTGGAGGACGGCAGCTTGGACTCTGGCCCTAAGCCCCCGACCGGGAGCTGTGAGGCTTTAGGGGAGTGACCTAGGGTCTGTGGGCCCGGGTCTCGCCCCGGAAGGCAGAGCCCCGGCCTCTGAGCTCCGGGAGCCGCCGAGGGGCGCTCCACAGGCAGCCAGGCCGTGGACATGAGGTGGCTGGTTTTGTTTTACGAGGATCGCCGGTTAAGAGGGCCTGGCAATGTGCTTATCTGATTTAGATGTCATCTCTGCAGAGAGATCTGCCTGGAAATACTCTTACCACACTGGGTTTGAAATTAATTTGGATGAGAAGCCAGTTAGTAGCACCATGCATAGCCTTTTCTTAACATTTTATGCAACCCTTTTTAAAGAGAAAAATATTTAATTTTGGGAAACACTAATGTAATTTTCAAAAGAACAATAATTTAAAGGAAAGAAAATGACACCCAAATTGTAGCCTTCGAAAGTTGTGACCCTTCTATCCCTCCTCATTTTGATCCCCCGGGGGTCCCCTTGGGGGCAGCAAGGGAGGGAGGGTGAGGGTCTCCGTGCAGGGGCACTGGGCGCACGGAGGGACCTCTCTCAGACCCCACGGGAGACCCCACGGGTGCTCCCCCCACAGGCACCCGAGGTGCCCTAGGGGAACCTCCGCCCCCGCCGCTCAGAACCGGCCGGGCCTTGAGTGGGCAGGGCCTCCGGGCAGAGCCACCTCCGTCTCTGGGGGAGGTGACCCCACGGCCGCATTCCTCAGGTGCTCCCGGCCATTATCTGGCCGACCTCTGGGACAGCCGTGGCCCTTCCCCGAGCCGCCGCCCCCGCTCTGGTCAGGCCTGGCCCCCCCGGAGCTCCAAGAGTGCAGGGAGGACCCGGCCTTGGGCCCTCTGGCCGGGAGCTACCTGGCCTTGGCCGGGCACTCAGTGTCGAGGCCTCCCTTGAAAATGGGACAGCAGGGGTCCTGCAGACGGGCTTGCGCACTCACCCTGACCCCCTTCAGGTTACATTCATTTGTAAAACCAGACGTCCAGGTGCCCCCTTGCTGGGCAGGGGCAGAGTCCCCTCCTACAGCACACACGTCTGTCCTGAGTTCTGACTTTTACAAACCACAACGAACATGCATTTTCTTACTCTGCGAGCTTTTGCAGTCATCTTTAAAAACTATGCAAGAGCTAACGACATGCAAAGCACCTGGAAGATGGCCTGCCTCACCCAGAGTTTATTTTTTTATTTTTTTAAAAGATTTTACTCATTTATTTGACAGAGAGAGAGAGAGATCACAAGTAGGCAGAGAGGCAGGCAGAGGGAGAGGGGGAAGCAGGCTCCCCGCTGAGCAGAGAGCCCGATGCGGGGCTCGATCCCAGGACCCTGAGATCATGACCTGAGCTGAAGGCAGAGGCTTTAACCCACTGAGCCACCCAGGTGCCCCAATACCCATAGTTTAAAAACTACACATTAAAACCAATAATGAGATATATTTTTCATCATCACGTTGGCAAAAAACAACATGCTTGATAAAAATCGGCAGTGTTGGGGGTGCCCGGCTGGCGCGGTCAGTCAGGCTGCCGACTCTTGGTTGTGGCTCAGGCCCTGATCCTGGGGGCGAGTCCCACGTCGGGGCCCGTGCTCGGCAGGCTGCCTGAGGTTCTCTCTCTCTCAAACAAACAAAATCTTAAAAAAAAAAAAAGACCCACCAGTATGGGAGTTAGGGAAGACACTCGTACGCCCTGCAGCCATGAACACAAACTGGGCCAAGTTCTTGAAGGTGATTTGGAAATAGCTCCACAGAACTCAAACCACTCACACCTTTGACCCAGTAATTCGACTGGGAGATGTCACTCTGACGACAGACTCCCACAGCCCTGCACATACACCGCAGCGAGGTCTTAGGAGCTAAGACCACAGGCCATTTAAACGTCCATGCATACGAAGCGCTCAAAGCCCCTCCTCAGCAGTGGATCACTGAATTCCTGGAAGGTGTGAGCTCCTTCAGTCTGTACTGACTCGGAGACAGGCGGCTAACCCTGACTTAAAAAGGAAGCTGCCTAAAAAAAAAAAAAAAAAAAAA
>CM053619.1:46539414-46556500 GCA_028646535.1 Procyon lotor
ATGCTTGGTACTTGCTCTAATCACCGGCTTTTCCTGGGAATCCAGATCCCTGGGCTGCAGACTAAGGGCCTCCCTGGGTTCCATTCTTTCCAGTTATCTCCCTGCTCGACTTGATTGAGCACCGATTATGTACCTGCTCATGCTGACCACGGGGGGCAAGGATCAAGGCCGATGCCCCCCCCAGCCCAGTCCCAGGTGGGGGTGGGGGCGGGGGCGGGGGGGCGGAGGGGGGCTTGGTGGGGAGGAGGTGCCCGCAGACAGGAGGGGCTGGGTAGCATGGGGCTGGGGGGGGGTCCCGAGGGCGGAGCCCCTAGGCACTGCAGCCGGGCCAGAGGAGAGAGGGGTAGCATTGGGAGGGAGCAGGCGTGGGTGGGGGCTGTCGGGGGCAGGGCTTGGGCGGAGGGGCCCTGCCCTCCAGACAGGATGGAGGAGGGGGCCGTGGTGACCGGGAGGCCCTGGTGCAGACCTCAGGAGACGGTCCAGCGCAGGGGGTCAGGCCCTGGCCTCAGGTGGGGGCAGCAGGGATGGGCCAGGCCTGCTGGGGGCAGGTGGGGGTAGCTCTGGTCCCGCCTCGAAACCAAGGAGCCCGTGTGTCCTTCCGTGTAAGAACCGTGTGCCCCCTTGAGAAATACCATGAACTAAGGGTAATTCCTCACGTTTACATGCAGGTGTCCCACACTGTTTGACTGCTCGGGGTCGCTGCTCACAACGCACTGTAAATGGGCAAACGCAGAAGCCACTTCAGCCCAGCTTCTAGAACGGAGCCTCCAAACTGCTGGTCTTGGAACCGATTTCCCGCTTTGTACTTGGTCACAAATGCCTGGGATCACACATTTACCTCTCGAGCAGAGTTCCTGTCTGCCCAAGTGTGTCTTTGAGGAGACCGGTGAGGCCTTAAGAAGTATTCTCACACGAGCAGACCGTGTGAGAGTCACCGAGGTGACCCACACACTCGGCTATGAGGGGGAGAAAGAAGCTCTGAAGGTCATCAAAACAGCCAAGTCGCATTAACTTCAACCTTTTCCTCCCACCTCAGGGTTTCAAAGCGTGAACCAAATGCCTACACTGAAGTCTGTCTTACCTTTTAATCACAAGGCCCTGCTCACCAAGGGCGAAGGCAACTTCACCCCGCGCTGGTGTCTGGCCACCCTCCCCTGCACAGACCCCGATGAAGGCTCCCTGCCCCCTGCCTTTCCCAGCTTTCCTGCTGAGGACCCCAGCACAGTTCCTGGCTGCTGTCCTCAACGGTTTGAGATAATGCCCAGGTGAGGTGGCAGAGGGGTCTGTCACGGGCTCTGGAGAAACACTTCCATTTGCACTGAAGAGAAAGAGAAGCCTGAGGAGAGAAGCACACATTCCGACGTGACGGTTGGAGCTACTGCAGCCCTTTTGGACCATTAGGAGGAGCCAGAATCCCAGAGGAGCCAGCCCCAGGCTCACCTGCCTCTGGACCTAAGTGCAAATTGAGGGACTGCTCTGCATCGGTCAGTGTGTTGGTCCTCCTGGTCCAGCTGGGGCCAGGCACACCGCGTGTCAGGTCGGCCGTGCAATCAAATGCCCACCACCTTGGCTGTCCTCCTGGCTCCAGTGAGCACATGTAAGTTTCTGGGGGCGCCACGAGGAGATGAGTGTTTTAAATCATTTCCCTGAGGCTGTCCTGTGACCTGTGCACAAGCATGGCGGGCTGCTGGGGGGGTGTGCACGTCCCCAGGAGGGAAGGTCTCTGCCAGCACCCGCAGCAGCCAGCTGGCCACCCTGCTCGCCACGGGTCTGGTGCTGCCAGGCCATCCCTTCCACCTGCTTCTCGGCTCGTCCAAAGGCCATTTCACAACTGGGTGCTGCAAGCCTCCCACAGCCTCCTCCTCTGAGCCGTGCTCCGGGTCACACTGAAACGCAAGCAAGAACGGGGATCTGACTGGAGCCTGCTTTCCCACCAGCGGACTGTCCCCAGGACAGTCCTCCAGCGGTCACTTGGGCCTCTGCTGTCAGAGCGTGGACAGCTTCTGGACTCTGCCTTCGGTGCTCGTGTAGCTGGGCCTCCGAAGGGGGAGAGGGCATCTCCCCCAGGAGCAAAGCGCAGATGGGCCTGCAGCCCACCCCAACTCCACCTCACCCTGTAGAGGGGAGGGGCTGGGGAGACGGGGGCCCCACAGCGCCGGCTGTGCCAGGAGAGACAAAGCCTCACCCCTGCTCCTGGGGCCTTACGTCTTCTGCCGGGCCCCCGTCAGCTGAGCTCACAGTCCTGGCCACCCCTCGTCCCCCTGCCTCCGTCCTGTCACCGAGAGGCCTGTCCTGTGAAACCCCAGCCCCACATGGCCTCCAGCCCTCCTCTGAGTCTGCCTCCCCGCTTCGAGACCTATTGTGTGGCCCCCGCCTCTGTGACCTGTACGCAGACCAGCTTCCTCCAGCGCAGTCCTCACCCCTCCTGCCCCCCAGCTGCTCCCCCTGGGAGGGTTGGCATGACCGTGCCGGCAGGCCCCGCACACTAGCTGTAAGCCTACGGTGACCTCCACTTACCCATAGTAGGGGCTGCCCTGACCTCCCCTGACCCCACGTGACCACTCCCGCTGCTTTAAGACTTTCCGTTACAAAAGATGCCCAAATTCATCAAGCACATGTACATTTGTAGTGTAAAGAATAAAAATAAAATAACCTAAAGAATAAAGCAAACACTGGGGTGCCTGGCTGACCCTGCTAGTGGGGTACACGACTCTTCATCTCCAGACTGTGAGTTCAAGCTCCATGCTGGGTGTTGGGATTATTTAAAAAAATAAAATAAAATAAATAAATAAATAAATAAAAGGGGCGCCTGGGGGGCTCAGTGGGTTAAAGCCTCTGCCTTCGGCTCAGGTCATGATCTCAGGGTCCTGGGATCGAGCCCCACATCGGGCTCTCTGCTCAGCAGGGAGCCTGCTTCCCCCTCTCTCTGCCTGCCTCTCTGCCTGCCTGGGATCTCTCTCTCTCTTTGTCAAATAAATAAATAAAATCTTTAAATAAAGAAATACAGCAAACACCTATGTGCACAGCTTACACGACATCGCTCCCCTCTCCCTGCCCCGTTTTTCTAAATAAAGTTTTATTGGCAGGCGACCACACCCCTCACTTACTTGTTGTCTGTGGCCCTTTATAGAGAACTTAGCCAACTTCTATTTTGGATTTTCTTTTTTTTAAATGAGGGACAGATGGTGGCAAAGTTGCTCAGTTCTTATTGTCTGTAAAGTCTGTTTCGCCCTGGTCGGTGAGAGACAAGTCCCGGCCGTGGGGTCCTGGGGGACAGCGCGTCCAGATTGCCGTGGCTGCAGACGAGAGTTCGGCCATCCATCAGGCGTGGCCTTCTGCCCGTCGGTCCCGAGCTGTCAGGACCCCCCGGGGGCGCAGGCCTCTGCGGTTTTACTCAGACTGGGGTTTGGGAGGCTTCCCGGGGTGGAGAACGAGGGGCCGATCTTCCCAGGGCACCTTTGCCCCAGACCGTCCTTCGGAGGCTCGGACCGGCCTGCGTCTCATCACAGCTGCGTGTGCCGCCTTCCAAGGCTCCTGACCTGCTTTCTTTCTGCTTCTCTTCCAATCTCTTTGTCTCTAATTTCTTCACGTATAACGTCCGTGTCGCTAATCTGTTCAACCCACCCATCAAGCTTTTAATTTGAGTGATTACATTTTTCTTTTCTTAAAGTTCCTGTTTATTCTTTTCTTAAGTTTGCTTGGTCTTTATAAGTCTTTGTTTCTTGAACGCGCTTTCTTGCGACTCTCTTACTTCTTTGAACCTATGAAACCCGGCCGTTCGTCCTTTGTACCCCAGGTTCGTGGAAGGTCTGCCTGCCGGCCTCATTCCCGGGGCCTCCCCTGCATGCGGGATCCCACTCTCAGCTGGAATCTGATTTGTGGGAATGTTTATGGCCCAGGACAAAGGGGGCCCCCTAAAGCGGCCTGTCTCCACTGCCACCTGGGCCTTGGGGGTCCCACCGGTTCAGAATCCTGAGAACTAAAATCCTCAGGCCACACAGGCATTGTAACTGGGACTAACCCGCATGAGAGCCACGTGTGGTGACAAGTTAGGGGTGACGGCCCTCCTGCCAGCACTCCAGGCAAGGGCCCTGTCCTCAGTGGGGGCTCTGGGCAGGCGGGGGGGAACCGGGGTCCCACGGTCCCACCACTTCCCACTGAGTGGGGGGAACCCTTCCCAGTCCCTGGTTCTGAGCAGGTTCTCAGCAGGATCGCCCATCACACCCCCACCCTGGGTGGGCCCTGAGTTTTGTCACTTGTTTTCTGAACACTGTGAGGCTGTGACACCCAGTGTCAAGTTTGCCCAGTTTGACAAAGGCCCTGGGGTCACAGCTGCCGGTGGCCGTCAGCCTGCAGTCAGGGCTCCTCCTTCACAGGGTCTCTGGCTTTAAGGATTCGTCACCTTCTTGCCATGGATGCCTTCGTGCAAGACAGCAGCACTTGTTTTTTAAAAGCATGTTCTGCTTTACTTATTTGTTATAAGTAGGCTTCAGCCAACGAGGAGCTTGAACTCATGACCCCGAGACCAAGATCAGCAGGGTCCGCCGACGGAGCCGGCCGGGCGCCCTGACAGGCATTTCCTCCGGAGCTGTGCGCAGAAGAGGGTGAGGCCAGCCCTTCACTGGTGAGCTGTGAGAAATGAGGCCGAGCTTTAGGCTTAACTAGAGCGACTCAGATGTGGGACAGAAATAAAAACACTCTCCTCATGTAAGGCCTCAAAGAGCTTCCCATATAAAAATTCTCCTTTAAAATTATTCTGGAAGAAGAAATATATCCAAAGGCTACTATGAGAGATTTTCAAAGTATGTAAGGATCAATCTAAAAGAACTTAGTCAAATTTACTTTGTCTGAGAGACACCCCTCCCCAACAGCTAGTGTCCTCATTGATACCGATGCGAAATGTAGAAAAATACAGATGTCGACAAGCTTAAGAAGTTGATGAACAAAATGAAAATAATACGTCTTAATAAGTTGGGAGTGATGACCAGAAGATTAAAAATAGAGTGTCAGTTACAAGCAGGCAGGAGATGAGAAATGTGATCTAGCCAGTGCAAGGCAGGAGAAAATAAAACATCTTTAAAGCACACAAAGTAGAAAATACAAACCAAGACATGGGAAGGAAGCGCGCGCCATGAGCGAGCAGGGACCCCCAGACTGTCAGACGGGCGGGTGTGGTGCTGCCCCTCCCACCGAGGAGGCCGAGGCCGCCCTGAAACAGGAGGGAGCGGGAAGGTGGGAAACAAGTCAGGGAAGTAGGAACCACGCAGGACTGAGGCCCCGGGAAAGCGAGGCAGGGTTTGGGGAGGGGTGTACAGCTCGGCCTAAAGACAGCGCAGAAAACCCAATAAATACGAATGACTAGGAAGATGTCAAGATCGTCACAGGCAAGGAGAGCTGAGGTCAGCCCGTTACCTGGGCCCAAGCCACGGTCACGACTCCAGCAGCCCAGGCCGGCAAGCGGGTGGGCCCAGAGCAGGGCGCCATGGCAGACGGGCCCCAACACACAGGAAGCCACCCCAGGAGGGTCAGCACTGCTGCGAAAGTAGCAAAGTGAGCCACTCGCAACTGCAGCTGGGACATCTAGGTGGGCACCCGGGGTAACCAAGAAATAAGGTTGGTCCCTATTTTATAACCTATACTGTGATCAATTCCAAGTGGATCGTGGCTTTAAATATAAAAACATGGAGCCATGACCAGAAGACCCCTCTCTGATCTCAGGGTGGAAAAGGCCTGAGGACGGCACGAAACCCAGGAAGAGTTAAACAAGGACAGCAATTCAACTACATGAAGGTAAAAAATACGTGTGTGACAAAACCACCATAAACAAAGTCAAAAACAAATGAGAAATCAATGAACTAGAAACCAAAAGAACAATAAAACAGATCAATAAAACTAGGAGCTGATTCTTTGAAAGAATTAATAAGATCGATAAACCCTTGGCCAGACTCATCAAAAAGAAAAGAGAAATGACCTAAATAAATAAAATCATGAATGAAAGAGGAGACATCACACCCAACACCAAAGAAATACAAACAATGATAAGAACAAATTATGAGCAGCTGTATATCAATAAAATAGACAATCTGGAAGAAATGGATGCATTCCTGGAGAGGAAGAAATAGAAAACCTGAACAGACCCCTAACCAGCAAGGAAATTGGAGTCATCAAGAATCTCCTCACAAACAAGAGCCCAGGGCCAGACGGCTTCCCAGGGGGATTCTACCAGACATTTAAAGAAGAATTGATCTCTATTCTTCTGAAGCCATTCAGAAATGGAAAAAAAAATCGAAATGGAAGGAAAACTTCCAAACTCTTATGAGGCCAGCATGACCTTGATCCCAAAACCAGACGAAGACCTCATCAAACATTCTAGCCAATAGGATCCAACAGTACATTAAAAAGATTTTTCACCACAACCAAGTAGGATTTATTCCTGGGCTACAAGGTTGGTTCAACATCTGCAAATCAATCACTGTGATACTCTACATTAGTAAAAGAAAGGACAAGAACCATACGATCCTCTTAGTAGATGCAGAAAAAGTTTTTGACAAAGTACAGCAGCCTTTCTTGATTAAAACTCTCCACGGTGTAGGGATAGAGGGTATATACCTCAATATCATAAAAGCCATATATGAAAAGCCCACAGAGAATATCATTCTCAATGCAGAAAAACTGAGAGCTATTCCCCTGAGATCAGGAACACGGCAGGGATGCCCACTATCACCACTGCTGTTCAACATAGAACTAGAAGTCCTAGCCTCAGCCATCAGACAACAAAAAGAAATAAAAGGCATCCAAATTGGCAAAGAAGAAGTCAAACTTCCACTCTTTGCAGAAGACCTGATACTCTATGTGGAAAACCAAAAGACTCCACCCCAAGACTGCTAGAACTCATACAGGAATTCAGTAATGGGTAAGGATATAAAATCAATGCACAGAAATCAGCTGCATTTCTCTACACCAACAGCAAGACAGAAGAAAGAGAAATTAAGGAGTCGATCCCATTTACAATCGCATCCAAAACTATAAGATGCCTAGGAACAAATCTAACCAAAGAGACAAAAGATCTGTACCCTGAAAACTATAGATTGCTTATGAAAGAAATTAAGGAAGACACAAAGAAATGGAAAAACGTTCCATGCTTGGGTTGGAAGAACAAATATTGGAAAATGTCTATGCTACTTAGAGCAATCTACACTTTCAATTCAATCCCTATCAAAATACCATCAACTTTTTTCACAGAGCTGGAACAAATAATCCTAAAATTTATATGGAACCAGAAAAGACCCCAAATAGCCAGAGGAATGTTGAGAAAGAAAACCAAAGTCGGCGGCATCACAATTCCAGACTTCAAGCTCTATTCCAAAGCTGTCATTATCAAGACAGTGTGGTACTGGCACAAAAACAGACACAGAGATCAGTGGGACAGAATAGAGAGTCCAGAAATGGACCCTGAACTCCATGGTCAACTCTAATCTTCGACAAAGCAGGAAAGAATGTCCAATGGAAAAAAGACAGTCTCTTCAACAAATGTTGTTGGGAAAACTGGACAGCCACATGCAGAAGAATGAAACTGGACCATTTCCTTACACCGCACACAAAAATAGACTCAAAATGGATGAAAGACCTCAATGTGAGACAGGACTCCAACAAAATCCTGGAGGAGGGGTGCCTGAGTGGCTCAGCTGTTAAGTGGCTGCCTTCGGCTCAGGTCATGATCCCGGGGTCCTGGGATCGAGCCCCGCATCGGGCTCCTTGCTTGGCAGGAAGCCTGCTTCTCCCGCTACCATTCCCTCTGCTTGTGTTCCCTCTCTCGCTGTGTTTCTCTCTGTCAAATAAATAAAATATTAAAAAAAAAAATCCTGGAGGAGAACACAGGCAGCAATCTCTTCGACCTCAGGCGTAGCAACTTCTTGCCACATGTGTCCCCAAAGGCAAGGGAAACAAAGGCAAAAATGAACAATTGGGACTTCATCATGAAAAAATGCTTCTGTACAGCTAAGGAAACAGTTGACAAAACCAAAAGACAACCAACAGAATGGGAGAAGATATTTGCAAATATCTCACCAGATAAAAGGTTAGTATCCAAAATCTATAAAGAACTTACCACACTCGACACCCAAAGAGCAAATAATCCAATCAAGAAATGAGCAGAAGACATGAACAGACATTTCTGCAAAGAAGACATCCAAATGGCCAACAGACACATGAAAAAGTGCTCAGCATCACTCGGTATTAGGGAAATACAAATCAAAACCTCAATGACATACCACCTCCCACCGGTCAGAGTGGCTAAAATTAACAAGTCAGGAAACAACGGGTGTTGGCGAGGATTTGGAGAAAGGGGAGCCCTATTACATTGTTGGTGGGAATGCGAGCTGGTGCGGCCACTCTGGAAAACCGTGTGGAGGGTCCTCAAAAAGTTCAAAATAGAGCTATGACCCAGCAATCTCACTACTGAGTATTTACCCCAAAGATACAAATGTCGTGATCCGAAAGGGCACCTGCACCCCAGTGTTCATAGCAGCCATGTCCACAGTAGCCAAACTCAGGAAAGAGCCCAGATGCCCAGGTGAGTGGAGAGGGAGGATGAGGTGTGTATATATAACGGAATATTACGCAGCCATCAGAAAATGAAATCTTGCCATTTGCAACGACATGGATGGAACTAGAGGGTATTATGGTGAGTGAAGTGACTCAATCAGAGAAAGACAATTATCACATAATTTCACTTATATGTGGAATTTAAGAAACAAAACAGGAGAATAGGGAATGGGAAGGAAAAACAAAACAAGACGAGATCAGAGAGGAAAACAAACCATAAGAGACCCTTGGCCGTAGGAAACACACCGAGGGTTGCTGGGGGAGGGGGTCGGGGGCCGGGGTCACCGGGTGACGGGGACCAAGGAGGGCACGCGGGGTAGTGAGCCCTGGGTGTCGTATACAACTGAGGAATCGCTGGCCTCTGTCTCTGAAACTAATAACACTCTGTGTTAATTAATTTTAAATGTAAAAATGTTTAAAATTTTTTTAAAAAGTTGAATGAGAATCTGGGGGTGGTGGAGAGATCTGTAACTCATGTCTTAGAAAAGGCCTAATTTCCATCGTAAATGATGAGCTCCCATTAATTAGTGAGACAAAGATAGCAAAGTCCACGTTCAAAGGAGTAGAGAATGGAAGGCAAGGAAGAGGAAGTGAGGAAGCAGGAAAGGGTCACCTCCCAACATGGCGGCCGCACTGGCCGGCGGCTTCCAGAACCAAGGGAGCGACGCCCCACCCCTCAGGCTGCAAGCTTGGTACACGGCCATTCGCTGTAACGAGACGTGTGTGACAAAGACTGGAACTAAGCCACAGTGGCCACAGCAGCGACAGCGGTCACACACCGGTGGGGCACCTCGACCTCACAGAGCATGCCGTGCGGGGCTGGGAGCCGGAGTGGGGTGCTCTGCACACACGCATCCCTGACGGGCTCCGCACGGGCTGCCCTCCCTCGGCCTTTTTGCCACACGGGGGGTCACACAGCTCCCCCAGAGCTGGGCCTCCAGGTGGGTCCTTCTGGACACCGTGGCGACGGGCGCGCCAAGGACAGAGTTGTGCTCGAGAGGCCGGCCGGTACAGAGGGGGCCCGTGTCTCCCGGGCGGACGCTCCGGCTCCCTGGGGAGGGGACCCTGGCGGGTGGCCTGCCTCGGGTGAGGACGGGCCCGCGGTGAGACGGCCGGAGGTCCGCGCAGGAGCCTGCACAGGCGGAGAGAGCGTGGCGGCCTGGCAGCGGCGGTCACAGACCATCTCCCTTCCACTCTGACCTCGGGTGGCACCCTCACGGGTCAGTTTCTGCCTTCCCGCCTCTGTCCCGAGAATGGGGTCCCCAGTGCGAGCCGAAATTCCCCTGGACCTGTGGGACCCCTGGGACCGACCCCACGACAGGGACCGACCTGACCCTCCCTGCCCACCTGTACGCTCTCCCGGACCTCCGTCCCACACGGTCCTTCCATAACCCCAGAGGCGTTTCCTGTGCTTCGGAGGGTCTTTTGGAAGCCAGCCTGCCGGCTTCCCGGGAACAGCCTCCCCGGAATAAACGATTTTCGTGTCCCCACCACCGAGTCTCTGCCCGTGAGTTTTGTCGGCAGCCGGGGGCCGAGCTTGGCCTGTCCGGGACCCTGGAGCCCTGGCTGCAGCCTACCTGGTGCCGAGTCATCCTGGGAGGTGAGGCCAGAGGGGCTGGAGCCTAGGTCCAGTAACTTCCACGTGTCCTGGAGGGAACTGCTGGCTGCCGAGGAGGGGGTCGCGGCCAGGCGCCTGCTCTCCTTGGGGAGTTCTTGAGCTGGGCGTGGGTTTGGGGACCGGTTCTCTTTCTGCCGCGTGGGTCTGCAGGGCACCGCAGAGGTTTTGTGCTGCTGCTATGGAAGTGAACAAAGACAGAATGATCCCTGAGAACCCTGCTCTCCCTGGCCCTGGAGTCAGCGACCAGACGACAAGATGGTGGGCACGGCCCGAAGACAGGCCGTGTGCTGGGGCTGCAGGGCCCGTGGCGCAGAGGCCCCAGAGCTTGCTTCTCCGGCTGTGCCAAGGCCCCCCCCCGGCTCCTGTGTCCGCCCGTGCCTGCCCACGCCCCTGCACCCTGGGTGCACCCGCTCTGCGAAGGCACAAGAGCCGACTCTGCCGTCCTAAGAGGACGGTCTGTGGCGGCCAAGGCAGCAGCCACCTGCTAGGACCCCTGGCGCTCCGCTGCCCGCGGCTGGTCCCCGCGGTGAGACGCGGCCCGGCGTACCTGCCCTGACCTCGCGGCTGCTCCCGCTGCCCGGCCCTGCAGAGGAGGCTCGCTTCTCCCGGCTGTCTGGGCCAGGCGGGGCTGCACCTTCCCCGAGCGCTCGGAGACGCGGGTCTTCTTGGCCTTCTCACAGTCCTGCGCAAAAATGCAGAGAGAAGGAATCCAGTGCCAGTGTGTCACTGATGGGGCGTGTTACCAAGATCTCCCTCAAGGTGAGGAAGGACGGCCTGTGTCAGGGACTCACTCAGGTTGGTGGCAGGCCGGGAGGGGTGCGGTCGTGCCCACCCGCCAGGACCAACAGTGTCCCCGAGTGCCCCTTCTGGCCTTCAGGAGACCCAGCACCCCAACGTCACAACATCACCCAGACCGTGTCCCCTGGGCCTGACCCCCGTGCCCCTCTGTCTGCTGGCAGGGCCCTTGCACCCTCCTCGGTGGGGACGCCTACCCGAGAGCCGTCAGAGGGGAGCCATAAAGAGTGTTAAGAGGCACTAAACAGAAACGTGAAAGAAAATGTAGGAATTAAAAGCCGCTGGACTAGGGCGGAGCCTGCGCAGTGGGCCACTTGCGGGGTGGGGGGCAGACCCTCAGCCTCTTCCTGGAGCCCCGGGGGGCATTCACACCCACAGCACTGCTCTGCTCTACTGCAGCTGAATTAACATTTGAATCCGACTAAGCAATGCTTGTGCATCTTCTGGTTTTAACAGGGTAGCAGTGATGATAGATGGGCTTTTCATGTTTTTGTTCATTGACTGTTGACTGTTCGTCGACTGTTTGTTAACTGTTGAC
Source organism: Procyon lotor (assembly GCA_028646535.1). Classification (NCBI taxonomy): domain Eukaryota; kingdom Metazoa; phylum Chordata; class Mammalia; order Carnivora; family Procyonidae; genus Procyon; species Procyon lotor. Next base: position 46,550,970 of record CM053619.1, read on the forward strand.
TGTTCTTGACTGTTGACTGTTCATTGACTGTTGATTATTTATTGACTATTGACTGTTTGCTGACTGTTCGTTGACTGTTGACTGTTCGTCGACTGTTTGCTGACTATTGACTGACTCACTGAGTTTCTTCCTCCATGGCTTCTCTTTTTCTTTTCTTTTCTTTAAGACATTTATTGACTTGAGAGAAAGTGAGAGCAAGCACAAGTGGGGGGGCAGAGGGGGAGAGAGTCTCACCCTCCGATGAGTGGGGAGCCCGACATAGGGCTTGATCCCAGGACCTGAGATCACGACCTGAGCCGCAATCAAGAGTCAGACACTTGACTGACTGGGTCACACAGGCACCTTCCTCCATGGTTTCTGATCATATTCTTTGCTTACTTATCTATTGGTTAAAAAAGTGGGGCTCAGGGAGTTGTCTTTCCCAAGTTTTAAGAAAGGAGTTACCTCACTGGATATCATGAGGACGTACTGCAGTCTGAAAGGCTAGTAAAGTGTAATGTGGTATTTAATGCACTAGAAGGAGGTAGGGGTCCGGGGGACAATATGCACATTTTACTGTGACAGGTAATAGGCATATTTATTCGACAACTTGGGAGATTTCCTTCTAATAACACATATTTAGAATTTTATTCAATGCAGGTGGTTTGAAAGTTATGAACAGCTGGGTACTTCAGTGGTTCAGCAGCATCGCCCACTCGTGGGGGAGGAGGTCCTGTGGGTGTGGGGGTGGGGGGAGGGGGTCCTCGGGGACTGGGGGGCCACGTGGGGGAGGGGGTCCTCAGGGACAGGGGGCCCTGTACAGAGGAGGGGCTCCTCTGGTGGAAATCGCCATGGTCTTCAGCCCCCTTTCTGTGGCCAGCCCTGCCCAGTTTCTCAGGCCAGTGTCACCTCGTCGGGCAGACCATTGCCATTGTGCAGGCCTCTCCTGCAGACCCATTCTGGGTGTTGTCCCCGCCATCCCTGCCGTCCTGTGACTCAGACCCTGCCCTTTGCAGAGGGCTTGTGTTGCGGCCCAGTGGAAGCCCCCCTCCAGCCCCATGAGGTGTGAGCCCGACGGACGTGCCAGAAGGACAGCTCGGGCCTCGCCAGGCCCAGGCCGCTGCTCGCCTGCCCCCACCCAGCAGGGCCTCAAACCCGGGCTCCTGCCCTCTCTCACATTCCAAATCCATCCCACAGCCAACCCTGGCTTCAGCTGTCTCCAGGTGAGACACTTCTCCGGCGGGCCACCCACGCCTCGTGCCCGGCCCCCGGGTCAGCGTGGAGCCTGACCGCGGCCACCTCGCTCGGGCCACCTTGGGGCTCACGTGAGCCCAGGGAGAACACGCCGTCCACCTCCCAGCGCCGCTACGTTACTGCCAACAAACTGAGAAGGCAAAGCCATACCCTGGAGATTATCTCTGCCGAACACGGGCAGGTAAGGGTCAGTCTCAAGACTCAAGGAAACTGAACTCTGGCGAATGAAACACTGCGCGCCGCGCCGAGACACACTCGCTCCTCGCATCAGTGAACGACACGGGTGGACGGGCGTGTGAAGGACGGGGCTCCGCGGGTGTGGGCCGCCGGCGGGCGTGACCTCCGCACAAGGACAGCGGCATCCGGCCGTGCTCGTCAGGCCAGAGTCAGCGGCGCCAGCAGAGAGAACGCAGCGTCGGTTCTGGGTCCAAACTCAGTAGAGCAGCAGGAGAAACCACCTCTCGCTGAGGAAGGGTCCGTACGAGGTGCAGTCATACGAAACTGCTGATATTTAACCACTTTTGACTTGCAAAAATGGCAGTTTTGTAGGATTCAACTTAATACCCTGGCCTACAACAAACTTTCTATTTGAAGACAAAATGCAAACGGCGTGTGGGGCACCAGGCTGGCTCAGTCGGTGGAACGTGTGACTCTCGATCCTGGGATTGTGAGTGTGAGCCCCACGTTGCACGTAGAGATTGATTAAAAAAATAAAATCTTTGCCAAAAAAATGCAACAAAGCATTCTATAAAACAAGACAAAGGTGTGGATGGCCCTGTTCCCTGTGACGCACGGGAGTCCCCAACAGCAGCTTGAGGAAGGACGGCGAGGGGAGGACCCTCACTATAGACGCTCTCCATCCACGCAGAGAACCCAGGAAAACAGCTGCCACACGTGTCAGTGCCGATCGGCTCTGTGGAGCTGCTATAGGTATAAAACGTTTAAGTAAAGCCCAACTATGAGGGGCGCCTGGGGGGCTCAGTGGGTTAAGCGTCTGCCTTCGGCTCAGGTCATGATCCCAGCGTCCTGGGTTCGAGTCCCACATCAGGCTCCTTGCTCAGTGGGGAGCCTGCTTCTCCCTCTGCCTGCCGCTCTCCCTGCTTGTGCTCTCTGTCTCTGTCTCTCCGTCTGACAAATAAATAAATTAAAAATCTTAAAAAAAAAACACAAAAACTGGCCAACTATGCTCCTCATCGTCTGCAACAGCTAGAAGATGTAAGTTTAAAGAGCCTCAAGATAGACCAACTGGTGCAGCCCTCAAACAGGATGCCGTCTGGCAGAAAGAAGGGAGCTTTCCCACCCGGGCAGGCCTGGAGGCACCTCACATGCGTGTCACCAGGAGGAAGAGGCCGATCTGGGAAAGGCCTCGTAGAGTGTGATTCCAAGCCCATGATGTTCTGGGAACAGCAGGACTATGAGGCGGTCAGAAGATCGCTCGGTACCAAGGATGGAGCTGGAAAGGGGGAAGGATGGACGGACCAGAGAGGAATCGTAGGACAGCAAAACTGCTTCGTGGGAGACACGGGGGTGGACACGTGTCCTTGGCCATTTGTGCAAACCCACAGAACACACAGCGGCGAGAGCGAGCCACGGGCTCTGGGTGACCGTGCTGTGTCCGTGCGGGCTCGTCAGCCGTGACACACGCCGTCTGGCGGGATGCGGACACGTGTGCACCTGAGGACTTTCATAAAAATGGCCACAGCAGAAAACAGCCTAACTGTCCCCTGAGAGAAGACCGGATGAGCCAGTGTGGATGTATTTATTCAACAGAAAGAACACACACGAACCCGCGCCCGGCAGAGGCGAAACCCCGCCCACCTTCTTCTGTCCAGCCCATGAGCTAAAAATAGCTTTTATGTTTTTAAATAGTTGAAAAAATCAAAGGAAGGATGTTTCATGACATGAAGATGACATGAAACCAAACTTGCAGGGTCTCTTGGGCTCTCCGGGGGGGGCGCCCAGGCCCGCCGCTCACACAGATGCCCTCGGGCCCTCCGAGCTGCTCTCAGCGGGCGCTTCGATACAGCTCAGAAGCACAACGTGCAGAAAGACAGACAGGCAACCAGACGCGATTTATACAGATTTTTTAAATAAATATCTGTGAAGAGAAACACCCGACTCAGGAAAGCCTGAGGGGGGAAGTAGGGGTAGAACTCTCAAAGGGGTTTTGACTTTATAACATTTTGTTTATTAAGTTGGATGGTGTATGTATTAGTCTTTGCATCTTCTTAGAAGTCTAAAAATATTTATAATAAAAATACATGAGTTACAATACTCACCTAGTAAAAATCAAATGGGATGAACAGCTAAGAAAATTTTGTAAAGGAAGAGAAACGAGAGCGACCTTGTTATATGTATTTGTAATACATTAAAATATTATAAAGATGTGTGGGTTTAAGATTTTATGTATTTATTTGAGAGAGAGAGACTGTGAGCAGGGGGAGCGTCAGAGAGAGGGGGACAGAGAGCCCCAAGCAGGTTCCCTGCTCGATCTCATGACCTGAGATCACGACCTGAACCAAAACCGTGAGTCAGCTGCTTAACTGACTGAGCCCCCCAGGCGCCCTGCAAAGCAAGGGTATTTAAAGCAGGACAGCACCAGCCGAGGAAAGGACCCCTCACTGGGGCTGTGGAGATGAAATCCAGACCCGAGTCTGACAATGCAGAGGTGCCACCCCATGCCCTGCCTAACACCGGCCTGGATCTTCCAAAATGTCAGCATTGTGAAGGACAAACAAGGTCAAAAGACCCATTCTGGGGTGAAGGAGATGCCCATACACGCACCTACTCCCATGTGTGCACGTGCACAAACATACCTACACGTACAACCCCCCACATGCATGGTACACACACACACACACACACACACACACACAACTACACACACGTGCGTAGGTTTGCAAGTGCTGGAGGCAGATTTTGTGATTCATAAAATCTGAGTAGATGATATGTATTAAATTCTAGGATCATATTCATGTTTCCTGATTTTCATAATGTCAGGTGGAATCCTTGTTTTCAGACATAAAGGGGCTCAACGTCACAACTTATTCTCAGCTGGTCCAGGAACAAAGTCGTGCACGTGTGTATGTGTCTGTGTGTATCTACTTATCATCCATCCATCCACCCACCCATCCATCCATCTATCTATCTATCTATCTATCTATCTATCTATCTATCTATCTATCTATCTGAAATGTAGGGGAGGCAGAGGGAGGGAAGAAAAAGAATGGCATAGCAAACGTAGTGGCCAGTTAACAACTGGTGAGTCTAGGTGGAGGGTATAGTGCTATTTTTGCAACTTTTTGTAAATTTGACATTATTTAAAAATAAAAAATTAATTTGAAAAAGATATAAACAAGAGCTTAGATGTTTAGCATATAATAAAAAACAACCAATTCAAAACCAGTGAGAAGAAAGAGGCTAATTACTTATGGGCAGTATGACAGTTAATGAAACAGAAAAGCTAGAAGAACTGGGTAGATATTTACCTAAATTCGAAATAGAGAAAAAACACAGTGAAATAAATCTTAAAAGTAGACCGACAGAGTTCACTAAATTAAAAAAAATTATCTGTGGATTAAGAAAACAAAGAAAGGGGGCGCCTGGGTGGCTCAGTCGTTAAGCGTCTGCCTTCGGCCCAGGTCAGATCCCAGGGTCCTGGGATCGAGCCCCACATCGGGCTCCCTGCTCGGCAGGAAGCCTGCTTCTCCCGCTACCATTCCCTCTGCTTGTGTTCCCTCTCTCGCTGTGTTTCTCGCTGTCAAATAAATAAAATCTTTAAAAAAAAAAAGAAAACAAAGAAAGGATAAGGCAAATGACAAGTCTGGGAAAGGTTAAAATGGACAAGTAGCAGGGCCTTCATTATGAGGAACTCATAAAAACTAACAAATACGGTAGAAAAATTACCAAGGATTTGTATAAATAACCCACAAAAGAAGAAATATATATGGCCAATAAATAGATTACAGACTTTAATGCCACTAAAGAAACAAGAAAATTCTAAAAGATGAAATTTTTTTAATCCATCATTTTGGCAAAGATTTGAAAAATAGGGGGCGTCTGGGGGGCTCAGTCAGCTGGGTACCTGCCTTCGGCTCAGGTCATGATCCAGGTCATGATCCCGACGCCGAGGTGCTGACATCGAGTCCCGCATCAGGCTCCCTGCTCAGTGCGGAGTCTGCTTTGCCTGTGTGTGCGCTCACGCTTCTCCCTCTCAAATAAATAAACAAAATCTTAAAAAAAAAAAAAAAAAAAGGAAAAATAATGCCCAGATGGGTAAGGCTACAGTAAAACATACA
>CM053619.1:46565117-46589427 GCA_028646535.1 Procyon lotor
ACCTGTCCAGGGCGGCGTCCTTCTCCCTTAGCGCGTCCCCCTGCCTCCACTCGGCCCTGCGCAGCTGCAGCTCGAGGGCCTCACAGCGGGCCTGCAGCTCCCGGGCCCGGGCCTCCAGCGCCTGCAGCTGCTCCGCGTGGGCGCCCTTCACAGCCGCCAGCGCTGCGTCCCTCTCCCTGGCCAGACGGTCCAGCTCCTCGTGCCTGGAACACAGGCAGGGGTCACAGCGGCACACGGCCCCAGCCGGTCCCCAGACCACACACGCCTCTCCTGGGCTCGGGGCGGCTATCCTGGGACCCGCGCCGGGTCCCTGGGTGACTCCGGGGCTGACCCCACCGCCAGCAGACAGACAGCAGCGACAGGAGCTCGGCTCAAGCAGTCCCCCCGCCACCCCCACCGGCTTTCCCACCCGCCCCCGAAAGCGGGGCGCAGCTCAGCAGCTGTCCGTCGCCCGGAGCGCTGAGGCTGTCCCTGTGACCGGGGACCATGGGACACCGGCTGCTTTTCTGTCCTTGCCGGAAACGCCAGACCTATCAGAGTCCCAGCACCAGGAGGGACTCTCGTCCTGACAGGACACGGGGTTGGCAGGTATCACACGGACATCGGACCAGCCACACTCAGGACTTCTCATGCTTTTATTTCATTTGGTTTCAATAAAAAGTTAAAAGCCCTAAAAATGTAATTCCACATGTTACCTATTTAGAGCGAGCGAGGTGGGGGAGAGAGAGAATCTTAAGTGGGCTCCATGCCCAGCACAAAGCCGGACGCAGGGCTTGAACTCACCACTCTGAGATCGTGACCTGAGGTGAAATTGAGTCCAATGCTTACCCGCCTGAGCCACCCAAGTGCCCCTTACATGGTTTCTTTCAGATTCCATCAGCATTAAAACAAAAGAGAGAGAGGTTTTATTGATTTGACAGAGCGAGAGCACACACACAAGCAGGGGGAGCGGCAGGTGGTGGGAGGAGCAGGCCCCCCGCGGAGCAGGACCCCAGGACTCCGGGCTCATGACCTGAGCCGAAGGAGACGCTTCACTGACTGAGCCCCCAGGCGCCCCTTCCACCAGCACTTTTCAGTGAGATGGTGAAGCCGTATTCCACTAAGTCACGTTAACGTACTTTTCATTCTAATTACAACCACGCCTCATCGCGTCCATGTTGCAACCCGTTCGGTGTTTTCTACCCTCAGCCAGCAAACGCGCGTGCCAGTGCCTGGCAGCACGGGCCTCTCCCTCACCCAACCGGGACGGGCCGATGGCCGCGGCCGGGGAAGGAGCACACTTCCTTCCGAGCTGCACCGCGAGGCTGCTGTCTCGGCCTCTCGAAGGGCAAACCCGGACTCCGGCTGGGAAGCCTGCCTGCCTTCCGTCACCGGGGTCCATCTGTGCCGCCCGCGTCCCCGCACCGTCACGCAGCGCGGCCCGAGGGGAAGCATCCGGGTGCGCTGGGACGCGTCCCGTGGGTCAGCACCAAAGTGTCCTCGCTAGAGCGCGCCAGTGCTCAACGGCACACTCATTCCCGGTGCCGTGACGACTCTCCTCCAGACGCGCACGGGATCCTGGGCCCCAGAAGCCAAGTGGAGGTTCTCACCCAGCACCCTGACCAGCTAACGGTCTCCCAGCAAGCGTGGGTTCTCTCGCGTCATGGAAACTAAATCTGCAAGCCTGAGGTTCTAGGGAGAAATGGTAAAGCCTGTGACAAAATACAAAGCATCTCACTGTATACATATCACACTGGTGAACGCGTTCTCCGAGTCACAACCTTCCAATCTCCCAGCTGCTCGGGACGAGGGGCTCCCGAGCTGTCGCTGAGCAGAAGGGCACCAGGTGTACGTAACGGTCACGGAGTAACTCTTAGAAAAGCCTCTTATCCGAACTTCAGGAAACAGAGAACATGAATGCTCCTGCCAACCAACCGCAGCCCAGCTCCCACAGAGCGACCAGCAGACCTGTGACCTAGAGACCCGCCGGGGGCAAGGCCAGCAGGTGGCCCCTGGCACGAAACAGGAAGGTGTTCAGAGCCCGGGGGTGCTGCCAGAGAGCCCCACCAGCTGCCCTCCAGCCGTGTGCGGGATGAGGGGGGCTCGCAAACTGATGTGGAGACCCTCTCCCTTCAGTCACGGGGCATTCCTAAAGAAACTTACAGCTAACTTAATTATTGAATTTTATACTATATTATATTGTTTTGTAAAGTATGTGCAAACAATTATCAGAATACCTTCACTCAGAAACCTTTTAGAACACTGCCTTGTGACCGTAGCAAATTTCACTGTTTTTAGTTCATATAAATATACGTACTGTTACGTATACATACACAAATGTATAAAGAAGATTGATTTCAAATTTCTAAAGCATAAAAAATACATTATGAGGAGCCTGGGAGGTGGCTCAGTCAGTTGAGCGTCTGCCTTCAGCCCAGGTCATGATCCAGGCTCCTGGGATTGAACCCTTGCATCGGGCTCCCTGCTCCGCGGGGCGTCTGCTTCTCCCTCTGCTGCTCCCCCTGCTTGTGCTCTCTCTTGCTCCCTTGAATGAATGAGTAAAATCTTAAAAAAAGAAAAGAAAAGAAATAACTACTCATTTCACTATGCTGTCACAATCAGGTTCTTGACTTCGGCTCAGTTCATGACCCCAGGGTCCTGGGATGGAGCCCCGCACCGGGGAGCCTGCTTGACATTTTCTCCCTCTCCCTTGGCCCCTCCGCTCACATGTGCACGCTCTCTCTCTCTCTCTAAAATAGGGGCACCTGAGTGGCTCAGGCGTTAAGCGTCTGCCTTCGGCTCAGGTCATGATCCCAGGGTCCTGGGATCGGGTCCCGCATCGGGCTCCTTGCTCGGCAGGAAGCCTGCTTCTCCCGCTACCATTCCCTCTGCTTGTGTTCCCTCTCTCACTGTGTTTCTCTCTGTCCAATAAATAAAAATCTTTAAATAAAAAATAAATAAAATAAAATAAAATAAATAAATCAGTCTTTAAAAAGTGACCAATTTTACTTATTATTATTTTTTTTTAGAGAGATTTTAAAGTCATCTCCGCACCCAACGTGGCGCTTAAACTTGAAACCCTGGGCCCGAGGCGTGTGCTCCACGTTGAGCCGGCCAGACCCCCTCAACAGTTTTACTTCTTAATGTCCATACTTGCAACATGCTGGAAAGCTGTATTCATTTGCAACTATTTCAGCTTATGGCTCTGTTGGTGGAGTGCGGCTCTTGATCTTGGGGTCGTGAATTTAAGCCCCGTGTGGGATGGAAACATTACTTAAAAAGAAAAAGAAAAAGGCCGTAGCTGTGGGCCTGAGGAGGAGCGCTGTTTGCCGTCGCTGGTCTGCATGGGTCTGAGCCTGGCCTCGGCGTGCTGTGCCCATGGACCGCGTGCCCCCGGCAGGGGCGCCGACAGCACGCCAGCCCCTGCTCCCGCGGGCCGATGGCGCCCACACGGTGGCCCAGAAGGCAGCCCCCAGCTCCGGGGACAGCCATAAAGCTTTTGTCCTCGGAGTGCACACACCACACAAACATCACAGCCAGAAAACCCAGAAACGCCCCGGACGGCCCGCGTTCCACCACCCTCGACCGCTCCCGGGACCGACTAGCCTCACGACCACCACACCTGTGCTTACCTACAGCCTCCGGAAAGGGAAGAGGGCAACTCCTGTGGCAGGTAGCAGGTGGGTGCTGCCCCTGCCCCTGGGGCTCTCAGGGGCCCACCCAAACCCAGGCCCAGGCTGCACCCAAGGGCACACCCCCCCCGGTCTGCCCTCCCCGCAAAGCTTGCCTTGTGCCCCCTCTGAGCCCTCCTCCTCCCGCGGGCCTCCTATGTCTCAGCTGAGGCAGGCCGTCATGGGTATTCTCGGGGTCCCCGCCTGGGGGGCACCACGCCGTCTACGGGCTGGGCGTCCGACACCGGCAGAGCGGGGCACGCAGCCTGTACTGACGGATGAGACGAGCATTTCTGCAGGAAGAGGGGCCTCTTAAGAATCTAGGGAACGAACAACCCGGAGAGCAGGACTACTTTGCCAAGATAATGTAGAAATGAAAGGTGACTATCACCAAACTAACCCTTGTTACTGCAGAGTCTAAAATTAACGAACTAGTTCATAAAACTTTTTTTCTTTTTTGAGACAGCTCATGCGTGCGCTCAGACTGGGGGAGGGGCAGAGGCCGGGAAGGCTCCGTGTGCAGCACCAGCCTGATGTGGGGCTCGATCTCATGACCCTGAGATCACGACCTCGGAAATAGAGTCAGATGCTTAACTGATTTACTAACCTGGTTAATAAAATTTTTAAGTTTCAAAGTTTTAAAACACTGGGGTGCCTGACTCTAAGCCCCATGTTGGGTGTCGACATTACTTAAAAATAAAACCTTAGAAAAATCTTTAAAAGTTGTTTAGGGGCACCTGGGTGGCTCAGTGGGTTAAAGCCTCTGCCTTCAGCTCAGGTCATGATCTCAGGGTCCTGGGATCGAGCCCCGCATCAGGCTCTCTGCTCAGCGGGGAGCCTACATCCCCCTCTCTCTGCCTGCCTGTCTGCCTACTTGTGATCTCTCTGTCCAATAAATAAATAAAATCTTAAAAAAAAAAAAAGTTTTTTAAAGACTAAAAAGCCTACCTACCACTGAGAAATTCCTGAGCAGAGCATGGAAGCAGACGGAAAGCAGTGAGTTCAAAGGCCGCACGGCGCGCGGCTCGGGGGGGCCTGCGCCCAGACCCACCGGCACAAGGCCAGGCTGGGGGCCAGGAACACTCACTTCCTCCTGAACACGTCCTCTTCCTTCTTCCTGGACAGCTGCACACAGCTGAGCTTGTCCTCTAAGTCCTTTATCCTGAAAAGGAGGAGACGTTGCTGGGAAAAGCCGACGAGGGCCTCCCAAGCCGCTGGAGCAAGCAGGGCCGGCGGAGCCCCCAGTGGAGGAGCAGGCGCGGCTGCGCACCGGGCGTCCTTGGCGGCGGCCAGGTCCCTGAGCTCCCGGGCCCGGTGCTGCAGCTCGTCCTCCAGCCCCGCGCAGGTGGCCCCGGCGCTCCGCAGCGACTCCGCGGCCTGTGCAGCTGCCTCCTTCGCAGCTGCGAGCTCCTCGTTTAGCAGTTTCACCTTCAAGACATCAAGGATTCAGGATGAGGCTGGACCTGGAACCCAGCCGAGAGAAGGAAACAACTCGGAGAGGCCATTCCGTCCTCAAATAAGCTTTCTGGGCTCGGGCTCAGGTCACTGCAGGGCTCCCCCAGGAGTGCGGTCAGGGGCACTCATGCACAGCGGCCAGACGGGGCCTGAGACCATGCAGAGCACCGATGTCCCTGCCAGGATGTTAGGCTAGGCTGGGAGCTGCCCGCCCCGCATGCCGCCCACGGAGACCTGGGCCCTCGGCCGGCCGAGCACTGCCCTGGCCCTGTGGGGAGGCTGCGGGCCTGCGGGAGGGGCCCTTCCTGACCGCGGGGGCAGGGCTGCTCCTACTGACACCTGCTGGACGCTGAAGCAGGTGTAGCCCGTCGGGGTGGGGGGCGTCCTCCCCGGCCTCCTCCTTCCCTGCACAACCTACTTCCTCTAGGCTGGGCCTGCGTCCACACTAAAGGTCAGGCGTGCACGCTGCTCGCTGATGGGCTGGTGCATCAGAGAACCTGCGCTCGCTGCGGCTGGGTGCACAGGTTGCACACAGGCCCTGACCGCCCGCCTGGCCTTCTCCACTGTCAGGGCGGAACAAGCAGCACCTCCCGGAGGCGCCTTCCCAGTGCTCACAGAGGACACACACCAGGGACAGGCCGTCGCGACGGGGTCGGGGGGCACTTTATCCTGGGAGGGGGCACCCTTCCCCAAGGTCGGGGCGACCAGTGCGCTGGCGTCAGCTCTCCTGTCCCTCGGGAGAGGGGCCGTGTCGCAGGCCCCTTGGTGGGCATCCCCCGGCCCACCACCCTGGCCCCAGTACAGCGCCGGGGCCTCTGCGCAAAGCTGGGCTTCCCGCGGCTCAGCAGCGGCACCTGACGTCTGGGGAGGAAACGTCACAGCCCGAAGGCCACCCCCACCTTGAGCTCCTGAGTCAAGACCTCATTGCTCATGCTGTCTGCCTGCAGGCGGAACTCGTGCTCCCTCTTCTGCATTTCCGACTCGAACTCCAGCAGCAGCTCCTGAAACAGAAAGGGCTGGCAGAGAGAGGAGGCCGTGGGCCCCAGCACAGACCCCCCAGCAAGGACCAGCGAGCGGCCTATAGCCAGCAGGACACTGAGGTTCCTGGAGGCCGTGGGCCCAGCGCAGAGCCCCCCCAACAAGGACCAGCGAGCAGCCTACAGCCAGGAGGACACTGAGGTTCCTGGAGGCCGTGGGCCCCAGCACAGACCCCCAACAAGGCACCAGCAAGCGGCCTACAACCAGCAGGACACTGAGGTTCCTGGAGGCCGTGGGCCCAGCGCAGACCCCCCAGCGGAGGCCGTGGGCCCCAGCACAGACCCCCTCCAACAAGGCACCTACAGCCAGCAGGACACTGAGGTTCCTGGTGGCAGAGGCGCCACAGGAGTCACATCCGCGTAAACCGCCTCCAGGGGCTCCCGCGGCGTCAGAGCGCCTGGACCAATCGCCCGGGGGGTGCCAGCCATCTCTGCCAGGTGCCCACGGAGCCGCCTGGCCTGTCCGCTGTGCATCCCCCCGGGAACGGGACCACAGTTCACATGACCGCCCATGGTTCCTCCTGCAGTTTGTTACCCTCTGACCTCCCCCACCCCTCTCGTCTCGGTTGTCCCGTCCCTTCACGTTCCTTCGTGGCGTCACTTGTGCCACGTGACCCTCTCTCTTGGGGTGCGGCCCCCTCGGGGGGCCTCAGCCTCCACACTGTGCCCTGGCTTCTCCCCGGAATGCCCTTCACACCCCCTGCGCTCCCGCACCTCCTCTGCTCTGCGGTTTCCCTGGCTGCGACGAGCCCCTGCCGCCCCCCACGCCCCCCACGGCCTCTCCAGGAGCCCGGAAGGCCAGCCCTGGCCCGGCCTGGGCCCACTGGCTCCTGCAGAGCGCCCTGGGGGTATGAGGCTGGGGCTACCCAGCCCTGGGCACGCCAGGGAGTCTGTTCGGCTCAGGCCCCCATCTCCGCTCCCATCTCCTGGCTCCCACTGTTCTGGAGGCAGCTGAGGGTGGAGCCCTTGGCCGCCGGCCAGGCCGCGAGCCCGCTCCGGTAACATCCCAGAGACCCCCGCCGAGCGGGGCCTCCGAGGCCGTCCCGCCTCCACCTGCGCGTGCAGACCCGAGGGCCTTGTGCTCAGCCCTCACGGCCGGTGTGCCACGCTGACCGCAGCTGCGCCTTGGGGGCAGGCCCCTTCCATTCCCGCTCCCGTGAGCTCCCCGGAGGGCTCTGCAACGTCTCCCGCTACGGCTCAGGTCTCTGTGGGCCTTTCGTTCTGAAGTCCCCGTCCTGAGAAGCGACCAGGCCCCTTTTTGTTTTCCACTGCATGTTTCTAGAATGTGACTGTTGGATTGAACATCCTGATTTATCCTCCACGTCTCTTAAATTTCCTCCCAGATGTTCTTTTTATCTACATTCTGAACTTATTTCTTTAAATGTACTTTTAATTATCCAAATTCTTTCTTGTTTTGTGACCGGCCCTTCTTCCTAGCGTCCTGTTCTTGGGTAATGGATGCAAAACCCATGTCTGGTGGTGCTAACAGCAGAAGGCCCCGTGACGCACCCCGAGAGCCTGAGTACGAGGGCGGTGGGCGGCGAGGCTGGGCTGTCCCCAACCCCCTCCAGACAGGCTCGAGTTCCCGCCTGTGGCGAGGGCAGGGGTCGCAGGATTGACGGCTGGAGTGGCACGGGTAACCAGTGGCCTGCGTGGGCGCACCCGCCGCCTCGCCTCGGAAGTGGGCCCACGGTACTGGGCTGCAGCGCCCCCCACCCAGGGGTCCCCCTTCTTTCAGGGCCAGTTTCCCTTTAACGCTGGGCTTCCCTCCCATGCAGCTAGCAATTCTCAAATGTCCCCTGATCCTGCCTCTGCCAGATGCTCCTATTCAAGCATGCGGCAATAAAAAGCTCACTGGGACGTCACCAAAATTAAATCACCTGCTACTCACTGATGCCACCGAGGAAAAGGCTAGGCCCGGGACAGATCCCTGTAACACAGGTGCCCAAGGACTCGCTTCTGGAGTTCACGGGACTGTCACGTATCGACAACAGGAAAACAAACAATCCACCTTGTGAGAAGGGCAAAAAAGGGGAGCGGACACCTCACCAGAAAAACATATGTTCATGGCCAACAGGCACACAAAAAGATGCTTACGCGCTGGCCGTCGGGGACAAGCCAAAGCCACGAGACAGACACCACGCCCCAGCTGTAAAGTGGCCGCAAAGGGAAAGTCGGGCGACACCGCTGACAAGGACGCGGAGCAGGAGGATGCTGGCCACTGTGGGGCTGCTGGGGACACCAGATGGTACAAATGTCTGGGAACGCAGTTCGATGGTTTCTTAGCAAGTCAAATGTGCCCCTAGTGCACAACCCAGAAACTCTGCTCCCAAGTTCTTTACCCGAATGAACGGAGGCCTGCCAAGAATGTTCACAGCAACTGCATCCGAAACGGCCTCAAGCTGGAAACGCTGCACGGTGCGCGACCGGCCAGCGGTGGGGGTGGTGCTCGCTGACCGCAGGGGGGCACGCTGGGCCTTGGCGGCCAGACGCCCCCAGCGGTGCTGGCTGTCCCATGGGTGGGTGCGCGCGCGCGTCCGGAGTGGCTGTGGGGCCCAGACCGCGTGTGCGTCAGGGTCCCTCCTGTGGGCCCCGCTCTGCAGGCGCCACGGCCCAGCCCTCGCAGCCTTTCTCCCGAGCGGACGGGCGTTCAACGTGGTAAAGGGAACCGTGCTGAGCTTCTGCCCGGGAAGGAGCACCCGCCTGCTGGCTACTCCGGGGACACAGGTCGGGCCCGCTGCCCTGGACGCAGCCCCCCGCCGACGCCAGGCCGGCCCTCTGCCCACGAGCCGCTGCCTCTCCAGCCCTCCCCCCTCGCTGCCGCGGTGCGCACTGGGCCCATCCCTTCGTGTCCTGTTCCCTGTGGTCTCGGAGAAGAGACAGACCGCCGTGGTTGATCTGCACGCGGACCGAGGCGTGGACATGCTTGTTCCTCAGACGTGGATCACACGTGAAGAACCGCAGGGGGCGGGAGTGCAGAGTGCAGCGGAGAAGCAGAGTCCCGGAGTTAGCGCGGGCTTCTGTCTCCCCCCCTGCGATGGCACGGCGACCCGACCCACCCTGGTGCCTAGCGAGCAGAGGTGACAGGCGGCAGGGGAAGTCCGGCCCCACACGGGAGCCGGCGAGGGCAGCCCCTCGGCACAGCGCGTGGACCACACCGAGCAGCGAGCACGAGCCCAGGTGGCCGGGGGGGGGGGGGGGGTAATGGGCTCCACAGTCGGGAGGCCGCGCCGGCGACCATGCGGCCCTGAGACCCCGTCCCGAGTCCGCCCTCTCCGGGGAGGCCGGCGGGAGCCGCACACCTGCCCGCTGACGCCCGCATGCAGGATCCCCAAATCTCTGAAGGTGGAGTGGGCGTCTCAGAGACGCTCACAGAAGTACAACCGAAAACATACATTTTACTTTTTTTATCCTTGAAAAGCAAACTGAAGTGTAAGGAGTCACATGGATACCCCTCACTGGGACTGGAATAAGAGAACCTTTAATTATTTAAATCTATTTATCTATTTGAGAGCGCGCACAAGCAGGGGGAGGGGCAGACAGAGAGGGAGAAGCAGGCTCCCCGCTGAGCAGGGAGCCCGACGCCGTGGGGCTCGATCCCAGGACCCTGAGACCATGAGTCGAAGGCAGACATCACCAACTGAGGCACCAGCTGCCCCTGGAACATGAGAATCACTGAGATCCTTTTCTCTTAATGTATTACAAAACTGCAACGCATTTAGTTTCTGCTCCGAGTTCGCAGACTGTGGGGGCTGGGCCGTCTGGGCCAGCAGGGAGGCGCCGACCCGCGTGCACAGTCCAGCCCGGGAACAAGGAGTGCCTCGCCCTGATTCACGGCTCACATCCACCTCCAGCGCCCTCCTCGACCTCCAGCGCCCTCGTCTCTGGCTGCAGGGCCCCCACTCTTCCGCTGGGGCCCTGACGGGCCCTCACCTCCCATCCTCCCGTTGAAGACTCTGCCCAGGGCTCCTCTGTCTACACCTGCCCTCTGGCGATCCCCAGGCTCCCAGCTCTGTACTCTGTGACCTCCCCAACATGCAAAGTCCCCTCTTACCCAACACGTCCACCCGGAAGGCCAGCAGCCGCCTCCCGCGCAGCCTGACAGCACGCGGCTGCCACCTGTGAGCCCTACATGGCGGCCTGCCCTCAGACCCCGACCTTGAGCACCTGCCCGGGAACCCAAGCATGCGGGAACCCACCGCTCCCTCCAGGGCCCTGACCACCGGCAGGCTTCCGCTCACCACTCCCCCTCCTGCCCACCCTGCCCTACTGTGTCATGCCGGGGACACACAGGGTGCTGCACTTGACCCCGTGCTGGTCCGTGTCCACTGTGACCCCTGGAGGGCCAGTTCGCTCCCAGAGCAGGTGACCGGGTCCGGGTGCTCACACCCTAACTCCAGGGCCCGGGAGGATGCCTGGCACATGGTCCACGTTCAAAAAATATTTGTTAAGTGAATGAAGAAATCAATCACTCCGTTTCTGCCTCAGTGGCTTCTAATCCTGTGTTGCTAACCGACACAGAAGGAAGCGTCCCTTAACCCCACAGCCTCCAACTCGTGGGTACGGTTAGACTCAAGCAGACCGACTCTGTTCTCATCACCTTCTAGGTCATTTTTCAAGAGAAAAACCATTATCACTATTGAATCAATTCTGCTTCCGACGAGTCAATAACGGACACGAGAGCTTCAGAGACAAGAGACAGGAAAGCAGCCCGGGACAGTGGGAAGCCGGTGACACACGGGAGCCTTGTTCCGTCACTGACAGAGTAAGATGTGGGCAGCAGAGCAGGTCTGAGGGGCTGCACCCCGAGAGTGGCGCGGGCTCGCCCTGCTCAGAACCACACCAGCGGGGCCCACGCACTTCCAGCAGCACCTCGGGTAGAGCAGGAAGCCGGAGAGTTTCAATACCAGGCTTCTGTCCTCCTACAGGCAGGGTTGCCACGAGAAGCGATGACTCCCACGGCTGTGAGGGCCCCCCGACGGACACAGGGGCTCGAAGCTGGAACCAGCCCGACTCACAGCACAGGCTGAGTGTGGACCTCCTGGGAAGCCCCACAGAGGACCAGCCCAGCCACACAATTCCCCGGGGGGCACTGCTGCCTCCGAGGGTCACTGAGACCCTGCCTGCCCAGAGTCCTTCTGACGCTCCTGCAGGAGGGCCCCTGGGGCTGCCTGAGGAAACCTCATCACTACCCAGCAAGTCACAAGGGTCTGGTCCTCACCCTGCTGCTCAGGCCCAGGCTGAGTGCCCTACCAACAGGAGCTGTTTCCAAGAAGCCAACCTGCCCCTAACAGGCAAAGTTCATTGTTCCTGGAAAACTCCAGAAGTCCTTAGCAGATTCCCAGAGCTCTAAGCACGCTCTGGGCAGTCACAGCATCCCGGAGAATGAACATGGGGCTTCTAGAGGGGGAGGAAAGGGCTGTCCGCGGGGCCTTGGCCTCCTCGTCTGTGGTCAGAGGACAGTCGTGTGCGCTGGGGCCTCTCAGGGGACACGGTCCTGGCTCGGGCTGACTCGGCGCGTCGGGACAGCAGGCCGGGCGGCCGGGCCCCAGCCCTCCAGCAGGACAGGCCCGTCCGTACCTGCCACCCCAGCACTGGAACAGACTCAGCCCGGCCAGGCGCTCCGCCCAGCCTGCCCCGCGGCACAGGCACCAGGAGGCAGGGAACGAGCCGGAGTTCAGCAGCTACAGAGCCGTCAGAAACAGGACACCGTGCGGGCTGACTTCCGGATCGAGTTCTCTCTCCCGCATCACGAACAGGAGTCCAAGACTATGATGTGAAGAGTAGTGAGGGGTTCAGGAGGCCCCCAGAACGTGCCACTCTGGCACATGGGTCGCTGTGAGCTGCAGGCTGGAGAGAAACTTCTGTCCCTCTCTTAACCACACGGAACACAATCTGAGTTGGGTGTGTTTCCCAGAATAAGGGTCATTAGCATAGATAAATTCAATCCGACTGACCAACCTGTGTGGTAGGGCAAATGTCTCTTCTTTCATATACACACACAGACACACACGCGTGTGTATATGTGTGTGTGTTTGTAAATTATGTCTATGTGGAGTGTGGGGCTCGAACTCATCACCCTAAGACCAAGAGTCCCCCGCTGTAGCGACAGCCTGGGCAGCCCGGGCAGGACCAACATCTACCTGCCCAACGCCGGCTCTCCTCACAGCCGAGAGGCCTTCCCCCCGTCCCGAGTCCCAGCCCCCAGCCCCATCTCCTCGGTTCACGTTGACAAACACACCTCATTCTGCCCGACTCTGGGGTTTCCACAGGGGGACTCCCCGAACACACACCTATTACTTTCTCCTGCTCATCTGACTCTAGTGCAGCTAGAAGGACTCCTGAGGGGATGGCGTTCTTGCTCCCCGACGGCGACCCCGACCCAGTAACAGTGGCCGCCATTGCTACGAAGGACGCGAGCTCGGCACACGCTCGAGGGAGACAAGGGGGCCTGTCACCCCTGCGCCCGCACTCACACGGCTCCCACAGTGCGAGCGTACCCCTGGACCGCGCCCCGGGGCGGCGGGGGGAGGGGACTCTGGTGACAGGGTTAAGCACTGCCCGCCGGCTGACGCGTCCACACAGACACCCAGCACAGCTCTTCTCTACAATAACTCAAATTTTGACTTTGTAATGCTTTTTCCTGAAATAAATAATGGAGAACACATGGGTCCATTTGTGAGGAGAGAGAACGCTGAGGGAGTGTCTAGAGGAGGAGGTGCGGACGCCCACTACCTCCCTCCGGGCCGCCCCGGAGTGGACACCCGCTCCAGTAACTCAACTGTGATCCCAGGGACACCACACAGCCAACAAGAAGGCCGCCTTCCCCTCGACAACTTGGTTTCCAAATGCGGGCACGGCGGGCACCCGAGGGGCCCCCGCGTCCTACCTGCCTCTGCGCCGCTAGCTCGCCGTCCAGCTCCTCGAGCTTTCTCTCCAGCTTCTGTTTCAGAATCTCGTACTGTTCCCGCTGCTGGTCCATCTCGCTGTTCTTGTCACTAGGCAAGCAGGGCGGCAGGAAGACAAGTCAGGTGCGGCTGCAGGGCTCGGTGGGACCTGCGCACTAGGCCACACGGGCGACGCCTGCAGAGGGAGCCTGAAACAGGGTCCAGAGTCTCCAAAGGTAACTCCCGAAGTGCCCAGGACACAGGCCCAAGTCACGGGCCACACTGAGGGCAGGGGTCCCCACCTGGACGGGAAAGACAGTCTGCACACGCTAACACCAGACGATACAGATGACATGCTGAGATTTTCTAACAAGGGTTTTAATGCAGCCATTATTTAAAATGCTTCAGCAAGCACTTTAGTGTGCTCTTAAATAAAAAATTAGAAACTCTCAGCAAAAAGGGGCGCCTGGGTGGCTCAGTCATTAAACCTCTGCCTTCGGCTCAGGTCATGATCCCAGGGTCCTGGGATCGAGCCCCGCATCGGGCTCTCTGCTCAGCGGGGAGCCTGCTTCTCCCATCTCTCTGCCTGCCTCTCTGCCTACTTGTGATCTCTCTCTCTGCCAAATAAATAAATAAAATCTTAAAAAAAAAAAGGAACTCTCAGCACAGAAAAACTTAGAAAGAATCAGACAGAAGTTGAGAACTAGGAAGGACGACAACCAGGCAGAAGACACTGGGGGGCTCGCAGAACGGACACGTCAACGTGACAAAGAATCCACGAACCTGAAAGCAGACCAAGAAAGCTGCCCCAGCAAACAACAGAGAGAAACGGACCGAGAACCAGGAGCAGAGCCTCAGGGAGCTGCTGAGCCCAGCGCGGGAGGGAGAAGAGGAGTGTGGACGTGCGCTGGGAGAAATAATGGCTGGAAAGATCCCGAATCAGGGAAAAGCAGAAGGGGGGGCACGTGACGTGGGGAGACACTTTACCAGAATGAGCTAGAGCCCTTTAAGGGGACTGTAAGCGCTCTCTGACCCCGTGAGGGAGAACACCAGTGTTTCCACAAGGGCAAGCCGGCCCACGTGCCCCAGCATCACAAGCACCTGCTCCTGACCCCCCAGGTACATCGGGGGCTGGGGGGCGAACGATGGAGCCGGGGAACAGCCAGGATGCCGACACCCCTCCTGCGGGGGAAGGTCACGGAGCCCCGTGCCCGCTCCCGGCGACGCTGACCCTGGCTCGGCTCTGCACCCGTCTTCCCTGGGCCCCGGGGAGGTGGCAGGGGGGGCGAACGCCACGAGCCGCACCGCCTGCAGGAACGACAGGCTCCCGGCGCCGGTGTGGGGACCGGCAGCGTCTGCACCGGGGCCGTGAGCACCTCGGGCTTCCCGGCTTCCCTGAGGACAGCGGCACTTGGGGCCCCGGGGGCCGGCCCGCGTGCCATTACGGGCCACGGTGGCGGTGCGGGGGCTCGTGGACCGCGCCACCGGGGGAGGGGCGCCTCACCTGTGCACGCGCTCCAGCTCCCGCCGGTGTTCCCGCAGCTTCAGCTGGTGCTGCTGCTGCAGGTCCTCCCGCCGACGGGCCTCGCGGGCCAGCGCCTGCTGCAGCCGGGCCGCCTCTACCCTGAGCTCGCTCACCTCCGCCCGCCGCGCCTCCTCCAGCCCCCGGGCCTGGGCGAAGGCCGCGTCGTAGCGCTCCAGCTCACAGTCCCGCTCCTCCAGCACGCGCAGGTTGTAGACAAAGTCCTCCCGCAGGCGCCGCAGGGCCCCCTGTGCCTCGTGCAGCTGGCTGTGCGCCTCCTGCAGCGCGGCCTCCTGCAGCCGGCCGCGGTGGGCCTGCAGCGCTCGCCACTCCTCCTCCTTGCGGGCCAGCAGCTGGCTCAGGGCCTGCCCGGTGGGCGGCAGCATCGGGGCGGCTGCAGCAGGGAGAGGGGGGGCGGTGGGCCCGCGGTCAGGGCTTGAGCTGTCCTTCGGCAGCACCCGCCCCGTCTCCTCATCCTCGGCATCACCGTCACCAAGCGACTGCACGCTCGGGGCCAGCCAGCAGCTGTCCGGTCACGCGTTCTGAGAGCCGCGGGGGCGCCCAGGGCGCAGACCTTGAGGGCTCTGTCCAGTCCATCCTCACCCAGCAGCAGAGGAAGGAAAGACAGGGAACACCGCGGGCTCACCGACAAGAGTTAGGTCCCTTAAAACAGGCTCCCGAAGCGATGAGAAGACACAGCCGCTAAGGATCCGAGCCCAGCAGGAACCCACCGGGAGCCCGCCGGCCCCACGCTCTGCTCCCGCAGCGGCCTCGGGCTCCCCGAGATTCAGCTCTCACGAGTGGCTTCCTTGGCTCTTATTTCCAATCCACCACGGACTGATACTTTCCTAAAACAGCAAAAATAAAGTACTAAAGGAAAATATTGTTAAAAAACGAAGATATATGATACACAAGCCCAATTTCTAAATCATTTGATTCAACGGCATAAAACTACTTTGTCAAACTGCTAGCAAGTGTCTGAACCCCCCGGCTCCCGTGTGTCTGCCAAGGATGGGCCGTGTGAGTGCACACGGGGGGCGGCTCGCCAGGACGGCCAGGCGTGCTAGAGACCATGTGGCCTGGCGACGTCCCCTCACCTGGCAGAGAAGGGGTAGATTCTGACCCGTACAACCATGTGGTGCTCCGGGCCCTGACCTATGCAAGCAGGCCCAAGGCCACACGGCAGCCCCGACGGCAGGCAGGCTGGGCCGACGGGCCACGGGCCCCCTGGGGGCACATGCTCCACGGCAGACCCAGCCCTCCTCCGAGGGCACCTTCCCAGAAGGGCCGCGGCACGTGAGTCGGGCATCCGGCAGGCATATCTGAATGTCACTGTCATCCCAAAGAGTCTAAGACGTCTGATTCATGTAAAGTGGGTCTTTTTTTTTTTTTTTTTTTTAAGATTTTATTTATTTGACAGAGAGAATCACAGTTGGAGAGGGAACACAAGCAGAGGGAATGGTAGCGGGAGAAGCAGGCTCCCTGCCGAGCAGGGAGCCCGATGTGGGGCTCGATCCCAGGACTCTGGGATCATGACCTGAGCCGAAGGCAGGCGCTTAACGACTGAGCCACCCAGGCGCCCCTAAAGTGGGTTTTTTTTAAGAAGAAAAGACCCCAGGGCGCCTGGGGGCTCAGTCAGTTGAGCGACTGACCTTTGGTCTCAGCTCAGGTCATGATCTCGGGGTGTGGGATCAGGCTCCACACTCAGCCAGGAGTCGGCTTCCCTCTTCCTCTGCACCTCCCCCTGCTCACACGTGCTCGAGCTCTCGCTCTCTCCCAAATAAATAATCTTAAAAAGAAGAAAAAAAGACAACGACGATGACAAAAAGAAGCAAAATCCCACTATCTCACGTCCTCCTGACTCACCGGTTCAACAGTGGTTTATGGTGAGCCCTCTGGGACTGGGGGAGACGGGCAGTGGGCGGGATTCCAGAGGCCTGTGGGGACACCCTGAGACCGGGTCGCAGAAGTGCCAGACAGCCGCTCCTGAGGTCACCCCCACAGCACCTGCACCTCGTCAGCACACAGCAATGCAGACAGAAACTCAGGAACAGGAACAAGGGCCCTAAGGGCTACTGTTCCTGGTGTTCTTTACGGTAACTCCAGAAAACGTGTGTGAGCGATCGCGCTCTGAATCAGCAACACTACTTCTTATGGACGTGAAGTGTCATTTCACTCCTGAAGTTACTGGTATCAAAAGCCACCAACAAAAAATCATCCATTACTATAACATTTTGGTAATAAAATGAAAAAAACGAAACAGAACAATGAAGTCCCAGGTGCCGGCAGTGAGGGTACGTGAGGGTACGTCTGCCAACACCACATCGGTCTCTGGCCCAGTGAGTGGAGTTTGCTAATAGTTCTTGCTACGAGTTTTTAAAAAAAGGAAAGGAAAGGGAAACTAAAGTACAAAGTAAAAGAGAAATTGTCGAAATGGGCTGGGCTGGCATTTGGAGAATCCCCAAATGTTGTCAGGACCCCGAAACATTGATGAGCATCTCACAGAGGACGTGTGCTGTGTGCCGAGCTGCCCCAGGGAACGGTGGAAACGCGTCCGCGCTGAGCTCCGCACAACAGTGCTTAGAACTCGGACAGTAGGGGCGCCTGGGTGGCTCAGTCATTAAGCGTCTGCCTTCGGCTCGGGTCATGATCCCGGGGTCCTGGGGTCAAGCCCCGCATCGGGCTCCCTGCTCGGCGGGGAGTCTGCTCCTGACCTCTCCCTCTGCTCCTCGCCCTGCCTGTGCTCTCTAGATAAACAATCTTAGGACGCAGCTATAGTAGAAGAGGAAAACACAGCGTGATCGGCGTGATAAACGTCGGGATTGGGCAATGGAGGCCACGTAAGCCCATCTCACCAGAGGCTTGCTGGAGGCCGGAGCACCAGGAACAGGATGGAGCCCAGCGCCCATGGTCTTCGTAAGGAAAAGCTAAGGCCGTCTGTCAGGTGAAGCCAGTCTTTTCTTGGCATCAGTCCCTCGATCTGAATGAATTCCGCACGCAGGGCGACTGACAAGAGCAAGGAGTCAACAGCAGGCCTACTTTTGCTGGAAAGGGCAGCCGGTAATCCCTCAGGGCTTCGTGCGCCACAGGGCCGGTCACAAGTCTTCAACTCCGTGCAAAACCAGCCACGGAGCGTGGAAGACACAGGCTGGGTCTGGCTCAAGGGCCTGCTTTGCCGAGCCCTCGATCTCTGCTCAGGGACACGTCTCCGGACCCCACGCGGCAGCTGCTAGCGTTTGCCGCCCTGAGCCCTCAGGTCTCACTTCCAGCCCAGCCGGTCTAGGGGTGACTTGGCGCTGGACAGGAGCACCAGCGTGCGGAGGGAATGCCCGTGCCAAGACCCAGAGCAAGAGGCTGAGGCCGCAGGACCCTGCCACGTGCGGTGCAATGGGAAATACAGTGCGGCCTTTGTTCCCAGTTCCCAGCACGCGGCTCCTAAAACCCTACAGGGGCAGTTTTTGTTCTATTTAGTTTTTGTTCCCAGGTTCTGAACTAAGCCCAGGTGAGACGGCATCTTCTGTTTTTCGTAACTAAGCTGCCAACACACTTGAGTTTCTGAGGCGACCCTGGGGAGCCCCAGATGGCAGCGGGGTGGAGCTGGCCGCCAGGGGATGACGCCGGGAGGACTGAGTTTCCCCTTTGGCCCCGCCTGCCAGCTTCCACTGGGAGGCTGACTCCATCACCAACGGCCAGTGGGTTAATCCGTCATGCTCATGTGAGGAGGCCTCCACCGACATCCTCGGCCGAGGGGTTCCGAGAGCTTCGGGGCCGGCCAACAGGGCCCCAGACAGCACAGAAGCCCGACACCTCTGTCGCCACCCCTTGCCCTGCGCGTCTCCTCCCTCCGGCTGTTCCTGACTTATTTCCTTTCATAACAAACTGGTCCCCGAGAAAGCAGAATGTTGCCCTCAGTGCCGTGAGCCCGCGGGGGGTCGTGGGGCCTTCTGATGTCCGGCGGGCTGTCACAGCACAGGTGACAACTGGGGCCAGTCTCGGGGGATCCCCCCAGGCAGTGAATCGGAGTCCGGTTCAACCCCAGAGGGTGCCCGGCGGAGGGAAGCCGTGGCATGCGCACCGCCCAAGGCGGAGCAGAGTGTGC
This sequence comes from Procyon lotor, assembly GCA_028646535.1. Lineage (NCBI taxonomy): Eukaryota > Metazoa > Chordata > Mammalia > Carnivora > Procyonidae > Procyon > Procyon lotor. Next base: position 46,583,768 of record CM053619.1, read on the forward strand.
TCACAGAGGGAGGGAGGCCGGGAAGCAGGGGCCCGCTCGCTGGGAAAAGCAGAGCTGCGGCAGCCTGACCGCCACGTCCTCCCCAGGGGCGGCCCGGCCCAGGGGCAGCCCCAGGTCTCATCCCTGCAGGGGTCTGCAGAAGGCGGCACTGCCCCGCGGCCCACGGCACCGGGCGGCACCCCCCTGGCCTCTCGGCCTCGCCCCACACACCGGTCCCTCCTGCCGCGACGCACCCAGCCGGGCACCTACTGGCCATCTTGAGTTACAGGCCGCCGGAGCCCAGCGCCCCGCGCCCCCGCCCCCAGTTTCCCTGGCCCCTTCAAAGGCAGCCCTCTCCCCAGCTGCCCAGGCTAGACGCACCGGGTGAGCCTTGCCTCCCCGCTGCCTCCCCTGCCATCATCCCTGAGCCGCACGGAGTCTCGCCGCAAGAGCCCCGGGCCGGCCCTTCTGCTGTGCGCTCACTCTGAGCTCAGCCAAAGGGATCTTCTACAAAAAGAAAAAAAGCCTAACTCCCCAGGGCTTCCCATTCCAAGACACTTGCACCCATCACAGGCCCGAGAGCTGGTCACCTGCTGCCGCGCTCGACCACAGGGAGCAGGGCAGCCCGTCTGCTTCGTCCCAGTCCAAAATAGCCAAGCACCCCGCACTCGAATCGCCAGCCCTCAGCCCTCCAGATCCATGACCACTGCAACTTCAGATGCGCTAGTGGGTATAGAAATGAATCACAGAAAAACTAGAAATGTTTACCTTTAAAAGTTTTTTTTTTTTAAATTTAAAGACTTTATTTATTTGACAGAGAGGAGAGAGATCACAAGCAGGCAGAGCGGCAGGCAGAGAGAGAGGGGGAAGCAGGCTCCCAGCTGAGCAGAGAGCCCGATGTGGGGCTCGATCCCAGGACCTGAGATCATGACCTGAGCCGAAGGCAGAGGCTTTAACCCACTGAGCCACCCAGGCGCCCCTTTTAAAAGTTTTTAATGCAATAAAAAAGGAAGTTACTGGCTTCAGATTCGGTCAGTGGCCAAATACCCCAAGCAGACAGCCGAAGTGCAGGGAGGTCATCTCAGACTGTTCTGAGCCCGAGGCCCCGGAACAGGAGGTGAAGACAAATGTTTGCCCCACGCAGGAGCAAAGCCCTGTGCTACACCTCAAAGGCCACATCACTGTCAGCACAAAGCAGCAATGCTGGTAATAAAACATTCCAACAGACACCGTGAGCTTTCTTAAAGTCACTCCGTATTCACTGAACAAGTATTTCCTTCACAGTCACTTGTGTCAGGGACTGTTTTGCCCCCTGCCCACAGACACGTGAGCTCCCTGCGCCAACGCACTCTCATCCTGGGACAAGACAGAAGCACAGAGGAAAACGGGCAGAGGAGGTGACTGCACACCAACAGAGCGGCCGGGGCCGTGGGCTGCCCTGGACCGAGGCCAGGGAACCCTCCGCCCACCAGGGCAGAGCAGGCAGGGGCTCCGCTTGGGCCACGGTCCCCGCATTGGCTGCGGGGCGCCCAGGACCACCGGGAACCCGGGAGGCCAGGCAGGCCGCAGAGCCCAGCGAAAGCCAGGGGTGGAACTGGCGACCTCACGCTCGGGGGTTCGCCCACACTAGCTGCGCATCTCCTGGCTGCCCAAGATCCCCGCGGCACCCGCGCCCCGCTATCAGCTCCTCACACGGGGGGCTGCGTGAGCCCGGGGCGGGCACAGCCTGGCCGACAAACACTGACACACACACACACCTGCACCCACTACAGGGGAGAGTCGGGACTGAAGCAAACACACACCACCACACGAGGCCCCCGCTACTGTGACCTCTGGTGACTCAGACCGTCGCCCCAAGTGCCCGTGAGTCATCCCCACGGTCCTTCCCAGAGAACACACCAATCGTCTGCCAGGTCTACGGGCCTCCCCTCCTCCAGGGACCGCGCCGGGCACACTGCCACCAGCTTCGCCTCTTAAAGCCCTGGTCACAGAGCCACCCACGGGGTTACTCCTGTAACACAGACAGCCGACCACGTGATACCACGCCTGTGCGGTGTCCGGGAACGGCTCTGGCCATTGGCAAGGGAAAGTTCAACCTGTCCGGCACAGCATCGGGGGGGCCCAGGACGGCCCCCTCCCCGGGGGGCGCAGCACCCACAGGTAACCCGCCGTGCAAAGGCACACACCCCTTCCCTCACCAGATCAGCCTGTGCCCTGCCCGGGTAATCTCACCAAGGGATGATCCTAAAAGCCCAGAGGCTGACATTAATCGGCTTTAAATGTCACAGTCAGATGGACCTAACCCGTCAGCCAGCGGATGTCCCCAGCAAGCGCCCAGTTTTCAGGAGGGATGGCGTGAAGCTTCTGGGGAAACTACAGACATCCCCATTGAGGGGAGAGACGCGCCGCTACCGTGGCTTTGCTCGTGGCGTTCCCGGTGTCCCAGGGAGCCGGGGGGAGGGGGTGAGCAGGGGAGGGAGCAGGGCCGGGCAAGGCCACGCCGTCACCCTGACTTCTGCATGAGTGAAACACGGAGTTTTCTCAATCAGAAAGTGGCCTCATTTCAGACCGAGCCCCTGGAAATCCCCAGGGTTAGGAAGATGGAAAGAACTTCTCGTGAAAGCCGTGGTCTCCCCCGCACGGAAGAGCTGCAGGCCCCACACGGACACAGACAGCAGAGGCCCCATCGGGAAGACGACCTCAGTCAGCAGCACGTATGAGTGCGCCCCTGGTGTGACGACAGGGCTGCCAAGAGCGTGGAGCAGCTTGGGAACAGGGAAGGAGTAGGACAGGGTACTTGGGTCCCATGGACGGTCTCACCACTCGCCCAGGCGACCACACCATCAGAGTAAAGCACGTCAGAGATGAACCTGCAGGTCACCCGATCCGCGGATGTGACACTAGAACTAGTCACACTCTGTGTGGCTGACCAGATCCGGAGCGATTTGTTTTAGAATAAACATTTGATAAGTACTTACCTGGAAAAGCACTGCATGAACGACCTCATTACAACATAAGCAGTTAGACTCGACAATTTACACAAGGGAACGTTTGTGACGGGCAAAAGTCGGTCACTAGACACTTACAAATAAGATGTTCAGGCACGCTGGCTGAGCAAAGAGACAAGCAAAGCAGGGGTTTCTTTTCACCTCCTTCCTGTGCAGAACTGCGGCCCCGGGTGCATTTGGCTTTAGACGCCGCCACCAGGGAGAGAAGCCATCCCTAGCGCAGAAGTCGACCTCATTAAGGGATGGTACCTTGTTGCTCTATGAACACATTTAGTGAGTTTAATTTACAAAATGTTTCTGTGGGACTTGAAGGCAAGTCCAGAGGTGGCCCATGTGCTCCACACCCACGCTGGAATGCGGCGCGGCCGTGTCTGGGCTAAACTCGGCAGGTGGACTCCTCCGGCGCGTCGGGGGCCTGAAGAACACAGGCCCTTGACCACAAGCCTTTTTTCTTCACTGACTGCCAAACAATCCCACAACCACCTGCAAAATCGGAAATAAGAGCGAGGAGCCACGAACGGACCCTCGCTCCACCGACGGCACTTGCTGGGCAGGGCCCCCTACAGTGGGGTGTGCCGTGCTTCGTCATCAGAACTTCCACCTGCCGGATTCCTTTGCCGACAGTAACAAAAAACAAATAAAAATGGACTAAATGAGAAATAAAGTGGAAGGAAAGTTGAATCACCTTGTAGTTAAAAGCTGCTGACTTTTCGTTGTTGTTAATTTACTTATTTAGGTGATCCCTACACCCAACGCGGGGCTCGAACTCATGACCCTGGGATCAAGAGCTGTACTCCTCCAACTGAGCCAGCCAGCTGCCCCATGAGTTGCTGACTTTTAGAACATGGCTCACATACCAAAACTTAAAACCAATAAGGACTCATAACGAAAGATGAATAGAGCAGCAGCTCTGGGGCGCCTGGGGAGTCAGTGGGTCAGAGCCTCTGCCTGCGGCTCAGGTAATGACCTCAGGGTCCTGGGATCCAGCCCCGCGTCAGGCTCTCTGCTCAGCGGGGGGCCTGCCCCCCCCCCCCCCCGCCTGCCTCTCTGCCTACTTGGGATCTCTCTCTGTCAAATAAATAAATAAAATCTTTTAAAAAAAAGAAAGATGAATAGAAATAAGTGAACCTAACCTTATTTCAAATGATTAACGTAAACGAAAAAACCCACATAAGCGCATTAAAATAACTTTGTAAAAAAAAATATTTGACTCTATATTCTAGGATAAAAACAAAACAACTGCATGCAAATATTACATTCTAGCTAATGTGGTTTTCACAGAAATACGGATTGGCGATTCTGAAATCACTCCACGTGCAGCCTAGGATTAAGCATGTAAGTAAATATACTGACAACAGGAACTAGATTTAAAGAGGAAAAGGGATGTAGACCGAACCTTGGGGTAACTCACTGGAGGCATCAGTACCAACTCACAGTGTTTAACATACACACAGATGTGTGCATCAAAGTCAGACACATGGGTCTGATTTCCTAGCTCTGCCCACTGAGAAGGCCACGAAGCAAGGACCCTGCAGGAGCAGTGAGCATATGTACAACCTGATGTTGGTTCTCGAACACCCCGTTTGAAATAAGGAGGAACCGGAGCTCCTCAGAGAAGAGACCGATTCAGGCCGGGACAAGGAAAGCCCAGGATGAGCCCGAACATCTGGCAGCGCCGAGAAATGTGGGGGGGACATGCTGATGCTGAAAGGACACAGAAGCCCAGTGGACAGGGCTCCCAACGTCCAAATCTGGAGAATTAGCAACACAATACAGCAACAGATTATGCCTAATGGAATAAAAACAAAATAAAAATAACTATATCGACATGAATAAATAAATGGAGGGAAGGGAAGGTTTTGTGGGCACCCGGCCGGCTCAGTTGGCAGAGCACGTGGCCCCTGCTCTCTGGGTGCTGAATTCGAGCCCCATGCTGGGTGTGGAGCCTACTTAAAAAAACTGGGAGGGGGGGGCAAAAGGTTCTTTCTTACAGTAGAATTCCAACCGGTATGTAGAAAGAATAACGGAAATAGAAAAATCTTCATTTGGTAAATATCACAAACAATTGTTTCAGAAAACCTTGTGATAGAAAGTGGTTACATAGCTTCGAAGCATCTCCCGGCAAGGTGTTCATTATTTACCAACAGAAAAATGGTAAGTATTTTGTAACGGACACACACCTAAACCTAGACTTAACCAAGTGTCCCCGTCATGGGACAAACTGGCCTTGCGTGTCTCTGGGGAAGTGCATGATCTCACTGTTGAGGTTCCCTAAAAAAAAAAAATGCCTAATTTGCAGGGGTGCCCGGCTGGCTCAGTCCACGTGTGGGTTTCAGCCCCAACTGGGTGTAGAGATTACTTAAAAATAAAATCTTTAAAAAAATGCATAACTTGAAATTGATGAGGAAACATCAGAGGAACCCAGATTGAGGGGCACTGCACAAAACAGCTAATTCCTAAAAAATCCAAGGAACACCGTGGAACCGGTCCAGATGCAAGAAGAGTGGGGAACCACGCAGGTCCTACACTGGGCGTGCAGGGAACTGGGGCGCAGGCACGAACCCCAGTTTGGTCCTGGTGCTCGCTTCCTCAGTTTGCTAAATGACCTCTGGGAGGAGAGCCCGTGAACGCGGTGCGGCCGCCGCCAAAGCTACAGGGGAAATCTTGGCATTA
>CM053619.1:46589527-46604907 GCA_028646535.1 Procyon lotor
GGGAGGAGGGGGGACCCGCACGTGGGGGGAGACGCCCGCACCGGGAGGCCCGACCCAGCCGGCCCAGGTCCGCCGGGACCACCGAGAAGAGAGAAGAACCCACTTAAGGGGGCCCGAGAAGCAGCAGTGAGGGCACCCCCGCTCCGCGCCGCCCCCCGCGCCGCCCCCCGCGCCGCCCCCCGCGCCGCCCCCCGCGCCGCCCCCCGCGCCCCGCTCACCGCGCACGCCCGCCGGGAGCGGCCTCTGGGCCCGCCGCGTTGCCATAGAGACCGGAGTCCGGCCGCCGCGGTCCGGGCGCGCTCGGTGCAGCGCTCCGGAGCCACCGGCCGGAAACGCGAGCTCGGGCGCAGGGTTCCGGACTCTTCTCACCCCCACCACGCGCAGGCGCCGAGGGGCCAACGAGGGTCCCCCCGCCCACCCGACCACGGGAGAGGGTCCGGGGCAGCCCCGACGGGCCGGGGCTGGGGGCTGCTCGAGGAGGGCGGGCCCCCCAGCATCCCGCCTGGGCCGTGAGACGCAGCCTTGAGGGGGCGCGCGGTGGGGGGACCCCCTCGAGCAGAGAAGCGGGGGCGGTGCGGCCTGCGGGGCTGGGCTGGGGGCCGGGCTGGGGGCGCGGAGTGTCGCGTGTGGACGGTCGTCGGGCGAAAACCAAACCGAACCCCTTGGGGGCAGCCGGCCTCCCCGACGCGGCGGCAGCCCCTTCTGCCGGGGCCAGCCTCGGGGGGCTGGGGTTGGGGTTGGGGCACCGGCGCCTGCCCCCCGCGGTCCCGCCCCTCCCGTCTGTCGTCACCGTCTGTCGTCACTGGGGGGGCTTGCTGGCAGCCCCCACGGCCCCCACGAGGGTCGGCGCTGCTGGGTAGGAGGGCTGTGCTCTAGGAGGCAGCTCCTGGGGGGAGGTCCGGGAGTTATTAAATATCAAGCAGATCAATAATTCAAGCCTCATGAAAAATGGAAGATTTCACATCCGGCACAGAAACCCAGAGAAAAAAGCGGTGCGGGCGGGAGGAGCTGTCCCGCGGGCCCCTAACCCTTTCCCTGCACCCCGCAGGCCCTGGGCCCCCTTGCTGCCTCCAGACCAGGGTGGCCTGAGTCCCAGAGCCAGGGCTCAACTCCTGGTGCCCTCCTGTCCTACATCTCTCCAGGGCGTGGTTTGCTTCTCCACACAGTGGGAGGACATACTCCCCTTCCTGCTGCCTGGAGGGTCAGAACCAACACTCGTCCCTGCTCAGCCCCCTAACGGGCCCGGGTGCGTCTGGGTAAACAAAGGAGCCTGCAGACCGGCCCCTTTCAAGGAGAACAAGACCTAAGGAGGAGCTCTGTTCTCGCCGTCCTAGGCCCCCAACCCTGACCTTGCAGTAACCCCAACACTAAGCCCAACACCACCCCTGAACCGATGACAACCCCAAGGCACAACATGGCTTTGCTTGTTGAGGGAAGGGCCAGCTCCCACCGCCCTTTGGTGGGACACGCACCTTCCCCACCCCTTCAGGACCCCAGCAACCCCAGAACTTCTGACCCTCTCACCAGAATCCCAAGTAAGGCTTCTGGGGCCCCAGGTCCAGAGAGGGGCTGCACCCGCCTCCCCCTGCACGTCCCACAGCCAGCAGAATGCTGGAGGCTGGAGCAGGCCCTTCCGAGAGACCCCTCCCATGCCAGCCCTTACCCCCCCAGGTCTGCCAGGCAGCCTCTCCAGGCTCCTTAGCCGCCCTCCATGCCCAGGAGCCCAGTACGGGCCTATGTGCAGATGAAGGGACATCCTGGCCACCGAGTCAGGCCTGCACAGCCCTTCTGAAGTGTGTGCCCCATCTGGCTGCTGCCCTTCTCAGCAGTGCCCACCCCTGCCTCATCCCTAACTTATCTAACCAGCATTTGGTGACCACCTAGCCAAAGCCTGCCCTCCCCTGTCCTCCGGGGGCCCCAACCTCCTGGGCCCACCAAGGATGACACCGGCACATGGCAACCGCTGCAGAGGTCCGCAGCTACACGGCGACCCCCGAGAGGCCAGCATCCACACACAGTGACCCCTGCTTCCGCTGGGCCCCGAGCACCAAAGCCCAGAGTGCATCTCAACACTGGGAGGCAGGCTGACTCTGCGCTCGGGGTCGTGAACCAGGAAGAGCTGTGGCTCCAGCACCCTGGGGTACAGCCAGAGTGGGCCCTGGGTGGACAGCCTGGCCTGGAAGCTACACCCCCTCCCAGGACAGTGTCCCTGAGATGCAGGGATCTCAGGTGGCCTGGTGGCCCCTGTACCTTGCCAGCCTCCCATGGGGTCCCACCCACACAGCAATTGGGTGGAGGGGACCAGTGTGGGCACAAACCTGCACAGCGTTGAGCAAGTCACTTCCCTCTGGGATTAGGAAATGGCCTGCCCTGTACCCCTCCCCCGTGTCAGGTCCACAGCAACTTCCCCATTTCATGCAGGCCCTGGGGGCAGGGAACCCTGGGCGCCACCTGCTACAGGAGCCTCTTGGAAGGATGCCTCCAGACGGGGTGGGCCACACCCCGTTGGTGGGAGATGTCCTCCGACCCCCAGTGTGTCCGGGTGCTGGACAGCCAGCTACGTGGTCCCTGCCCCCCAAGACCAAAGGGTCCCCTGTGAACCTGAGCCAGGCAGCAGGCTGGGGCAGGGCAGGGGTCCTCACAGCCCCAAGCCAGGAAGGGACTCCAGGGGGCAGGACAGTGATTCCGGACAGAGGGACCAGGGGCTCAGTGCAATTGTTTCCCAGAGGTCAAAGCTCAGAGGCAGACACAGAGCTGTTGGATGTCGCCCCCAGGGCTGGGGTGAAAGGGCCACGCTGCCCAACAGGTGGGCACCAAGGGGGGCGTGTGCCGCCAGGCCGGCCACCAGGGCTGTCTTGACCAGGGGGTTGGCGTCCACCTTCCTTTGCTGTCCTGACCACCGCACAGACAGCAGCCTATGGGGTGATGCCCAGGGCCTGGGGGACCCCGTGGGACCAGCAGGCTCACACTGTGGATCCCGGAGACCGTGAGGTTCACCTCTCTGGGCTTGGAGGTGAGGGAAGCCAAGGGGCTCGCGTGGCCCACACATAGCTGGGACGGGACCCAGCCCCCCACGCCCAGGGGGAACCCAGCTGAGGGCTGGCGTCCCTGCGTGTGGGTGTGGCTTGGGACTGGGTGCCTCCCAGCCCCCCAGCCTGGCTCTCAGTGCTGACTCACCAGGGAGGGGGGCTGCGGTCGGAGCAGGAAGGTGGGGCGAGGCCTTCCCTTCCTCGCGGGCTGAGGGAACGCTCACGCTTGGCACGCAGCCTGGCCCCAATGGCTCAGCCCCTGGCCAAGGCCTGGCTGCCGCCCTCCTGCCCACCAACCTGGGCTGCCAAAGGCTGGGACGCCCATCTTTCACCTGGTGTCACCCTTCACGGGTACCTCCATGTCCTCTGTCCCCTGGGCCCGGGATGCTCCACACTTAGGTTAGGGGGACTCGCGGGGGCTGTAATGTCAGGTCAGCTGAGCTTGATCCCTGGAGAGCAGGATCAAGGAACGGGGTGGGCCGTGCCGCACTCAGGAGGGACACGGAGCCCAGCGGAGTCTAAGGTCAGGTACACGGTGGGGGGGGCTCCATCGGCGGGGCCACCAGGCAGCCCACCTGAGCAGGTGAGACGTGAGCAGTGGCTGAGGAAGAGAGGACGGAGGCCCGGCCAGGGCACCGGACCTCGGGGTGGTTTGGGAGGGTTCCCCCGGCCACTGCATGGGCACAGAGACTGGACCAGGGCGCCATCTCCCAAGTGTCCCCCCTCGCCTGCATTCACAGAGCACCCACTCTGTTCCAGGCATGGTTCCAGGCACCGGGGTAGGCAAAGGCTCTCCCAGCCTTGGGGGGCCACAGCCCGGGCAGCAGGAGCCTAGGATTTGCCTGGGTCGTGATGTTGGAGCCAAGGAAAGAGAGGAACCCGGAGGGAAGCCTGATGTGCGGAGGGCGTCAGCGGGGTTAAGTGGGGTCACAGAAGGAGTGCCGCTGCAGCCCGGAGGTGCAGGGTCCTGGCAGCCTGAGCTCCAGGGCGTCTCGGGTCATGATCACAAAGAGGGTCCTGGGGGCCCTGGGAGTGGGCAAGGCCACACCCCAGATGGCATGGACAGAGGAGGACGGGGGCCGGGAGGCAGGGGGAGCCCTCAGAGCTGCAGGGGGAGGGCCAGGCAGCGGACCCCTGCAGGCTGGGGCCTGAGAATTTGGGGGTCGGGGCTGGGGACCTGACAGGTGCATCTGCCAGGTGTCCCCTGCCCAAGCAAGGCTCTGTGCGGCACTAGGCTCAGTCAATGCTCCGGGCTGCCTCTGGCGGGCAACGGGCACCGTGCCTCACCTGAAGGACAGGGACAACTATAGGCGTGGCTTGGCCGTCCTCGGGCCGCACACGGGCCCTGGGAGCCGGCTGCTGCCAGCAGAGGCCCCGGAGCCCCCAGTTTCTGTTGGGACTCCCGGCCAGGGCACGGGCACCCCCAGCCCGCTACGGGTGGTTGTCTGAGGTCCCTTCTGGATGTCCCACCGCTCCTTAGCCACAGCTCACTCGGCCAGGGCGGGGGGCAAACGGTGCAGGCGAGGGCACAGGTCCCGGTCCACAGCCACTGCCTGTGGGTCTGGGGCACAGGGAGGGAGGGGCAGGACCTCAGGCAGCAGGGGAGCTCTCTACGGGCGCCTGGACGGGGGCCTCCAGGAGCAGGGACCACAGGCACTAAGGCAGGAGGCCCCTGGAGGGCCCAGGAGGACCCTGTGGGAGGGGGAGGCCCAACCCTAATTCGTGCCCCTCCCCATCGTGCCCCAGGCCCACCCCCAGGGCCCCACAGCTTGGGAAGGATGGAGTCGCAGAGCGCCTGTGGCCGTCTGTGGGACAGAAGGCCGGAGAGGCCGAGTGAGGGGAGGGAAGCATCCAGGGGGCCAGCCCAGGGCCTGGGGGCAGCAGGGGGGACAGGGGGACCCGAACGCTCGGGGCGGCTCCCTGTCCAGCCTCCAGGCCAAACGGCTGAGCTGGGGGGCAGGAGGCCAGGGGGGATGGGAGGGCGGGACTCATGCCTCCAAGAGCGGTCGGGGGGCTTCCCTGCACCCACGTCCCACACAGGCAGGTCCGGGGAGGCCCGGGGTTGGGGCCAGTGGGCTGCTTTGCTTTCTGCTGCTTCCTTCTCCCCAGCTGGATCTGCCCAGCGACCCTGCGACCCTTGGGTCGTGAACATTCCAGCAGCAGCGCCCGCCTCTGCCCTGGACACCCTCAGCCCCCAGAGACCCCTCCACACAGCCGCTACTAGTCCACAGAAATCCTATCCCCAGGCACCCCCAGCACCCCAGAAACCCCCCACTCCAGACACCCCCAGCCTCCCCCAGATACGTCCAGTGCAGACACCCCCCCACCCCCGTGCCCAGCACCTGCCCTGGGTGGGGACCGCAGGTGAGTCATGCCAGGCTGGCCCGGGGTCGGCCTCTGCCGCCTGTTTCCGCCTCTGTTCACAGCTTGGGCCGGCCAAGCGGTTAATGTGTTTATTTTTCTGGGAGCCCGAACAGATCCCAGGTAAAGACCCTGAGGAGAGAGAGGGGGTGGGAGGGAAGTGGTTTGAGAGCCCTGGCCTTGGGCAAAGGGTCCTCTGCCCCACTGGCTGTATCTGCAAAGGTGGCCTCTCCACCCTGGAGCAGGGAAGGTGCGGCTGCAGGGAGCGCGCACCCGCTGTGACGGCCGGGCCACGGCTCTCTAAGGAGGTCTGTCACGCGGTCTGGCTTTCTTCCCCTGCCCTGGCCCGGCCGTCCGGCGGGTGGCAGGGCCTGGAGGCCAGCGGTGGGCTCCCAGGACTCGAGGATGGGGGGCCTGCGTGGCTCCACCAGCCGCCTGGTGGCCCGAGCTGGCCCCAGGTGGGAGTGGGAGGCCCGTCCTCCACCCTCCCTGTGGCCACTGCCCCCCAAAGCCTTGCCAGGTGCCCAGGGTCATTTCTGGAGATGGAGGCAGAGGGAAAACGGAGATGGGCCGAGCCGCAGACGGGCTGAGCAGACAGCCCTCCCCGAGTCCGTCTCCACACGCAGCAGCTCATGAGGAAGGCAGAGTGTGTGCCCTGAGAGCCGCCGCCGCCTGGCGGGGAGCTGGGGACGGCCCTGGGGGCCCCGAGGAGCACACTGCAGGGCCTGACAGGATCCGAAGCTGTGACTTGCAACAATTCAGGGAACGGGGAGCCCAGGAGCCAGAGGGGAGGGGAAGGCAGGGCCCTCGGGGAGCACCCCTCACCCCATGCAGGGCCATCCTGTGAGGCCACCCCCTCGCCAGGATGGACCTCCCTTGGTCCTCCACCCCTTCTGTTCCGAAAGGGGCAGCCTGGGCTGTGGGGCCAGCCCAGGGCCACTGTCGGGGAACGGGCATCGGAGCCGGGTCTGCAGTGGTGCCCTTGGCCTTCTCCGCCCCCCCGCCCCCCGCGCCCCGGAACTGTAGCCAGGCCCGCCTGCAGTGCACAGGGCACCATTCGAGCGGAATGAAAGGTCTGGGGGAAGTCAGGGTGCGGGGGCTCAGCCCAAACCTGAAGGTGCCCCGTGGGGTACGTGCAGGACGGAGCCTGGCCACCCGAGCCCTGCCCAGTGCCAGGCACCTCTGTTAGGGGAACCGGCAGAGTCCTCGGCCGTGTGGCCTGGGGTTTGGGTCTCGGAGGCTCCTGGCCCTCCCCTGCAGGGGCTGGTCCCCACGAAGCCCTGGGGAGAGACTCCCCTGGTTGTCAGCACTTGGCTGGAATGCTCTGCTGGGGGCAGGGGGCAGGAAAGCCGGTGTCTAATCTGCCTGCCCTCAGGGTCTTAGCTCTGGGGCGCACAGGTGGTCTGGCTCCAGGCACATACGCACAGAAGACCATGCCCGAGGGGCTCTGAGTCTGGGGACTGCCCCTCCGTCCTTAGGGCCCCTGCAGAACGAGGGGTCGCTGGCTTACCGCCTCCAACTCTCCTAGCGGGAGCCCCGAGGCCCCTTCCCTCTGATCACTGGGGCAGGTGTGGGGTCCTCCAGATCTTGGAGCTCAGAGAAGATGGAGCTGTGGGCTGAGGGGGGCTGGGAGAGAGCAGGAACACCCCAGCCTTCTCCGTCTGTCTTTCCTTGTTGGGCACTCTGTGCTCTTCGGTCTTGGGGTGGGGGCAGGGATGGGGTCAGGGCTGAGCTCCTAACCCAGAGGAATCTTCAGTCTTCAGGGTGGGGGCACTAGCCCCCAAGTTCCGAGAAGACAGGGAGGCATCTGGGTGAGGTAAGAGGGACCCTGAGCTGGGCAGCGTGTGTGTCTCACTAATGTAAGGCAGGGGAGCACCAGGCCCCACGTTCCAGAGGCTGGTGGGGGGTTCCTTTCTGCGGCTGCGCCCTGTCTCATGAGGCCTTGCCACCCGTCAGATGCCCTCCCACACGAGGGGACCCCCACCTCCAGCCTGTGGGCTGGACGTTGGCTGGATTGTGAGACCCTGTGGGCTTTGGCTGCCCCCCAGATGACCCTCCCGACACCCAGGATCCCAGCCTTCACCCGGGAGCCCTAGGACCCGTGCTGGAGGATCCGGCTCTGTTCACTTTTCTCTTGCATGTGTGTGCTTACGTGGCGGTTTCTTTAGCATTTTGGGGTGAGGGTGGTCGGGCTGCAAGCAGGGGTGGGGGCCAGATCCAGCCCAGCCTCTGAGCGCCAGGGCTCTTTTCACAGGGGACACGTGGGGTGTGGTCTCTCAGCACCCCAAAGAGAAATCAGAAGGCCCTGGTGGACTTGGCATCTGGGAAGGGGCAGTCGGATGGTGGACTCAGCCAGGAGGCCCATACTGTCATTCTGCCCACTGCCATTTACCCGGGAGGCGGCGACCCTCCACTGATGCTCACTCTGCCCTCCAACCCCATGGGCCCAGGGTCGCCAATGTGTCAGCCTCCTGTAGCCCCAGGAGACTTGGACTGTCATCTCAAAGCCGCCCCCGGGGGAGGGGGAGTGTTCCTGTGGTCCTGGCTGGGTGGCTGCCACCAACGGCCACACTCCCTGGCACAGCCTCAAACTTGGGCGACAGATGTGAAAATGGGGCTTGAAGCACCTTACCAGGGACGAGCTGGGATCTGGCCGCCGCGTGGGCCAGCGGCGGCCCATGTGGGGATGGGGGCGCCCCGGGACTGGCGCCCCACCCCCCGCCGTGCGGTGCTGGGCGCCTGAGGGGAGGGGCACCGGCCCGACCCGGTTTCGGGGGACGCAGAGCCACACGGGGAAGCGGAAGCTCAGGGCGGCGGACCGCCTGGTCCACGATCCCCTCCGCGGCGCTGCGCCCCCGCCCCCGCCCGCTCCCCAGGGTGGGGGGAAGCCGAGGCTTGGATGGGGCGGAGGTTCCCGGGGGGCCCGGGGAGGGAGGTGGGAGCCCCACAGCGTCGGGGTGCAGCCCCGGGGTGGGTGGGGGGCGAGGCCCGGGGGCGCGGGGGGCGCCGGCCGAGAAAGCGCACCTCCCTCCCCGCCCGGGTCCGCGCGCCGGGGGCGGGGGTCCGTCCGCGCGGCCAGAGCTCGGGCGCCGTCGGGAGCTCGGGGCGCCCCTCCCGCGCGGCGCGGGGTCCGGGCGGGGCGGGCAGGGGCGGCGCCAGGCGGCGGTGACGCGCGGGGGACGTGCGGCGCGAGCGGCCGGAGCTCCGAGTCCCCCCGGCGCGGCCGGCACCCGGCGGACAGAGGCGCGCGGCGGCCGAGCGGCGGCAGGTAGGCGCGGCGCGGATGCTCGGCGGGGCGGGGCGGGCGCGGGACCCTCGCCGAGCCCGCGCCCCCGGCCCCAGCCCCTTCCCTGTCCCGGCCTCGGGCGCCCCACCCTGCGGCGGCACCCCCCGAGGGGTTCCGGGGAGCCCGCCGCGCCCTCGGACCCGGCCCCTGCGCGCCCCTGCGCCGGCCCTCGGGGGCTGGGCCCCGGCCAGGAGGCGGATGCGCGGGGCGAGGAGCGCCGTCTGCGCGGCGGGCGGTGTTTGGTGGGGCGGCCGCCGGGCCGCACCCCTCCCGAGGGCGCGGGGTGCACGTGCGCTCCCGGCGTGGCGCTGGTGGTGCCTTGGCCCGCGGGCCCGTGTCTCCCTCACCTCCTCCCACTTCTCGCCGCGCCCAAACACTGGCCGTCCCACAGCCGCCCTGGGGCGACGGATCCCAGCCCAGGCCCGGGGCGGAGAGGTCGGGGCTCCCTCCGAATCAGGCTGGACGCCTAGGTTCGTCTCGACCCCTCCTCTCCCCGCCAGGCCCCCAGCCCGTGGGGAACCCGGCGGGGCCCGTTTACTTGTCTGAAAAGTGGACGGACGACACACCTTCCTGGGTGCTGGACCAGGCCAGTGGCCCGCAGGCTGTGAGTGGGAGGTTAGCAGTCAGGCCGTGGCCACTGGGGGTGCCTGGCATCTAGGTGAGGGACGGAGGGGTAGCCCAGAGGCCAGAGTGCTTTCCTGTCCCATAGGCACTGAGCTGCCCGTCCAGAAGTGCTCCCTGGGCGCGAGGGCCAGAGACAGACACACGAGTGTGCCCCCGAGGCTGGGCCGGGCCTCTGTAGTGACTTGGTGTGACCTTGGGCAGGGCCTGACCCCCCGAAGACAACCTGGCTCGGAGGGACTCCGGCCAGGACCTCAGTGTGGAGGGGCGGCGACAAAAGCGGGCTCGCGCTCTCCAGGACAGCGGCCGTGTGTGTACAGGGGGGCCTGTGCTGTCCCCTGGGCCGGGCCCTACTTGCTCCAGGGTGGGTCCCCGCAGTGACCTGGCCAGCGTCAAGGAGAAGGGCCGGTGCCGCTCCACGCTTGGGAGTCCAGTCGGGTGACGACCGCCTCACAGAGCGACCCCCCCGTCTGAGGCCCCGGGCCAGGCCTCGGGTGGGCGGGAGCGCAGGGGCTGGGCCGGCCCGGCGGGAACAGACCTTCCGGCTTCAGGCGCCAGCTGTGAAATGGGCGGTGCGGGGAAGCCGTCCTGCAGACGGGCGTTCTCGGTCAACGTCGGCAGCTTGGCCGGGCCCCTGCGGAGGGAAAATGAGGTCGGTCCGGCCTGGCCTGGGGGTGGGGTGGGGTGCAGGATGTCCTTCGGGCGGGCGGCGCTCACCAGCGCCCAGGGCGGTTCCGGGGCTCCCTGACCCCAGCGGCCCGCGCGCCGCCCTATACGGTAACAGACGGGGAGAGCGCCTACTCCAGGCAATACGGTGGCGGCTCCTCCCTCGGCGCGGTCACGTCCCCCACGTCCCTCGGCCCGGCGAGCGCGGGCCCGGTGGGCGGAGCTTGCTCTCTTCCCACCCCCCTCCCTGTCCCTGCCGCCCCAGCCCCACCAGGCCCAACGGGCTGCTGGTGGGAGGCACCCCTCCTGGAGAGTGGGGCTAGCTGATGCAGGGACCCCCTCCCTGGCCTCGGCCCTCGCCCCTGGCTTTAGGGTGGGGGGCGGCTGCAGGCAGTCCAGCAGTGGGACAGGGGGGCCATGTGACGGGCAGGCCAGGTACTCCCAGGCTGGGCAGGTCCAGGGCCCGAGGGGGGTTCCTCCGGGCCTGCTCCAGCCTCCACTGCTCTCTGGCCACTTTGACCTTCCAGAGGAGGGTGCCCTGATGGGTGAGCCAGCAGCCGTCACGGGGCCACCCACAGGGCCTGTGGCCCCCTCCTTGTCACACGGGGCACAGGGCTGGAGGGGGGCTGGCCCCAGTGCAGTGTGCAAGCGGACACATGAAGCCAGCAGTTTTGCCCCACTGGCCTCTTGTGAGCCCACCCAAGAGCTCTGAGGGTATCAGGCATGCCCTGGGGGGCTTCGTGGTCAGTGGAAGTGGGGTGGAGCCCAAGCTGGGCTCAACAGGCCTGGGTCATGCCTGGGACAGTGCCCGAGGCCCACCTCCCTCCAGCCCCAGCTCTGTGCCCGGTGCAGGAGGAGGGAGCGGCATCTGGGGTTCTGCGCAGGCTCTGGGCAGGGGACCGGCTCCTTGACCAGTGGTGCTTTCTGAGCCCTGAGCAGGCAAAGGCATCCGGATATGGTGTTAGACTGTTTGCACAACAGGGGCAGTGGGGAAAGGAAGCAATGGGGCCTGGGAGGCCCTCCCTTCCCAGAAGGCGTGGCACGCCTATGTCCATCAGCCACCCCCTTAAGCTCCGGGGACCTCAGGGCTCAAATGAAGCCACAGTGGGGCTGTTTCTTTGGTGCCTAGGCGTGTCTCCCAGGCCTCCTGGTGCGGGAAGAGTCCAGGAAGGGATGCGGTCGCCCTTTCGTGCCCTGCCCACCTGGAGCTGGTCTCCAAGGACTGGAAGTCTGCTTAGATAACTGGCCAGTCTCCTCGGAAGGCGAACCACAGGGCACCTGGGAGAGGCCACAGGCTCTAGAGTCGGAGGCCACCACACTGAACCCAGGGGACACGGCCTGCCCCGGAGCCTGACACACAAGGTGGGTGCAAGGATGGCTGGCATGCCGGGGTGCACGGGGCGCGGCAGTGGGTCTGCAGCCAGGGGTGGAGCTGCAGGAGGAGTTCTGGAAGTGGGGAGGCCGAGCCCTCCAGGTGGAGAGGCGGTGGGCGGGGCCGGGCATTTCAAAGCCCAGGGGAGCAGAGCAGGCTGAGAAGGGGCGGTGAGGGGGTGATGCTGGAGAGCAGCCTGGCAGGAGGCCAGGCCAGCTCAGGGGCTGGGACTCGGGCAGCCAGTGCACGGCTGAGGGAGAAGCTGGCAGGCGCCCTCGATTTGGGAGAGCACAACGGCCCCTCCGACGTGTGGTCTGCGGCGCGGGCCATTCCAGGGGGTCCCCACGCACTGCGGCGGCACCTTTTTGGGAAGTGGGGGGGCAGCTCCCAGAACCTCACCTGACCCGGAAGCGGGTGCACACACCCCACCAGGGAGATCAGCTTTCTGAGGCCCAGAGGGCGGGTTATTTCTGGGCTGGGGACGTGGTTCGCATGCTTCCCTGGGTCGGGAAATGCCATGGCCAGGCCAGCTGGCTGGTGTGTGCCCGCAGATGTGCTGGTGCCAGCGCCCCTGTCCCCGCCAGCGCCCGGAGGGGACCACTCCTCCCATGTTGGGTCGTCCTGGGAACTCACCAGTCTGGGCAGAGTCTGGGCCTCTGCCGGCCTTCCACCCCCGAGCTGGGCTGACAAGGCCATTTTGCTCTGGGAAATCCCAGCCCCTTCTCTACGTCCCCCTCCCCCCGCCCCCCTACTTTCCATCCCAACCTAGAGCCCTTACCCACTCCCTTCCCTTGCTGAGAAACCTCACTTTGAGGACTGGCCCGTGTGCGGAACAGGGAGGGCAGTGTTTTGGCCTGGCTGGTACCCCAGGCTGAGGGGTTAGAAGTGTCTGCAGAGGCTAGAGCTGGGTGGGAGCAATGACCTTGCTCCCTCCTGTGGCCCACACGCGTCCCGAGGCCTGCCGGGGCACCTCCTCCTCACCCTGCTAGGTCCTAGCTCAGGGGACGCCCTGGGTCCCACGGGTGGCCAGCATCTGTCTCCTGAAGACCAGGGGAGCCTCGTGGGGCGGTGGGGGGATCCAGCCCCGGTGGGCAGCAGATAAGCAAAGAACGGGGCAGTGGAGGCTGGGGGCTTGTGGTCTGCCGGCGAGAGCCGGGTGTGGCTGGTGCAGCCACGGGGATCGCAGAGGGGGGCCCCGGGTTCTCTTGTGACCTGGGCGATACAGAGCTGAGCTGTTGCTAATGTTTGGTTTCAGGCACACTTTCCTCTTTGGCCTTTGCACAGCCCACTTTATTTTTAAAAATCAATGAACGTGAACCCGAGACAAGCCAGGATTGTGGGGACACTTAGCCCTTCAGGGCCCCCGCAGCCACCAGCCCTGTCCTCTGCCCTGGGTCTGAAGTTTGTGCTTTCTGCCTTAAACAGTATTTTTACGGTTTAAAAATTTAAACAGTAATTTTACTGTTTTAAAAAAGTTATTAGGAATAACATTCCTAAGATGGATTCGGGAGTTTTTTTATTAAGTTCCCCTGCTGCCTGTACTTCAGGGACCCTTTAAGCTTGACGCTGATGAAGGGAAGGGACACTGCGGCTGGGTGTCCGCACCAGGAGCGTTCTGGCTGTGGGGCGGCTCTCGCCCGTGTCCCGTCCCAGCCTCGGGCACAGGGCTGCAGTCTGGGGCAGGGGTGAGGACAGAACCCAGGGCTGAGCCCAGACCACCCAGGCAGAGTCCAGTTATGCCTTAGATGCAGAAAGGGGCCACTTAGGGGCCAGGTCACACCTGCAGGAGGACCAGGGGCTTCCTCCGTCCAGGTGCCCCCCAGGGGCTGTGCGACTCTTGGCCTCAGGAACACCTTGCAATCTTGCTCTCCGGTCCACGAGCCTTCTGAGCACTCGGGGAAGAGCTGGTGGGGAGCGGGGGAGGGGGGGAGCCAAAGCGCACGGGGTCTGGGAGCCCAGGGACAGGAGAGCTTGTTCTCTTGGGTTTCCCAGAAGTGCTGCCCGTGGCCGTGAAGCCTGGCCCAGCCTCGGGTGGGGGCCGGGGCGGTGTTCCGCTCCAGTGGGCCGTGTTAGCCTTGTTGTCAGCCTTGCGGCCAGCTGGCTCCTGGAGGTCCATCATCTAATGGTCGTGCTTGTCAACAGCAGCCACCGCTTGGAGTCACCCGGAAGGGCTTCAGCAAACACCCCCCCTAATACACGACACACCCCTGAATCGGAGTCCAGACCCACCGCAGGCACCTTCGACCATGATGCTGGGGGCAGGGGCAGGGGCAGGGTGGAGGCTGGGGGGGTTACTCTCCCCATTGCTTCTCCCTGTCCGCTGACGCCGCACTCACATGGGCCGGGCACGGAGGCCCTTGTCCTCACTCCAAAGTCCTGCCCCAGCTTCTGTCTCTGGCTTGCACACAGAAAATGGGCCACCCAGGGGGCTTTGCAAGGTCAAGGGTGATGCTGAAAAGGGGACGGTGGGGTGGAGCCAGGCGGCTGACAGCGGGGCTGTGCCGTCTCCTGGTTGGGACGTTCCTGGGCATCAGTGGGGGGGTTCACAGCACAGAACTGACAAGTGCTCCCCATCGGGACCTCCCTCCCCCAGAGCTGGTCCTCCGCACACCGCTGGTGGGGAGAGGCCGGAGGCGGCCTTCCCTCCCCGCACCTGCACTGAGGGGTCACTCTCCGGGAACAGCCTCTGTCCGGTGAGGGGGCGGGGGGCGGCCATCGGCCTCATCTCTGGGATTAGGGGATTTCCGGTGCTCGGGTCCGGTGGACGTGAGGGATGAAGAGGGGAGGTGAGGGTCCCCAGCTGGACGTCTGGCCCCAGGGCTCTAAGTGACTGCGCCTCACTGGGGCCAGGTTGTGGCTCGAGAGGGAAGCAGACCCAGGGCTGCTGTGGGGTTTCGGGCCAACAGTGGGTACAGGCAGCCCCCTCCCCGCCTCAGCAGCCTGGGGGCCAGAATGGTTTGCTCCAGTGGGCTGCATGGAAGCCGCACCCCTGCCCACCTACCCCTTCATTCAGCCTTGCTGCCGTCCTGGGGGCTCCCCGTCCTTGATCTGCAGCCTGTGGATAACTGTGTGGGAGCAGTCGGCACCGGCTCGGCAAAGGGGGCCCTCCTTTGCTGGCCAGATGGCGCGGGGTGGGGGGCATCCTCTGCAGCAAGGGCTGTGCGCTCTGCCGGCTGCCCCCGACTGCGGCCCGCACAGCCAAGCCTGTGGGAGCCTTCGCCCCCTTCCTCAGGGTTTCACCAGGGCGGCAGTGCGACAGAGGACAGAACCGGGAGTCCCGCTCCCCGGGGGCGGGAGAGCACGGCTGGCCACAGCTACATCAGGTCTCCAGGGACGCCACCCCAGGTGGGGCCCCGGGCCCCCTTCTCACAGGACCCGTCCACAGGCGGCGGAAAGTGCAGCCTGTTCCCCCACACGGGGTCAGGCGGGACGACGGGCTGGGCTCACGTCCCTGCTGGGGTCTGTCCTCCTCAGGAGGTAACCTGAGACTGTGCTGAGCCCAAAAAAGCCACTGCCCTTTAGAGCCAGCTGGGTGGGAGCAGGCCAGGCCCGGGGGGGGGGGGGGGAAGGAAGGGCTGCAGCTGCCGGGCCCCCAGACCCCGCCGCCCTGGGCCGGACGCAGGTGAGGGCAGAGGTGGGGCAGTCAGGTGGCCCGGGCCGCGGGGCCCTGCTGTGGCCGAGGCCGGACGACTGAGTCCATTTCATTTCCCTCCTCAGGGACGCACGACCCGCCCTCCTGGCCATGGGTGGCGCCGTGGTTGACGAGGGCCCCACGGGCATCAAGGCCCCGGACGGAGGCTGGGGCTGGGCCGTCCTCTTCGGCTGCTTCGTCATCACGGGCTTCTCCTACGCCTTCCCCAAGGCGGTCAGCGTCTTCTTCAAGGAGCTCATGCGTGAGTTTGGCATCGGCTACAGCGACACGGCCTGGATCTCCTCCATTCTGCTGGCCATGTTGTACGGGACAGGTAAGGGGTGCTGACGCCCGGCGGTCACCTCCGGAGTTCACCGAGGGCCGCGCTGGTTAAGAGCCTCACACACCAGCAGG
>CM053619.1:46619916-46646778 GCA_028646535.1 Procyon lotor
CTGCCCTGCCCATCCCACCACAGCACCGGTCCATGCCCACTGACCATGTCCACCACGCGGCCATACCCACCTGGCCGACCCAGGACGGCCGGACGGACACACACACACACACCACACACACACACACACACACACACACACACACGGCACACCCCTGCCCTGCCCATCCCACCACTGCACCGGTCCGTGCCCACTGACCACGTCCACCACCCGGCCATACCCACCTGACCACACCCACCCCTTGTCCACCCTTGCCCAGGCCAGGTGCTGACATACCTGGGGATGTGACACAGCCCCCAGCTTGTCTTGGCCGCATTGTGAGCAGGGGGTCTCAGGGTGACTGAAATGCAGTCACTTATCAGAGTCCGGCCAGGGGGGTGCAGGGGTGGTACCTCTCCGCCTGGGGGAGGGGCTGGGGAACTCACGGACTTGTCGGGGTTGGGTCTTCTCGCTGCTCCGTGGTTTCTCCCATTCCCTGACGCCCTGTGCAGTCAGGGCGGACAGGCAGAATGTCCTAGCAGCTGTGGGTGTTACACTCTGCACTAGCGTCCAGGGCACCCTGTGCTCCTAGCTGGTGCACAGGCCGCCCCTGCCTTGTGGCCGCGGGTCCAGCCAGGCCATGGAGCTCACACCTCGCTGTGGAAGGAGCGGGCCAGCGGAGGCCTCACGAGCCCCCTGTCTGCCCAGGGCTGCTCTCTGTCCCTCACAGTAGCTCCCGTGGAGGGAGGCCGAGGCAGCCCCATGAGCAGCAGCCCCACAGGCAGACCAGGGTGCCACAGGGGGCCGTGCGCACTCACAAGTCACACCACACGAGCCAGCACCGGGCTCCCTCTCCCTGCCAGGGGCCAGGCACAGCCCCCCTGCCCTGACAGCTCCCCCACGGGGGAGTGGTTTTCCTCAAGTAAAACTTCTAGTTTTTAGATAACCAAGACTCATAGACTGTTTGGGGAAATAACATAGGGCGATCCCATGTAGGGGAGGATCCCCTTCTCCGTTTCTCCTGATGGCACAAGTTGCTGTAAGCAGAGTGGGGCATCGCCCCCTGGAACTGGCCCCAGTGCCGCCCACTGTCTTGCCTCAAATCCCAGGTTCTACCTTATTTTGTGAGTGTGTGCAATTCTGTCCCCTGGGTAAGCCATGTGAGGGCTGCCAGTCATGGTACTGAGCATCTCGTCACCCCACGGACACCCCATTGCCCTGCTGTCCCCTCAGACCAGCACCTGTCCCTGGCCAGCAGTCAGGGGGGCCCGTTGCCTCACGGTCTGGAAACAGCGGCCCCTTCCCCTTGGTGACCTTCCCAGGGAGACGGCCGGACAGGGAG
The DNA here is from genome assembly GCA_028646535.1 of Procyon lotor. Classification (NCBI taxonomy): domain Eukaryota; kingdom Metazoa; phylum Chordata; class Mammalia; order Carnivora; family Procyonidae; genus Procyon; species Procyon lotor. Next base: position 46,621,238 of record CM053619.1, read on the forward strand.
GCTGGGCTCCTGGTCCAGAGAGAAGCAAAGGGTCGAGTGAATTGGACGTGCAGATGGTAGCGGCCGTGAGCGGCGCCCTTGATCCCTGCCGTGCGCCAGTGACCTCCCTGGGTCGGCCCTGGGGCCAGGTGGGGTTTCACAGCGCCAGGGGCCAGGTGACCAGAGGGGCAGGGGCCTGGCCTACCATCACCCTGTGACTGGTGTCTCTGTCTATCGTGTTTACCGTTAAATGAAAAGCACGGGTATTTTAATGTTCATGAGTTCAAGGCTCTATGAAGTGTAAAAACGATCACTGCCCGTGACGGAGACACAGCGGGTTTGTGTGTGTTGGATGCAAGCCTGTGGAGAGGAAGGGCTGTGGATCCAGCCGCGGTGGGGACGGCTGGTGGTCGCGCAGAGAGCCCAGGGGGAGTCGCACATGTGGAACAGCGTTCGTATTTCCGGTGACGACCCCGTCGGAAGCGTGAGTGCTGTTGCGGGCACGGGGGTGCTGGAGGCGGCCGCGAGGAGGCCCCCCACGCAGGCCCTGGCCGCAGGCTTCGTCAGGGTGTCCGCTGGGTTCCGTCCGTCCCTGAACTCGCCACGTCTGGATGTGCCGAAGGTAAAACGTCACACAGCGTCCCGTCTTCCCTGGGCTGTCGTCTGTCCGCCGAGCTCGGGGAGCCTGTGCAGCAGACGTGCAGAAGCCACAGCTGTGAGAATTGGAGGACCGTCCGGGACGGCCCCGGGAGCCGTCCCCACAGTGGGCCCCGAAGAGCGGGCGGCCAGCGCCCACGCAGAGCGTGCGTTCTAGAAGGAACACTGTCGCACGGTCGCACCGTCAGCACGCTCTCCACGGAGCGCGTGGCCGGAGGACCGTGGGGGAATGCCACGAACCTCTGAGTTCTTTCTGGTCATTGCTGGGACATTTGGCTAAACTCTTTGCGACGCTTTGCGCCTCGAAGGTAAACAAAGATGAAGAGAACAAAGCCCGCTGAGGAAATGATGTCCTCATAAGTAGTTCTTCTGACTTGGCTGACGAGAGCTGCTGAGCACAGGTATCTCCCACCTCGTTGAAGGGTCAGAATGTTGGTCCAGCAGAAGGTCCGTGAGCATCACTGGTGTCAGAGTGACCGCTCCACTTGCTAAAATGAGTTTAAAGGGGTCCTGGGAAAAGTCCAGTGCATCCCCCCTCCCCGTTGGTGCCCTGCTGGGCGGGAGAGCACCTTTCAGCCAGTGGTTTGGAAATGTCGGAACCTTAACCCATCCTGTTGTGCTGGGGCTGCATGATGTGTCATTCTGGGCCCCGCCCACCGTCCAGTCCCCGTGTGTGCATGCAGGTACGTGGGGAGGCACTATGTGTGTAGGCACATGTGTGTGTACACGTCTCACAGACGTGTGTAGGGCAGTGAGTTTGCACGGTGTATGCAGGCGGGTGGGCAGCGGCTGGTGTGAGTCCGCCTGACAGACGTGGCTCAGCCCATCTCCCAGGGTCCCCTGCATTCTGCCCCCCCCAAGGAGGTGCTCCCTGGAGCTCGGCTGTGCAGGTGGGCAGCGGTCCGGGCACAGGTACCTCCACCGTGGATGCCAGTGGGGGGAACTGTGCCCCCGGCCCCTTGCCACACAGCTGCATGTGCACGGCTTGGAGCCCAGCCCCCTACACGTGCTGGGGAGGGGCCGGTGTCCCCCTGGGGGCCACCCCTCTGCTGTGGCCGATAGTGGCCCCCCCCCGACCACACACAGTGTGGCTCTCAGTTAGGGCGAGGGCCGAGGTCCCCCTCCAGGCTCTGCCCTGCTCAGGAACACGTGCACCCTGTGCAGAGGGCCCCCTGCTGCTTCTACATGTCCCCCGAGGGCCTGGTGCTGTGGCCCTTCCTGCAAGGAACCAGTGCTCAGTTCCTGGCCCTGCCTGTGGCGCCCCTTCACACAGGGTCAGGCTGCCGCGCGCGTTCTTGTGTGTGTGCGTGCATATGTGTGTGTGTGTGTGTGTGCGCACGCGTGCCCACCTGGCGGCTCTCCTGCAGCCCCTGTCATTCTGTAGCGCGGCACCGTGTGGGCTCTGTGGGCCCTGTGGAGACCCTCTCCCGAGGCCGTCCTCTCCTGGCTGACGCATGTGTCCTCCTGACAGGGACGTGCGTCAGAAGGTCCAGCTCACCATCGCCCAGGCTTTCGGCATCAGCGCGTCCTCGCTGTACCTGACGAAGCCCACGTTCTTCTCCCGCATCAACAGCACCCAGGCCCGCACAGCTCACGACGAGTACTGGCACGCACACGTGGACAAGGTGAGCTCCCGCTCTCCTGCCGGGCGCCTCCCCCAGGGCGCTTCTGTGGTTGGGGGTTTAGACGTCTTCCTCTCCGACGTTCGGGTTGGACCCGAAACCCTGTAGACCGCCATGGATGTCGTCAAGGAGGTCGTCACCGTCCCCGTGGGATGGTGAGATGTGTGCTAGGAAGTGGAGGCCCCCAGGGCACCTCGTCGTCCGTAGCTCCCTCCACTGGAACCTCAAGCTTCAGCACAGGCCCCTCAGGCAGCCTCTGTCACCGCGCGGCTGCAGGTGGCCTCCCCTCGGGCCTGCTCTGCGCCCATGTCCCACCTCTGCACGGGAACATCTCTCGGCCACTCGGGACCCTCTTGCTCTCCTGTCCTCGAGCTCCTATTGTTCTTAGACATAGTCCCAGCTAATCAGTGATCTCGACCCGCTGAACTGGAGCGCATCCCACGTCCCCCGTGTTCTCCGTGTGCGCTGGGAACACCTGAGGGCCGCAGGTGTGCTCGGGACCCAGGACCATCCCCCGTGTTCCTTGATGCTAGAACGAAAGAAGTAAGTGAAAAATACCCAGAGAGCTTGGGGTGAGTGGTGAGGGCAGGTTGGGACGCATGCCCGCCAATGGGGCTTCGGCTCGGAAACCCAGCTGGGCGCTCAGCCTTTGTTGGATCTCGACTGAGCCAAAGGAGGCGGCACCACAAGTGGCTGTGAGCCCAGGGGCGTGGTTAGTGAACCCGAGGACCCGAGGACCCACACACTCAGCCGGCCAAGCCAGCTTCCGTGGACGTGGCATCTGTGGCCAGGGGCTCGCCGCAGGCCCGGCTGCTCTGGGGTTGCTCCCGGTTCAGGCTGGGACCGTGGGGTTTCTGGCCTCACGGCGGGAGGCCCGGTGTCCCCGTTCATGCCTCTGGGGCGTGCAGACGCCCGTCTGCTCCAGGTGTGATCCAGCCCCGGCCGCGTGCCCCCCGCGGCTTTAGCGGCTGTTGGTCTGTTGGTAACCCCGCCCGAGGGTCACCGCACGAGGGGACCGAGCCCTCAGCTGTGCGGTGGTCACCGACTGCAGAGGCGGGAGCGGCTATTACGGTGCCGACGGCGAAGACGATGTGTGTGGAGGACAGGCAGGAACGTCCATCGTGTGGAGAAGGCAGCCCCCGGCGGGGGCCGGAGCCCCGGAGGATTTCCTGCACGAGGGGAGAACAGTCCACCACCGCCAGGCAGGGTCGGCTCAGGAGAAACAACGCTGAGCGCAGCCCACTGCATTCTCGAACTTTGCAGACAGTACCCTTCAGGCGGGAGGAGACAGGCCGCCAGGCCCACGTCGGCAGCCTCAGGCTCTCCAGAGCGATGCTCGGACCACTACTGGGGTGAATGGTGAGGGTCTGCAGCAGCGGGGGCAGCACGAGCAGCCGCGGGCCGCTCGTGTGTGGATATGGCCAAGAGATGTCCTCAGACACAAGAGAACTCGGGAACGTGGCGTCTGGTCCCCGTCGCGAGGCTCTCGTGTCCAGCTCGGAGCGGAGACACCCCAGCCCCTCTCACGGCCTCCTGACCCGGGTCTCTGGTGTTCACGCGCGTTCTGAGGGTTCCTTTGCCGTATCTGGGGGTGGGCGGGTCGGAGAGAGGCTCAGCCCCTGGACCCCCTCCCGCCGCACCGGGGTCTCCCTTACATTTGATGCGGCTCCTGGGGTTTCGACGGATGTGCGGTTCACAGCTGAAGCTGCTTGAGGAGCACGGCCCCCTGGAGTCTTCTGTCCTGTGTGGTTTGTGGCTGAAGGGATTCGGAATGAGGGGAACCCGAGACCAGGTCTTAGTGGGGGATGTGAAGCTGAGCCCCGGTGTGTAGGAGTCCGGCCTCCCATGACGTGGCCCCGCGTTTATGAGAAGGTGACCTTGCTCTGGGTCACGCGGCAGCCTTGCTGGTCGGCCCAGCTCCCGGCAGGAGTGACTGTTGTCTTGGTGACGGGATAGAGGGGAGGTGGGGGGGGAGGCTTTTCGAGCCCTGATCCAGAACGTCATGTGAGATGGGCCTGGGGCTTCCGAGTCGTTCCCGGGGTGCCTGCCGGCGCCCCTAGAACACGGGACCGGCCGTCTGCAGGCAGGAGTCGCGCTGTGCACCAGGGCTGGGCTGACAGCCGGACTGAGTTCTGACCCCTCGTTCATCTTTCCCCACACGGGCTCGTGGAGCGATTCGTGGGCCTGGAAGATGCTCTCACGGGATTACAACTGGCTTGCTGCGCGTCGCTATCCTTGTGCATCTCAGCAACTCCCGTCACTGACCAGATCCCGGCTGGGGTGGTGGCCTCGGAGGCGACGCCGTCCTCGCACAGCCGTCAGGCAGCTCCTCCCCGCGGCCGAAGGTTTTATGCCAAACCCTGCCGATGTCACGCTGGAAACAGCGTCCCCCCGGGGCGCCCGTGTCTGTGCGGCCGCGAGAGGGCCTTGCCTCCCTGACTTCAGGGCGTCTGAGGAAACAAACGATAGTTGCCTCCCGCCTACGTCCGTCCGTCCGGGCTGGGGCCGGGTCAGGGGGCCAGTTATCCGAGGGTCGGTGCTCGGAGGAGCCCCCACCTGACCCCGACCTTCACCGTGAGCTTTGCTCCGCCCGCGCCAAGGCTCGCGCACCGGCGGGCGGACGCTGCCGGTCCTGCCAGGATGAGGCCCCGGGGCCGTCAGTCAGGGACGGGTGGGCACGGAGTGCGTGTGTCATGGGGAAGGTGCCGCGCGGTGCTGGGGACAGACCGTGGGCACGGCTGCGGGACCCTAACCCTCACCCCCAGTAAAGGTCGTGGCTGCCCGTGTGTGGAGGAGGGGGAAAGCACTGGTCGCAGCCGCGGTCGCGGTGACACGGCCGCCGTCCCGGGAATCACTGCGGTGTCCATACCCGCGGCCTGTGTCCGGAGGCGGCGGCCTGGGCGTGGGAGCCGTGCGGGCGGCCTGGGCAGAAGCGCGCCTGGAGGCCTGACGGGGCGTCCGCGCGGCCTCCTTCGGGGGCTGTGCCCGCGAGCCCTGGACGCTGACGAGCCCCCTCGCCCCCCGCCTGCAGGTGACCTACGGCTCCTTCGACTACACCTCGCTGCTCTACCTCTCCGACTACGGGGACGACTTCGGCGGGGGCAGATTCGTGTTCGTGGAGGAGGGGGCCAACAAGACGGTGGAGCCGAGAGCAGGTAGGGCTGTGTCGCCGCGGCCGCAGGCGGGCAGGCGGGCCTCCACGCGCCGCGGCCCACGGTCCCTGCTGCCACAGCACAGCGGTCCCCAGAGCCCCCGCTCCCCGCGGCGTGTCCCGCTCTGTCCCACCCGAGGCCGACCCCATCGTGCGGGCGACGGCACTGACCCCTGGGACCTGCCTCCCCAGAGCCCCCGGGGCCCCCAGCCCGGCACACACACTCAGCTGCCCCGGGAGCGTGGGCCTCCCTCCTGGCGTGTGTGGGGAGGGACTCCCAGAGACTCCCAGAGACCCGGCCATCTGGCCCGGGCCCCTGGGGCCGTCCTCCTGCCGCCACGGCTCACCTGTTCCGTGGCATCGGCCTTACCTGCTCCCTGGGCTCCTGCCTGTGGGAGCCCCGTCAGACCAGTGAGGCTGCCCACCTGGGTTGGCTCAGAGTGTTCCTGCCGGCCGGGGGACCGTCCTCCCAGCTGGTGGGTCCACACTGCGCCCGGGCGAAGCCGTGAGAGGGACACGGGGTGGCGTGGACATGAAAGGCGTGAAAAGGAAATTAAGCAGCTCAGGGTTTGCTCTCCCCGCTCTGTGGGCGAGCACGGGAAGGGGTGCAGACCCGGCTCAGCCAGCGGGCAGGACGGGCCCCGGACGCTTGAGTGGATCAAGGACCAGAGAAGCTTCCGGCACCACGGCTGGGTGTCACCTGTCACTGCCTTCCAGAGGCACCCTTGTGGCCCAAGAGGAAAGGAACACAAATGGTTACAAAAACTGAGATGATTTCACATTTTTGGTTACTCGGTTGCTGAGCTAAGTCTTTTACTGAAGAATGTGAAAACCCAGAAAGGACCTTCTTGTGAAATCTGGAATGTTCCGTGTTTTTAGAATGAGGTGGGCAGTGCTGTTCACACACCTGGACACACCCCTGGGAGCCCCGCCCCCCGCTGTCCGTGTCACGGGTCTGCGTTTGCTCTTTGCCTCGTGTGGTGGTAGCAGCGCTGGCCTGCTGGCCGCCGTGCACGGACGGTGATTTCATCCTCTGCCGGTGATTTTCTCGTGGTTCTGGTGACGAGTAGCCTGCTCCTGGGTTCTTGCAGAGCGTTTCTGTCACGTTATCTTAACCACTGGGGACTCCGGGCCGTCAGAACCAAGCGCAGGGCTCCGTGGCTGGGCCGTCAGAACGCGCAGAGGGGCTCCGGGGGGACCGCACGCCCGCGTCGCACTTTTCTGCACAGGTCATCCCACCGGCGTTTGAGGAGGTCTGAGAATCTCTGTCCAGATGGACACAGTGGGAGTCAGCGGGTTATCTTATAACCCTCCCTCCGTCCATCCCTGCCTGGGGCTCGGCGGGGCTGGTCCGTCCCCACTGCTGTCACAGGGGCTCCGTGAGAGGTGTCGCCCGCCGGCGAGGCCCCGTGAAAAGTCCACATCCGTTCCCTACGCGGTGTCCTCTGTCTCACGGAAACCCGCAGGAAACAGACACGACTTTCCACACTTTCCCAGTCACTCATTCTTTCCAGGACCCTCCCTGTAGGTCGGGTTTCCAGTGGGGCCGTTTCTCCAGCCTTCACGCTTCCCGCCGCGCAGGAACCGCTGGTACTGGCTCTTCGGGGAAAGTCCTCATCTCACCGTTTCCCACTGATGTTTCACTGGCTGCGAAAGTCAGGATTGATAGAATTTCCTTTCTTCTTATAAACGTCATTCGTTTATTCGGGTTCCGTTCTTGCCGAGAGGGTCGCCGTCACCAGGTCCCTGCCTTTTTTCTCTGCTGCTTCCAAGATGTTCCCGAATCTTTCATCTGTTCCGCTGTGTTGGGCCTCGGTGTGAACTTATTCACATTTATCCCAATTGGAGTTTGCTACGCTAATTGGGTTAAAAGCCAGAGGTTTTCACCATGTCGGAGAAGTTGGGTCATTGTTTCCTCAACTCCTTTCCTTTCTTTCTTTTTTTTTAAAGATTTTATCTATTTATTTGACAGAGAGGAGAGAGATCACAAGCAGGCAGAGAGGCAGGCAGAGAGAGGGGGAAGCAGGCTCCCCGCTGAGCAGAGAGCCCGATGTGGGGCTCGATCCCAGGACCCTGAGATCATGACCTGACCTAAAGCAGAGGCTTTAACCCACTGAGCCCCCCAGGCGCCCCCTCAACTCTTTTTCTGCCCCAACATGAATTTCTTCTTCTGAGGCTCCAGCAGCGTGAATAGTGGGAGGCTTCATACTGTCCCGAGGTCTCTGCAGACTGTGCAGAGGCGCTGGGAGGGACGCGTGTCAACACACACTTGACTGCCGTGTCCTCCTGCACCGGGGGCAGCATGGATGGGTGTGGGTGGCCGGCGGCCCACCGTGCACACGGGCCTGGCGGCTTGTCTGGTGTCTCAGGTTGGAATCAAAGTGCAAGAGACTGAGGACAAGATGTCTTTTAAAATGTGAGTCTCAGTGTTGTGCATCTGGATTGTTCCATGAAAGAGTTTCCCTCGCGGGGACGGTGCCCCACGTGAGCCTCGGGCCCCCAGGCTCGCGCTCACAGGGTTTCCCCTGCGTCCCGAGTCCCTTCCTCTGTCGCTCCCAAGCAGAGCACAGCTCTCTGCTGACAACGAGGAAACTGTGTCTGAGATGGACTTTTCTCTCCTCAGCAAAGACCAGAGTCGAGTTGCAAGCATGAAGGAAGCAGTTGCGTTTCCAGCAGTGACTTTGAAGGAAACGCAGTTGCCACAGCGCCTGCCAATCCCAGGTCCCTGCCCCACGGCCTTGTCGCGTCCGCTCCCTGGTGGAAAACCCTGCGGCGCTGTGTGCGGCCCGTGACGGCCGGGGAACGCGGGACTGCCTGCTGGAGGCCGGAGGGCGCCCCTTGACTCAGAAGCTGTCTTTCCCCACCTCTTGGCGTCTTGTCTCCCCTTGAAGGGAACCGACGGGGCGCCGGGCGTCCTGTCTTGGCGCGTCTTTCCCGATTCTGGGTTAAAGCTTTGCCATCGCTCCGCAGGGTTTGGTTTGATGTGGGATTAAAAATAAGGTCCTAAGCATCAGACTTGAAAGGCTGGGGGGCTGGGGTGGTCCCGTGGCTTGTCGGGGCACCCTGGGCGGACCTCACCCCACGTCTGGGCCCACCGGCCGCCCGGGGCCTGGTTGGGGGCTGTGGTGCCCCCTCCCCCCCAAGGGCCGGACCTGCTTTCCTCCTGCCGCCGCCGTTCTGGGGCCGGCGGGCCTGTCCCCTTCTGGTCGCGTCAGGGCCGGCCAGATGGGTGGCCTCCCGGTCACTTCTCTCTTCTGTCCCAGGTCGGGTGTCCTTCTTCACCTCGGGGTCCGAGAACCTGCACCGTGTGGAGAAGGTCCACTGGGGCACCCGTTACGCCGTCACCATCGCCTTTACCTGCAACCCCGACCACGGCATCGCAGACCCCGTGTTCACGTAGCCCCGGCCGCGGCGTCGCAGACCCCACACACAAGCCCCCCCCAGGAGCAGCTATACTGATCATACGCCTCCTCCCGCCGTTTCAGCCCTTTTGCATTGAACAAGGTGCCTTAGGAATCAGCCGGAGTTGGTTTCCTGCTGTGCTGCTCATTGCTCGTCTGTAAGTAATCAGGGGAAGCGGCCCTCGGCCTCCCAGGCTCCCGTGTGTGTGACTCAGCGTGCTGTCCACGTCGGGCCCGGGAACTGGCAGCGAGCCGACACCGCTCAAGAAGGGGTCCCCTCGGCCTTGGGTGGAAATTCCTGTTCACGAACAGACAGTCATTCGCCCGGGCCGCATCCAAATTCAGAAACCAGCCCGCCCACTGGAGACGGACGTGGGAGTGTGGACGATGCCGTGGCCCATGGAGAAGGTCCAGTGCGTCGGCGGCTCTGGGAGACGGGTGTGGGCCGAGGACCCAAGACAGCGGGGACGTGAGTCCCGCCTCCCACAGCGTCCTCCTGAAGCATGCCAGTCACACCCCACGTGGGCGCCCTGCGCGGGCCGGCCGTGCTCTGTGTGGGAGGGCGGGGCGCAGGGGGCCCGGGGGGGGCGGGTGGGTGACCTGGGGAAGCAGCGGCCAGGCAGTGGGGCAGGCGCGGAGCAGCAGGAGACTGAAGCCAAGCAGGAGAGCAGTGGTGGGCTGAGGGCCGTTAGTGTCGGGCCCCCAGGCTCTGGGAGGCTGAGGGAAAGGGGGGAGTGTTGTCCAGGGCTCATCCGGTTCCCTTTGGGCCGACTGACCCTGTAAATACCGACTTTTCACTTGATCTTAGTCCCAGGAGAAGCCTGATAGACCGCCAGCTCTGCATCCTCTTCGTAGGGGACCCCTGCCCCCAGGGAGGGCTCTGCAGGCTCTGTGACCATCCCAGCCCCTTACCCGTCCCTCCGTTCCCGCCCGAACCAGCCGAGCCCCACAGAGTGGCCACGACAGACTCCCGGGCCCTGTCCCCTCACAGATCTGCAGGCCCCGCCGTGATGTCCCTTCTGTCTCCGCACCTTTGAGGCCCCGTGGATCCCAGCGGAGCCAGGGCTGCGGGCCGTCCCTCCCTGAGGAGGCTGCCCTGTGGGTGTCCCAACCGCTATCCCCATCCCTGTGGACACATGGGGGGGGGCTCACCATCTTGGTGCCCAGACAGAGCCCTCTGGGTCTCCCGTGAGAGAGACCACAGATCTGGGAGGTGGGGGACAGCCAGCAAGGACCCCGTTCCTAGAGAATTCCCATGAGCAGTAAGGAGGAGGGAGGGGAGGGGAGGCAGCGGGAGGCTAGGCCCCACCCAGGGTCTCCACAGGGCCGGGGTGGGTCACGGGACCAAGGCTTTGTCCCCAGGAAAAGGTGGGCCGCTTCCCTGTCCAGGTCCCCAGTCCCCAGAGCAGCCCCTCCCCAACTGTCCCCCACAGCCCAGACCCACCGTACCCGCGGGGTCTGCGGGGCCTGGCAGGCTCGGTGGCTTGGGGGGACATGGGCATGGGCTGGCCGCACAGCGGGCCCTCTGCTGTCTTCGGGAGGCCGATGCAGGGTGGGGGCTGGGGTTCGTGGTCCACACCCTGCCCCCTAAGAGCCCCGGCTAAGGCCTCGTGTCCCAGGTGCGTGGATCTCACCTCTGACACACTGTGTGTGGGCTGAGCCCAGACCCCTCAGTTTGGGTCAGGACCCACCTGAGACCCCCGCCGATGCCCCAGCCTCACTGTCAGCTCAGAGACCCCCCGCCTGACACAGATGGGCCCACCTGCTCACACTGTTCGTCAGCACCTTCCCCACCCCTGAAGTCACCCACCCCAGGGCCACCTCTTGGCTGTCTTGAAGGCTCCGGGCTGCCAGCGACCTACGGCCCAGCCTGGCGCGCAGTGGGGCACACACTGCCCACCTCTGCTCTGCCCGGTGGCCGTGGGCTTGGGGAGGCAGGGTGGCGGGGCTGGTAGGCAGAGGGCCGAAACGGAGGTACCATCCTCGCCGGCCCGCACAGGGATCTGGGAATACACACAGGGAAACAGGGCAGGGAGGGGGCTGGACTGCGGACGAGGGCTGCCCGGGCCACGGACGAGGGCTTCCCAGGCCACAGACCGCCTGAGGCTGCTTTCCTGCTCTGACCCCGCTTTCCTGCTCTGACCCCGCTCAGCATCCAGACCCCGGTTTCCAGCGCCAGGAGGGGGTGGGGGTCGGTCAGGGCTGCCCAGGCCGTGAGCCTGCCCTGGGCAGCTCGGGACGGGCTCTCCTGGGGGAGAACTGGCCCCTCATCCCCACGTGGGGCTGGGCCCTCAGCCGGCCTGGCAAAAGCGAGTCTGGCGCTCCTGGCTGTTGGCGCTGGTGGCCCTGCTTCCCGCTCACGCATCCTCCGTCTGGAATGCCGATGGAAAAGCCTGCCCCGGCTCTGGGCTCCTGGTTAGGCCATTTGGGGTGCTTGGGGGCCCAGGCTGGACTCGGGCCACCCCTGCCTCCCCCTACACGGGGCTGGGGGCTCCCACCTTCCGCTGGCCGAGCTCCCCTCCTTTTTCGTGCCTGGTGAGTGGTTGAGAAAGGTGGCCCGGCGGCTGGGGATGAGCTCTGGGTGCTTCCTCCGGGGGACACGGGAGCCCCTGGCAGCGGGGTGTGCACAGGTGTGGAATCAGGCGAGTTCAGGCTTCGTGAAAGCGCTTGGGGCCCCTCGCGTCGCCCGCCGGCGCTGTGCGACCACCCAGAGCGGTGCTGGCCCCCCGCCCCCGCAGAGGGAGTCCTGACTCCGTCGGGGGAGCTCGGAGTCCACAAGCAGGGGCTCCCCGGGCAGCTAGACCGTGGTGGCTGCTGGTTTGGGTACAACTCACTTCCCAAAGAACGAGTTTCTGGAAAGGTGAGGCACCTGGGGACCTTGCAAGTGTGGGTTTCTTGTTGACCAAGAACGTCCCGAGTGCAGCTCCTGGGGCGAGCGGCCCAGGACACGGACTGTGCGTCGGGGAGGTCAGGAGCCCGTGCCCGCCGAGCCTGGGCCGCCTGGAGCCCGCGGCAGGAACGTGCGTGTCCCTGGGAAACCCATCATCTCCCCTGGCTCGGAGCCCCCGGGGAAGCGAAACCGCCGCTTGGCCGTGAAACCTCCCGGCTGGAACTTCTGGCTCCTTCCCCGCCTTCCAGCAGCGTCCCCACCACCTCCGGACGCAGGAGACAAGTCAGTGAGGGCCGCGGGTCAAGAACAGAGTTGGTTTTCTCCCTCAGTCCCCATGGGGTGCCCTCCGGGGGTGGGGGCCCACAGCCTGCCCGGGGCCCTGGGGGACGCGGGGTGCAGGCCTGGCATTCGGCCCCTCTGCCGACGCGGCGGGACACCCCATCCTGGCCAGTCCTTGTCCCGCTGGCTCTGCTGCCCGAGGTGGTCCAGAGGGGCGCCCCCCCTCCCCGCAGAGGCCTCTGCTGCCCCAGCCCCAAGCACCGAATTCACGGGACGTTCAGGCGAGGGCAGTTAGTGCCTCATGGGGATTCCAGCAGCCTCCTGTCAAGAGAAATCCGTTCCCCAAGTGCACCCAAAATGCAGTCAATTCCGAGTGGACGCGGACACAGGACCAGTCGTGGCTGCTGGTGCTGTAGGTACCACTCAGGACAGACACACCGCCCAGCAGCTCCCTGCCTGGATTTGTTGGGAAAGGGAGGCAGCAGCTCCCACACCAGTGCTCCCAGCAGCTTCATCGGTAACGGCCGGAGACTGGCCCCACGAAGCCCCTCATCCATCTGGAAAGCCCACCGTGACAAAGGAACAAAGTGCCGATGAGCACAGCATGGTAACCTGGGGACCAGCCACAGACGACGGACCGCTGACCGGTCCCAGCAGCAAAGCGATCGGCGAGGACGTGGCTTCAGGGATAGAGGGGTGTCTGCACAGCTCTGGGGTGGCGGGTCCCCGCGGGACACGGGGCAGAGCATCGCCCAGTCCCGGTCCTCGTGTCGTGGGATGATACCGTCGGGCCTGCCAAGCATCTGTCTGGCTTTGAGGCGTGTCTGCACTCACACGCACCTGTTTTAAATAAAACTGGGGATTACATCATACGACTTAGCCTCTGTCTCCCCTCTGCCGCTGTGCCTTAGATCCGCTCGGAGTGGCGTCATTGCAGATCCCCGAGAACACCACCTCCCTCTCGACTCCGTGCCGTGATTTATTTAAAGCTGCGGGACATTCCAAGGTGTCTGATTCTTAGAGTGATGCGGGAAGGAGTATCTTTGTATGTGAACCTTTATCTGTATGGGATTCTGATTTAGGATAAAATCCCGGAAGTGGGGCTCCCAGAGCACGAGTTACAGATGTTTACCTACCTCTTGATGGGTCATGCTAACTTCATTCTCGGGGGTATCACTTCTGTTTTGGCCTTAAATATATTTTTCTGAATTGGAATTTTTTTTTTAAAGATTTTATTTATTTACTTATCTGACAGAGAGAGATCACAAGCAGGCAGAGAGGCAGGCAGAGAGAGGGGGGGAAGCAGGCTCCCCGCTGAGCAGAGAGCCCGATGCGGGTCTTGATCCCAGGACCCTGGGATCATGACCTGAGCTGAAGGCAGAGGCTTTAACCCGCTGAGCCACCCAGGGGCCCCTCTGAACTGGAATTTTAAATGATGTCTCTAACTGAATCTGTCTTTTCCTTGCGGGTTCTGGGTTCTAGGCCAACTTACAAAAGCCTTCCCATTCCTTATCCTAGAAATAAATTCACTGCGAGGGACACCTGGGTGCCTCAGTTGGTTAGCTTCTCCTTTTTTTTTTTTTTTTTAAGTATTTATTTAAGCGAGAGAGAGCATGGGCGGGGGAGCAGAGGGAGGAGCAGGCTCCCTGCTGAGCAGAGAGCCCGATCCCAGGACCCTGGTCATGACCCGACCCGAGCCGAGCAGACGCTTCACCGACAGAGCCTCCCGGGCGGCCCCAGCATCCGACTCTTGATCTCAGCTCAGGTCTTGAACTCATGGTTGTGAGTTTCCAGCCCTGCACTGGGCTCTGCGCTGGGCGTGGAGCTTACTTTAAGAAAGAAAAGAGAAGGGGCGCCTGGGGGGCCCAGTGGGTTAAAGCCTCTGCCTTCGGCTCAGGTCATGATCTCAGGGTCCTGGGATCGAGCCCCACATCGGGCTCTCTGCTCAGCGGGGAGCCTGCTTCCCCCTCTCTCTCTGCCTGCCTCTCTGCCTGCTTGTGATCTCTCTCTCTCTGTCAGATAAATAAATATAAAAAAAAAGAGAAGAAACATATTCGCTGTGTTTTCTTTTTTTTTTTAATGATGTTATGACTCACATCTGCACAAAAAATCCACCTGGATTTTACTTTGCTCAGGGACCCACGTTCCCTGTTGGAGTTTACCTCCCTCCTGGGCTGGACACCTTGTTTCCCGGGGGACCCTGGACTCTAGGCTGTTTCACTCCTGAGCCCCCGGCCACGCTGTCCCCTCGGGACGTTTTAATGCCTCCGAGGAAATCATACCGTTGCCTTTTTTCTCAGCCTTCCTGCTTCGTCATCATGCTTTTCCAGGTGAACCGCAGAGGGAATTTTCCTGTTCTCTCCCGAGCCCTGTGGCCCCCGCGCAGGGCGCCCTGAGCCTCCCTCCAAGCCAGCGGTGGGGCGAGTGGGGTGGGTCAGCACATCCAGAAGGAAATGGACATGCAGACTGTCGAAGCCTCTAGAGACCCGGGAGCAGCCCGAGCACCGCGCGACGGGCAGCGGGGCACGGACCGGGGCGGTGGTGAGGTGACAGCAGGCCCGCGGGAGCTCGAAGCCCACGCTGCCGCTGGCCTGGGCTGGCCTTGTGGTTCGGCCTCTTCGTCTGCAGCGGACGTTGAGTGGACATTTAAATGCCCAGGGAGCTGGTCGTCACCCCGAGTGTCCCTCACCTCGTGTGCTCGTCAACCCGTGTCAACACCCCTCCCATCTCCACTGTGAGCCCGAGGCCAGGGCTGGACCCGGACCGAGGGTCCTCTAGGCTCGCAGCCTCACACCAGCCAGCGCCGCGGCCGCAGAGCGCCGGCGGCTCCCACCCCTCCCCTTTCTCCCCCCGCTTCTTGCCCCACCCCCACCCACCGGCCCCACTGTGCAGGACGGTCACCCAGGCGAGGCCTGCAGGCTTTGGGAGTCTGGTTTGGTCTGAAGCTTCCGGAGTGGACCCTGACACACACCTGGGCCCGTCCCTCCCGGTTACGTGGGGAGGGGCTCCGTGCACAGCTCGGCCGGTCCCCTGCTCCGTCCCAGAGCTCGGCTTCCTCTAGCCGCAGGGGCGAGCCGAGGCCCCGGGGAAGGACCCGAGGATTCCGGGCCATTGCCGGAAAGCAGCAGGAGGAGGGCAGGGAGGGCCCGGGCGTCCAGGTCCGAGAGCTTGTCGGGCCCTGGTTGTTGCTGGGCCCGTGGGGGCCGGGGTCAGAGGGCACCAGAGCCCTGGGCTGAGCACCGGCTGGGGGCTTCCCGGGTGCCCTTCCCCGTGGCCTGCCGCCAAGGCCTCCACAGCCCTGTTGTCTGTGAGGTGCTGGGGGCCCAGGTGGGAGCGCGCAGCCCCGAGGGAGGTAGGACAAGGCTGTGAGAGGCGCGGGATCAGACCAGGTTCTAGGGCTGGGGTCGGAGCCGCGGGAGCCGTCAGGGTACAAACCTGGCCCCGCAGGGCTCCACTGCTCTCAGGGGCCCGGGGCCAGGGGGCTCTGTGGGAGGCCAGGCTGGCCTCTGGCCCTGAAGCTCCTCTCGCTCAGCCAGGGACGTGGGAAGGCCTCAGGCTCCCTCCAGGGCCCTGCTCTCTCCTGGCTCCAGCTCTGGCCCAGAGCAGCCCGAGGAGGTGGCCGCTACCCACCGCGTTCCCGCCTCTTTCTTGACACCAGGTTGGGGGGGGCAGTCCTGGGAGGGGCCAAGTCTTCACACCAGAAGTCCTGAATCCTGGGACATCCCTCTGTCATGAGCAGACCAGGACAACTGGTCACCCAGGCTCGAGTTTCTGGCCTAAGTAACCGGGACCCACATGTGCCATTGCCCGGCTCTGCGTGGCCCAGGGAGGGCGCTCTGGCCCCTAGATGCTGTCTGGGCCTGGACCATCCTGGGCTTCTGGCCCCCAGGGACCCCTCAGGGCTGATTCCTTGGGGTCTCACTCAGCTCCCAAGGAGTCCCCGACCCCAGGCTGACCCTGCGGGCTTCCTGTCCCATTACCCAAGGCCGCCGGGTCCCTCCAATGGCCACTCAGACCCCACTTTCCAAACAGGACGCTGAGCCCGGCACCCATGGAAGGTCTCCCTGGTTGTGATGGTCTGGTGCCTGGGTCCCCCCATGTCCATGCCTCACCTTCCCTCACCAGGGGCTTTGGTCCCTGGATAGATCTTGAGCTTTCTGGGGGCACTGGGACCCTGAGACATGCAGCCTGAGGTGTGACCAGAGGCTCCTTCACACCCAGGAAGACCAGAAACATCCGCAGAAAAGTTGCACTGATGGTGGCCAAGTGTGCAGCCCAAGGACCACTCCCAGGGCAGCACCCTGCTCCCTCAGGCACCCCGTGCCCCCCTCAGCCTCCAGCCCCCAACCCCTGCTGGCTGCGTTCTGCTCCCCCGGGCAGACGGCCTGTGCCCCCCTTCCCCGTGCCTGTCTGTCTCCTGCTCGAGGGCCCGTGGTGAGGAGATGTGCTGTGTCCCTCCCTGGCTCTGCAGATGGACCTCAGAGCCTGAGGAGGCAGGCTTGGCCTGGGTCACTGAGCCCCATCAGCCTGAGCCAAGAGAGCCGTCCAGCAAAGCCCCGTGGCCTGAAGCTCCAGAGGACATGAGGGGGTTCACAGAGAAGGCCCTCGGTGCTGAGTGTCCCCTCCCCGGCCCCCCCGGGAACTGGAAACTGTTGGAACAGCCCTCCAGCCTCCCAGCCGGATCTGAGGCCCGCTGAGCCCATGGACGTGCCCGGTCAGAGCCCTCCTTGGGTCAGGGATGGGGGACCTGGTCATTGTCTTCTCAGAAACGGGGAAATGGCCAAAAAGGGCTCATATGATCCCCAAGCCCAGGAGCTCCAGAGCCAAGATGACCCATGGCGAGGGACACTGTCCCTGTCTCCTGAGGGGCCATGTGGGCCGCCCCCTCCCCCACTGAGGTTGCCAGGAGGGGCGGCCCGGGCTCCCTTTGCTCGGGAGCTGAGGGGCCACGGCGGGGGAAGGGAGCGGTCCAGCCTCACCCCGTGAGCCCCTGAGCAGCGCCCTCCCAACACCGGGGCCGCAGCCTTGCTGATGCTCGCCTCCGAGAGACAGCCGAGGTCACAGAGCTGCCAGGTGGCCCAGAGCGGCTGGTGTCTTACACAAACGGTGCGTGCCCAGAGGGAGGACAGCAAGGGGAGGCCGCGGGGGGCGCGGGGCGAGAAGACAGCCTGGAAACTCCAGGGGCACCTCCCCAAGCGATGCAAACACGCCGACCCATGACGCACCCCGCGTGGCGGGAGCAGCCCCCCATCAGGGAAGAGGGGCAGCGCTCTCGGCCCGTAACCCGTGCACAGACAGTGCCGGGGACCCCACAAGGAGTGCTCAGTTCCACAAAGGAACGGGGTGCCGGCCCCCAGCACAGCCCGGCTGGGCACCTCCAATCGGCTAGCTGTGCGCGAGGCCGGCTGTCCACCAACGGAAAGCCTTAAGAGCAAGAGACAGCTTTCCCGGAAAAGAAAGGGTTCCACCGCCAAGCTGCGGCTTCCGCTCCTGCCCGAGTCTCCAGCCCGCGGGCCCATCCCGGGCATTTCGCGCTTGCCAGCGCCCTAACTGCGCGAGTCAGTTCCTTGAAGAAATCCTGTGCTGTCGGTTTGCCCTCTCTGATCAGAGTCGCGGCTTTGGACGGGATGATGCCCACACAGCTCTGCAGACGGACAGGGAAATGAGTGATTGCACGTGCGGGGGGTGGGGAGGGAGGCTAGCGGGGGTAACGGGGCCTCAGGAGAGCTGCAACCGAGTAAGGACCGCCTGCGGGTCCCAGCTCATGCTGGCTGCCGCACGCTCCGGCCTTGGGGGCCCCTCACCCGGGACCCTCTACAGCCCGGCCCTTGAGCTCTGGCTCCTGCTCCGGCTCAGACCCCCTGCAACCCTCCGAGGCCTCCGAGCCCCGGGGCCCCCGACTGGGATTCGAGGCCCTGCAGGCAAGGGGTCCCCTCGCAGGAGCCAGCCCAGCCTCCGAGCAGGCAGAGCGGCCTGGCGAGCCCAGAGAGCCGGGCGCTATGCCTGACGGGCCGCGGGGCTCAAGCCAGATGAGGCCTCCGTCGATCACCTGGCCTTGACCGAGTGGGTCCTGGGGGCCAGGGCTGTGGGCCAAGGGTCCAGGGAGGCAGCGAAGCCACAGTGAGCCAGTGGGGTCCCCACGTGGCAGTGTGGGCGTGAGCGCACAGGCACAGAGTGTGCACAAGTGGGGGAGTGGTGTCCACGTGTGAGCACCTGCCCAAGATTCTAAACTCTGAAGCACATTGGATAGGGGGGTCAGCCAGGCGGGAGGTGGGGGCAGGACTGGGGGGACCCGGGACAGGGCTTGGGAGGTCGGCCAGGGGAGGCTATGCTGGGAGTGGGGACTGAAGAGAGCTGTCACCCAGGAGAGCATGACGGACGGACACGCTCGGCGGGGTCTCTCAGGGGCGCAGTGAGGGGGCTGCTGCAGGCAGGACCTGGATTTCATTTCTGGCCAGACCTAAGCCCATGGCTGTGAGGCCTGCGAAGCCGGCAGCCTCGAGCTCTCCCTCTCTGCCTCCGAAGCCTTGGCCCTTTGCCCGGCAGGCCCTCTTTCCCGGATCCCCTTCTCGGATCCCCGCCGCCTGGGGTGAGCCTGCCCTGCTGAGCCTGCCGTGTCCCAGTGGGCCCGGGGCCATCTGAGGTCCCAGCGTCCCAGGCTTTGGGGGCCTGGATGGACTGGTCTGTCCTAGGGTAGCCGACGCACACGACCTGTGCTCGAGCACCTACACCATGGGGCCGGCAGGACAGGCTTGGCCCTGAGTGACGGGCGAGACAGACACACAGACAGGAGTCCCGAGGCCAGCTGGGCAGAGGCAAAGAGGGTCTGCACAGGGCCAGGACCTCCATCTTGTATTTCCAAAGGGCCCCTGGGCCCCAGCTTAGCCTGCAGGGACCTGGCCCAAGTGTCTCCCCTGCTCTGATCGGCCCTCTAGCGAAATCACTTTTCTGGGGATCTTCCTCCCTCCTCCCTGAAGGTGGCTCCCAGAAACCCCTGCCCCCGTATGTGTGTGTATCCCTAACCTCACCCGTCTCCCAGGCCTCCCTCCTAGCCCCTGCAAGGAGTCAGGACTGTCCTGTTGGGGGTCTCCCCACCTCCGCCGGAGGCCCTCTGCTGACTTTCCACAACATCTCAACTCCCGCACTGCCCATGCCACTGCCCTTGCTCAGCCTCCCCTGACCCCAGAAGCAGGGACTTCCTAGTCTAACCTCCCAGCCTGCTGGCAGCCCTACCCGAAGTCCTTCCATCCCCCCACTACTGTCTCAGATACCCCCCCCATGCAGGGCCTCTGGGGTCAGGATGCCGCCCAACTCCGAGTCTCCTCTCCGTCCCCCTGCCTGCCCTCTGCCTCCACCATCCCCTGTACGTGCTGCTTGGCACAGCTGGGGGTCCCTGGGAGCGCTAACCTGGACACCCAGGTCCCCTGTGACACGGAACATGCCTCAATCCAGGTCTTTAGTTTTGGGTAAGAAGTGTGACTTTCTAGGATGCCTGGATGGCTCAGTTGGCTGGGCCTCTGGCTCATGATCTCAGCTCGGGTCTTGGTTTCAAGGTCATGGGTTCAAGGCCCACACTGGGTTCCACACTGGGCACGTAGCCTACTTTAAAAAATTGTTTTTTAAAATTAAAACTTTTAAATGTAACTTTCTCAGTATCACTCCAAGAAATGGTGCCAAACACATTCTCCTGTCCAGATGGATAGGGGCTGCAGGGAAGCTTTGGGGGCTGTCTGGTCTCCGAGGCTAGGGCTTCTTGGCACATTCTAAAATCAGGACTTGGGAAGCAGAGACCTGGGGTTTCAGTCAAGGAGCAAACTTCAGGCCATTCTCTTCCAAAAGCATTTGGGGTCTTGAGTGGGGCCAGTGGCTCCAGACCTCACCTTTAGGGGCTGCAGCAGGAGTGGCCAGCCTCTGCCGGCCCACACGTCAGAATCCCAGCGGGGCCTTGAAGGGGACCAGGGCCCAGATGGCACTGAGACCCGCACGGGGTGGGTGCTGGGCCACAGGGCAGGGTGCACAGCTCTGTTGGGGGTGGGGAGAGGTCTAAAACCCTTCCCCATGGGCTCTCTGTGGGCAGAGCCTGGTGGCCCCAATGTCCCCAGGAGGCATGAGACAAATCCCCAGGCTGAGAAAGGGTGTGACCTGGACCCCCCCCAGTTGCTGGCCCGCAATGCTACCGCCCAGAAGACCCTTGTCCCTGAGGAAGCCAGGGCTGGTCTTTTCCCGCCTCACCGCAGGGTCTCAGGCCCCACACCCTGGGCCTGGCTCGGGCTGGACGGCACGGGCCCACCACGTCAGGACGTGGACCAGCCAGCAGCAAAGCCTCAAAGGAAGATGTGCACCCTCGCAGCCAGAGCGTTGGATAGGCTCCTGGTGCTGTGGGCGGCATCCGGAGGCATCTCCCCAGCCCCAACATGCCGTCCCCACGCAGAGGCGGGACAGAGGTGTAGAGCTCAGGGTTTATTGTTCCAGGGCTGACACAGACAGGGACAGGGACGGGGCAGGTGCCCCAGGGCCCGCACCCCCCACCTGGAGAGGAGTGGGCCGCTGCGGCTCATTGAAGGCCCCATGGTGGGCACTCTGGTCCACCGCTGTGGGTGGTGGAGCCCTGCTGTGATCTTCAGAGGCTGGTTCTGGGCCTCGGCCTCCCGCACACCCTCCCAGGTGGTCTGGGTGTGGGTGAGGGGCCTTCTGGCAGCACAAGGGAAGAGGGCTGGGCCCATGATGCTGGACTGAGCCATGCGGAAGGGAGAGCGGAGAACTTTCTGGAAGACGACTAGGTCGCAGGGGCGGTGGGGTCCTAGGAGGATCTGGGGGGCAGCCTGCCGTCCGGGCCCCCCCCAAGGGCTCAGGCCACTCCCCAGCCTGGACCCCGGCGGTCACGGGGGGGCCGCAGGACGCTCTGGAGCCCCCGGGGGACGGGGGGGGGGGGACGGCCGGGGCCCCGCAGGGGGTGGCCGGGCGCACGGCGGGCGGCGGCGGGCGGCGCGGTAGCTCCTGGATAGCAGCGTGTAGAAGAAGGGGTCCACGCAGCTGTTGCCGTGGGTGAGGCAGGTGGTCAGGTAGTTGACGAGGCGCGCGGCGCGGGGCGACAGCGGCAGAGCCCCCCGGTACTGGGCGAGGAGCTGCCACAGCCCAGAAGAGCAGCACGATGGCCGCGATGAGGCGCAGCACCCGGGGGTTGGGCAGCCGCCGCGTCTGCGGGAAGGAGGCCCGCTGCGAGCGCCAGTGGGCCCGGGCCAGGCGCGCGTACAGCAGCCCGATGACCAGGCCGGGCCCCACGACGCTGGTCCCGAAGAGCAGCGTCAGGTAGGCGCGCTGGGCGCGCGGGCCCCACGCCGGCAGGCAGAGGCTCCTGCGGCCCCTGCGGCCCAGCCGGACGGCCAGCAACACGGGCAGCGCCGGCAGCAGCGCCAGCAGCCAGGCGCCCAGGGCCAGGAGCGGGCGGTAGCCCTTGGGGCGCAGCGCTCGCGGCTCAGGGCGGTCAGCGTGAAGACGCCGGCGTGCATGCTCAGGAGGTCCAGGTCGCCGAAGTGCCACCGCCGCGTCACCTAGGTGGCCACGACGAAGGGGGTGCCCAGCAGGTAGAGCAGGTCGGCCAGCGCCAGGCTGACCACGTAGGCCGCCAGGGACCACGCGTTGCCGGCCACGCCCACCACGCCCAGGGCCGCGAGCACAGCGCCCACGGCCAAGGCCGCGGGGTCGTCTGGGGGCCCGGGCTCCGCCGCGCCGGCCCACGAGCCGTTGAGGGAGGCGTTGGGGGCGCCGGACGGCCGGGGCTCAGGGCCGCCCGGCGTGGGGAGCCTGCTCCCGGGGCTCAGCGCCAAGTGTGCCGCCTCCCGCGGGGCCTGGAGCCGGGCGGCGCCGCTGCGCTGGGCGGGGGCGAGGCATCCGTGGGCACACGCTCGTTGGGGCTCCGCTCCGGCCCCCACTCCCAGGAGGCCGGGGGGGCACTGGGGGGCCTGCAGACGCCGGCGTAGCCCAGAGCGGTCCTTCTCCAGTTTATTTCTTCTGCGTGGTTTTTTTTGGTTTTTTGACAGAGAGAGAGAGAGAGAGAGGGAGAGAGTCACAAGTAGGCAGAGAGAGAGGGGGAAGCGGGCTCCCCGCCCAGCAGAGAGCCCGATGCGGGGCTCCATCCCAGGACCCTGAGGTCATGACCCGAGCCGAAGGCAGAGGATTCAACCCACTGAGCTCCCCAGGCGCCCCTCTTCTGCATGTTTTAAAATATATATATTTGGCTTAGATCGCAAAACTAGTATCTGCCGGGAGAAAGCATTTGTAACCTCTCTGTCCACATGGGGAAATGAGCTTTGACTCCTACCTCATGCCATACACAGAAATAACTCAAGGATTATTCAATTGGATTGTGGACCTGCATAAAGTAGGTTCAAGCAAGCAAGCAGGCAAGCTTCTGGAAGAAATACAGAGTACCTGCATGACCATGGGCAAGCAGAGACTTCTCACAAAAGAACAGGAAACACTTGCAATAAAAGGCCAAATGGACTTCGTTAACGTTAGCGACCTCATTGGGAGAGTGAAAATATAAATTGCGGACTGGGAAAAGGCTATCGGAAGACAAAGAACGAGTAACCAAACTAAACAAACTAACTATAAATCCATGTAGTCTAATGACTTGTTTGGAGGGGAAGGAAAAGAGAAAATCTGAACAGGAACTTCTCAAAAGACGAGAGCCAAACATTTGAGAAGCACAGGAAGAGATGCTCATCCTCCTTAGTCATCAGGGAAACAAAGGTCAAAACACCGCACGCCCACCGCAATGGGCAGGGCCAGAAAGGCAGGTGCCAGCTGGCGGGGTACACAGAGGGGCTGGCGGGTGTGAAATGGTGCCGCCTCCTCGGAAAGCAACCCCGGGCTATATCTGTGAGACCGTCCCTCTCTCCATCTGCCCCCAAGAGAAACGAGTGCGATTGTCCACAAAAAGACAAGAGTGAGAACGTTGACAAGCAGCCTATTCCTAATATTCGGGAGCGGGAAACGACGTCCGTATCGACTAGTGTGGATAAACAAACTGCCGCGTCTCCCTAAAAATGCGCAGTAGCTGTGAAGTGGACGGCACTCCGGTCAGTCCTGGGTTGACCGCGGCGAGTGAAGGGAACCAGACGTAGGAACGCTTCTGCGGGCTCCCTTACGTGAAGTTCACCGACAGGCAAGACGGTTGTGACGGTGGAGGTCAGAGTAGTGGTTACTGGGGGTTGGGGGGCTGTCAGTGGGTGGAGGGCACTGGGGAGCCCTGGGAGTGGAGGTGCCGAAGCATGCTGCATCCAGATCTGGGTGGTGGTGACGCGGGCAGACCTGGGTACTGGAGGTCTGTGCTTCCCGGACGAAGGTCATCCTCACAAGGGAAAAAAGAAGGAAAGAAAGAAAGAAAAAAAGACCAAAAACCTGGGATACTTAACTGCAGAGGAGAGGCCCCTGTGACCCCACCTCCCAGGGTCCAAGGGCAATAATGGCTTCGGGCTGCCTCCCTCTGCAGCCCAGTATCTATAATCACAATGATAAACTCTGGACGGGCCCGCCCCGGGTGACCTGGGCCCAGCGCCCCGAGAGGACCCGGGCCAGCCTCTGGTCTGCTGCCTGGCCAGGGGTCTTCCTCCCGGCCGGCCCTCTCCCGCACTCCTGAGGGCGGCAAGCCTTGCGGGAGGGACCACCAGGCGGGAAGCGAAGCCCCGCGGATCCCGCCCTGCGCACCTGCGGCTTCCAAGTGGGCCCGGCGCTCGCAGGGGGCCGGCGGGAGGGCGCCCCGACAGCCCATCCCGCCATCACCCTGACACCGCGATGCCCCGACACCCGCCCCCCGCCCGCCACTCCACCCCCGGCCGCGGCACTCGAGCCGGCGCCCCGCTCGCCTCACTCACCCAGCCTGGGGTCCACCCTGAGCCTCGGGTCGCCCTGCACGTCCCTGAGCCCTGGGTGGGGCGGAGGGGCGCCCGCAGGTGCCTCCAGGAAAGCCGCGCTCCGCGTCTGGACCCCGGTCGTCGCTGCCACATGCACGGCGCGGGTATTAATAACCTGGGGCGAGGGGAGCGCTGGAGCGAAGGGCCGGGGCTGGGGGCGGTGCTGGAGGGAAGGGGCGCGGCAGGGTGGGGGGCGGTGCTGGAGCAGGGACTCGGCATGTCGGGGCCTGTCGTGGGGGGGCAGGTGGCCTTGAAGGTGGGAGAGTCCAACGCAGGGAAGGCTCCCCGCTGAGAGAGAGAGTTGGGGCGGGGGCGGAGGGGGCGACAGCCCGGAGGGAGGAGGCCCCCTGGAACACTAGGGCCACAGGTCATGGTCAGCGGCCAGCAGCCCGAGTGGGAGCCAGAGCAGCGCTCACAAGGCCTCACCGTTTCCTGCCATGGCCCCTCTACTTGCTCCCCTCAGTTTCCCAGGCTCCTCCGGCTTCTGGTTGTCAGCCAAACCCTGGACCTGTGTGCACACTGCAGGGGCACATGGGGAGGGGGGCCCGAGAGACTGAAAGGGCGATGACCCAGTGGCAATAATGACATTCACATTGTGCAACCATCACTACCCCCGCACGTGTCCTATCTTCCCAAACTGCTACTGTCCCGTCACATCCTGTCTCCATCCTTGCATCCTCGTTCTGTCTCTCTGGATGTCAGTCGTCGAGGGGCGCGTGCAGTCATGCAGCAGTCCTGCTTTGGTGTCTGGCTTCTTTCCCTGAGTACAAGTCCTCAAGGTTCTCCCACTTGTGTGAATTCCCTCCCTTCTCTCCGCTGAGTAATATCCCACCGTGTGCACATTCCACATTCTGTCCTTCATCTGTGACCCTCCGGCCGTCCCACCTCTTGGAGCTGTGACTCTGTTTTGTTTAAGAATTTCCTTTTCCTTCTAACGGTGCTATTCTTTTGTTTATCTCTGAAAAATCCGAACCATCCTTATTGTCAGGTCTTTTTCAGATGGCTCCGTCATTTTCAGGGAGCCCAGGACTCTCCGAGCACTGCTCCCCACTCCTCACTGACAGATGGAGACCACAAGCCCGTGGGTCTCAGTCCAGGAACGTCTGTGTCGCCCCCATCACAGCTCTTGGCCAAGGGGGCTCATAAACAAGTCTTATTCTCACCTCCATGGGCAGGCGATTCAGTCAGATGGGCCTCATTACGTCTGGGCTTATCTGCTGCCCTTGGTCCACACACCCCCATCACCCCAAGCCTGTCCGGGTCACAGAGAGAAGCCTCCAGGAACACAGCCCTTGGCCAGCTGCCAAGGTGGCAGAGCAGCCAGGGCCACAGACTGGGATGTACAAGTGACCAAGGGTAGTTATCGCCAAAATCGTAGGTCAGCTCCTGCCCTCCCAGGAGCAGCCTTGGCCCCCCACCTCCTGGTCAGGACGTCCTGCAGAGCCGCGGGCCACACAGTCCACGGCCCCCTCTCCATTTGCACCACGAGGGACGCACAGGTACCATCCAGGGTGCATGCCGGGCTCACTCTGCAGTCAGCGGGGAAGGGGCTTGGCGGTCCTGAGTGTGGGCGACAGGGGCCAAGGACGGGGAGAGGGAGGTGGGGAGAGGCCTGAAGATGCTGGTGGCCAGGGGCAGCCCCTTGTA
>CM053619.1:46647278-46686004 GCA_028646535.1 Procyon lotor
ACCCCCATACATTCCCGTGCCCCCTGACCCTCCCATTCCCCCAACCACAAACCCTGCCATCGCTTCCTGGCAGGCAAGCACCCCCCACTTCCTGGGGTTTTGTCATAAACTTCGATTTCCTTTGTTCTGCCCTGGTGAGTCCTTCCCGCTGAGCTGCTGGCCTCGGGTCGCCCCACCTGGGAGAGGGGACTGAATTCTGGCAGAAAGAGGCCGCCCCACGTCATTTGTGACTAGGCTTAAAGTCCAGGACTTGACAATTTCGAGAGTTTCGTGGCCAAACCCAGGACCCCAGGGCCGGGAAGTGTGGCGAGGCCTCAGACCCCGCGGGGAGTTCCCTTCCAGGCCTGGCAAGGCAGGCGGGAGCCGGGTCCTGCCGCCAGAGGGCGCGCGGCCCTCCTCGGAGCGCCAGGCCGGCCCCGGGGCTCTGGGCTCTGGCTCGGGGCTGCCCTGCCGGTCGGTGGATTCCGGCTCCCCTGCGTCCCCCGGGGCTGGCGACCCCGCTTAGCCATCGTCTGCCAGGCCAGGGGCTGCTTGTCCCCGCCCAGGCAGGCTGTCGGGAAGGAGAGCTGTGGAGGAGCCGCCCCTCAGGGCCCCCCCTTTGCTTGGACCCCTCCCCTGGATCCCTGGGGGTAGATGAAAGCAGAGTCCCCACTAAACCAGCTGTGCCCGGCAGGGGATTCCAGAGGCCCTGGAGGGTGGCTGGCGGAGATGGGCGGAGGGATGGGGCCAGGGCAGGCCCGGACCCCGTGCAGGGAGGTATTGGGCCTGACCACGCAGCGTGGGTACACAACATGGGTAGGATGGGGCCGTCAGGGCTCGGCCGGGACAGTGCGGCATCTGGGGGCAGACCTGAGTGCAGGGTGCCCGCCCCCCACGTGTGGGGAGGGAGGCGATGGTTGGAGGCCACAGGGGGCCCTGAAGAGAAATGGCCTAGTGGGGCCGTTAGCAGTGACACCGGCACTGGAGCCAAGAGACGGGCCTGGGCAGGGGTCCCGCATCTTGAGACCCGACCTGGGGGACACGCGATGTCCCTGGAGAAGGGCAGGAAAGACGACCCCTCCTCTAAGTGGCCCAGCTGTGGGCGAGAGGACGTGGCCACCTTGTCGTCAGGGCTCCCTGCCCGAGCTCACTGACCAGGACCGGCTGTCCTTTCCGATGATGCTGATGAGGACCCAGTGAAGGGTGGGTGTCAGGACACCCCGGGACCCCTCGGCCAGAGGGTCACAGGACCACAGCCAGCTTCGGGGGCTGGCCACTGTGCTCGGTGGCCCGAAACCTGGCAGGTGATAGCCCCTTGGCCGGAGTGGCTAAGGCGACAGAGATGGGACAGGGGGCAGGATCCTGGTTCCTTGAGGGGCTGCAGCCTGGAGCCCCAACTGGAAGAGACCCACTCGGGCAGAAGATGAGGGGAGCGAGAAGGGCAGGCCGAGGACCCTGTGCCCAAGGTGGTCTCTCCGCACACGCTGAGCACAGCCTGCACCTCCCTGCCTCGAGCCACCCCCGGCAGACACTGTGGGCTTGCCCTGATGCCCTCCGCCCCCCCCCCCCCGGAAGCCCCCTGTGCAGAGACCGTCTGACTCACCCCGTGCCTGCCGCAGAGCGGAGGGGGCACTACTGTGACGCCCGCGCCCCAGGCCCCGTGTCACTCGGACTGTGGCCGTGCACATGCCTTCAACGTCCCACCTCCCCTGGTGCAATCACTTCTGTGGGGCGTCACTCCCAAAGGGGTCTTCTGAGGCCTTCTACCCCATGGGGCATCCGCTGGGCCTGGCTCTCCGGGCCCAGACTGGCTGCTGCCCAGCAGCGGTGGGGTGATGAAGCCGGAAAGTTCCATCCCACCGCGATGGGGCGGGGGGCTTATGGGATGGGGGTCCTGCAGGGGGTGGAGGCTGTCCCAAGCACCGGGGGCAGCTGGTGGAGGCCCCGGGCCATGGGGAGATGGTTTGGGGGGTTGAGAGAACACTGGCTCAGAGCTGACTGTTTTCATAAGAAAGAGCACCCCGGGAGGGACAGGATGTGGCGGCCTCCTGCCCACCTGTCAGAGGCAGGAAGCCCGGCCTCAGAGGTGGCGACGGTGCAGGACAGACCTGGCATTGAGGAGGGTCGGCTGTGCCTTGGGGCGCCCTGCAGGGTCACAGAGCAGGCGGGCCGTCCCCTCCGCCTCTGGGAGCTGTCCCCAGACCCTGCCTCCCCACGCCTGTGGGTGACGGCCAGGAGGCCAGCAGTTGGGCCGGCCCCAGCAGGCCTGGGGCGTGAGGTGTGGGCAGGGGGATCTCCTGGCTTTGGCCAGGCTGTGGCCTGGAAGGTTCCTCAAAGACCTCTGGGACCCGGGTGGCCCCATCTTACCCAGAGGGCCCGGGGACCCCAGTGTCCAGCCGGTGAGCTCTCGTCTGCAGTAGACATCCCCTCTCCCCCGGGTCTTCAGGCGCAAGACGGCTCCTAGGAGCCCGCCGAGGGCTCTCTCTGCCCTGCCCCCGGGCTTCCTGGCGTCTTCCTTTGTGGTCTCCGAGCTTCGTGCCCGGAGGGGGGACAGGCGGCTGCTCGTGGGCAGGCCCGGGGGCCTGCGGCCCAGTGTGCCAGCGGCCCCAGCCGTGCACTGTGTGTCACTGGCTTTTCCTGTTCCCTTTCCCTTTTGTCGAATGGGGAGATGCCCCCCCTCCCGCAAGGCTTTCAGTGGGGCTGCTCTGGTCCAAACGGAGGGGCGGTGGTTTGCTCCGAATGCTTGTCCAGCTGGGGCCCCAGGACCTTCCCTGGGGTTTGCGGCCCCTCCTTCCCGGGCCACGCATCCAGCCACCTCCCCGGCTTCTCCACCGCAGGGTTGGCTTTGTTAAAGGGGGTGGCGGGGCCCTGTGGCCAGCAGAGAGGGGCAGGTGCGCGGGGCGGGGGTCCCGGGAGTCGTGGGAGCCCCAGGCTGAGGGGTGTCCCCTGAGCAGGCAGTCTCCCTGCCGATGGCCAGTCCATCCCCTGGGAAACCAGGAGGCCTTGGGAGGTCCCGGACCAGGTCCACCCGACAGCAGGGAGATCAGAGGTTCTGGAAAGGGATGGCGTCCCTCAGCCAGGGGACCGAGGAAGGCAAGGGGGAGAAGGGGGAGGGGGGACAGAAAAGTGGTCAAAACAACAAGTGGCAGGCGGGGAGGGCTGGCTAAGGGCTCCAGAGGCCCGAGGGGTGGGCGCGGTGGCCGGGCGGGGTCTGGGCCCACCAGGACCCCTGCTGCCAGGCGCGTGGGGCCCCTGGGCCTACGTTGGGGCTGAGCCCTCACTGCCCTGGAGCGGGGGCCTGGCTGCCAGTGGCTGTGGGTGCTGTTGGCCACCGTGGCGGCTGCGGCCGGGAGAAGATACGCCCTTACGCGCCATCACTTGACCTAAGTGTGAGGGACACAGACACCCGGATGTGGGTGCTACTTATGCTCTTGCCTCTGGGGGTGTTGGGGGGCTGCGGGCCTGACCAGGATGGGGCAGGGGCGAGGCTGGTGGGGGCCCTGCAGCCCCACAGCTCCTTCCTGCCCCCCTGCCCTCCTGTCGGCGCCAGGCGGGAGCCTCGGCCGCAGGAGGGGTGCTTGGCTCTGTGCCTGCAGGGCTGGGGCGGGCGGGCTGCTCTGCAGCTCGGAGCCCTTGAGCCCTTGGCCGGTGCTGAGGACCAGCCGGGTGTCCAGCCCAGGTCCTTCTCTCCAGGACGTCTGCTGGGGCTCTCACGCCCAGAGGGCCACAACCATCACCCCCTTCTCTTCTCAGCCCGAGTCAGCCCAGCATTGACATTGGCTTAACCCTTGCCGGTCTGCGGCAGTATCCAGACCAGACCGTTCTCATGGTCCTCAGCCTCCATCTGCTCCAGGCCCTGCTGCCCCTGTCCCCAGCCAGAGGGACCCCGTTACCCTCTGCTGCCCCTGTCCCCAGCCAGAGGGACCCCGTTACCCTCTCGGTCAGGTCACATGCTCTCAGCCCTGCCGGACTGATTCCCCCTGGTCCATGCCACCTGTCCCACCTTCCCTGGTCCCTGCACCCCCCTCCTCTAACCAGGGTCCCAGACATCCGGGGGGCTCCCGCCCGGCCCCTCTGCCATCTCCCTGGCCTGCACCTTGTCCCCACACGTCCCCGCAGCAGCCCCTTCAGCACCGAGGCCCCCTCTGCTCCCCGTCCCCGAGGCTCTTCCTGCGCCGTGGCTTCCTGACCCTGGGGTACTCCCTTCCGGCTCCCCCTCCTATCTCCCTGGGAATGCCAGCTCCTTGGGGACACGGACTGGAGTTTACACAGTCCGGACACTGTGCAGCGGCCGCTCGGCCAGGACTGTTGGGTGGATGTGAAAGTCCCTCACTCACGTGGGGGGGACAGCAGCCTGCTCCTGGTTCTGCGTGTGGGCCCCACACTGGTCTCAGCCACACGGTCGTCCCTCGGGCACGGCCCCCGCTTGCTCCTCCCGCTGGGCGCCCACTGCTCCTTCACTGGGTGTTCCTGTCCCCGCGGGACCCAGGCGAACCCCCGGCAAGTCTGCTGTGTGGCAGGGCTGCAAATCCCCACGGGGGGCAGGGGACAGCCCCAACCCGCAGTAGACCCTCAGGACATCTGTGACCCGGGAGCGGGACGGCCCCTCAGCCCCCTGGACCCCACCTCGCCTCCTGTAGCAGAAATGACCAGCCCGCTTTCCGGTGCCTACGGGCTGTGGGGGCCGCATCTGCAGGGGCCGCCCAGCTGCTGGGCCTCAGGCCGGAGTGTGCGCGGCTCCCGCGGCTCAGGCCTCAGCCCGGCCCGGCCGGCCGCACGCTTGTCCTCAGCACAGCGGCGCCGACCCCCGTCTCCTTCCCTGTGCGGCTGTCAGGCGGCTGTGGCTTGGCCTGGTGCCCCTCGTAATCTGGGCATACATGATCTGTGGTCTGCTTGGGGGCATGCGGTCTCCGCCAGAGCGAGGGTTTTGCTACCTGTGTGGGAGGGGGATGGTATACGGGGGCTGAGTGGTGCCCCGCCCCCAGCCGAAAGTCAGGCCGTGCAGAACCTGCGAAGGGGACCTTATGTGGAGATCAGGGTCTTTGCAGACATCGTCAAGTGAGGATGAGGCCATCTTGGATGGCCCTAAGTCCAATAGGATGGTGTCCGTGCAGGAAGAGGGAGATGTGGACACAGGTGGCACCATGGAGACGTCCCCGTGATGACAGAGGCCGCAGGCCAAGGAGTGCGGACCGCAGGCAGCCACCAGCCGCGGGAGAAGCCTGGAGCCGAGGTTCCCTCAGATCCTCCGGGAGGACCCAACTCTGCCTTGGTTTTGAATTTCTGGCCTCCAGAATTGTGAGAAAATAGATTTGCATTAGTTGAAGCCTCCAAGTTTGTAGTAACGTGTTCCGGCATCTGCAGGGAAAAATACCGATTTCCTCCGGGCGCACCGACTGCTCCCCGGGGCTCTGCGACCTCATCTCGGGGCGGCGGGGGGCTGGGAGGGGCCGTGTCTGCAGAGCGCCGCCCTGCTGGCTGAGGAGCAGGTGTGCGGCGTATGGAGCGGGACACCCTTGGCCCAATCTGGGTGCTCAGCCGTGCCTGTGAACACACACTCCATCTCGGACGGCGCGGCGTGATGAGCCCGGCCCACGTAGAACAAGGCCACCCCCTTTCCGTTCTTCTGGATGACAATCTTGAAAAACAGAATTCCCAGGAGTCCTCGTGTTTGCAGGGAGCCGAGGCTCACGGTCTGTGTTCGCTCAGTGGGCCAAGGCGCGTCCTGGCCCGTGCTGTGCTTCAGAGGGAAGGGCATTTAAACTGTGCACTCTCCCTAGAAAACGGAATCACAAAATCCTGGCCACCTGAAGAGGAGGCCAAAGAGTGAGATTATACAGCGAGAAACAGAACGGCTGGTGGTGTCCATTAATTTAAAAATATTATTTCCTGGACAGTTTGGATGCTTCTGGGAATTTGAGATTTCTTTTCTCGTCCTGAATATGCACTTTTGTTTCTGATTTCTACCCGTGATTTTGTGTTCGTTTCTGGAGGAGCCCCTTTCAGTCTGCAAGGGGCTCAGGCTCCACGGGGCTGGACTTGCGGCCTTTCCCTGGGGGCACCTGCGCTGCTGCCCTGTGGTTTCCGCATCGATGCAGGACCGGCTGTGAGGCTGTCTCCCGAACCACACCCTGCATGCAGGGGGACAGGGTGGGGACTCGAGTGCAGTACAGACACGGGGCCACGCGGCCCCTGAGGGGGCCCCTGCAAACCGTCCGGGGAGCTCACGACCCTCTCTGCCCCCGTCGGTGTGCAGGGCTGCGCTCGGCGGGGGCACGCTCTCCCGTCCTGCCCCTGCTCTCCTGCTGGTGGCCTCTTGAGTTTCATGTGCTCCGTGCCCTGCATCCTGTTTTGTTTTTTTTTTTTTTAAAGATTTTATTTATTTGACAGAGAGAAACACAGCTAGAGAGGGAACACAAGCAGAGGGACTGGTAGTGGGAGAAGCAGGCTTCCTGGAGAGCAGAGAGCCCGATGCGGGGCTCGATCCCAGGCCCCTGGGATCTGACCTGGGCCGAAGGCAGACGCTTAACGACTGAGCCATCCAGGCGCCCCTGCATCCTGTTAAGGTAAAATGTGCACTCCTACTTTGTGGGTGCGCGTTTGTAATTCACACAGACAGCGTTGGGCCTGTAGACCGCACTCTGCTTCTGTGTTTGCTCAGAACCTGATGACGGTAAATGATCATTAAAAAAAAAAAAAGTTCACCTGTGGTTTCTGCTTGATGAGGATGGAATTCCGTATTGATCAATGGCACGATTCAGATTTGAGGGTCGCGCTAAAACCTCGGGTTGAAATGGTTGATTTATCAACTTCCCCCAGTGCCCCTGTCATTCCTGGCTTTACATACTTTACCCATTTACTTTTAGGTTCATATGTACCTACATTCGTTCTATATTTCCATTCTATTGTTGTTTTTACCAGTATTTCTATTTTGTCAGAAAATAGGATTGATAATTCCAGCTTTCTTTTGGCTCATGCTTGCTTTTTATGTTTTCCACCCTTTTATTTCCAATCTATTTCCAACCTCTTTTGTTTAAAGCATTGTCTCTTGCAGACCATATATTGTTGAATCTTCTCTTTTAAACCCAGTTTGGCACTATCATTTAATTGGTGAGTTTGACCCATTTACATTTATTGTACAAGTGTTTATTGTATAATTTCTTTGCTTATTTATTTTTGTTTATTTATGATTTTAAAAAGATTTTATTTATTTATTTGACAGACACACACACACACACACACACATACACACAGAGCACAAGCCGGGGGAGCAGCAGGCGGGGGAAGAGGGAGAAGCAGGATCCCCGATGAGCAGGGAGCCTGATGCAGGACTCGACCCCAGGACCCTGAGATCATGACCCGAGCTGAAGGCAGCTACCCAACCGACTGAGCTCCCCAGGTGCCCCTGTATAATCATGTCAGCTGTAAGTCCCGTCATTGGGACTAATTGTGCTTGCTGTTAAGTTCGTTTATTACCTCATTTCATATTTTCTATTCACTGCACGTTCTTTGCATTTATTTTTTTCTCTTTCCTGTTTCTGATGGGCAGATCTTTCTGCTGGTTTACGTAGTATATTCTGTTTGGGTTCTCACTGCGGCTACACTGGACCCCCTTCCTGTTCCCTTACACAGATTGATTTCTTAAGCTTATCTTCACCTCTTCCTTCTGAAGAGATAGATGTCTCAGCATGTTCTCATAGCCTTTCAACTCCAGCCTCCCCATCTCACGGGGCTGGTATTATCTGCAGTTTTAGTTCTAGATTGTCGTGTAGATTGCACATAGATTGTAGACTGCGTGCTTATTTTCTTTAGTCATTGTTATTTGGAGGAAAGTAAACTTGCTTGTTATTTCCATCTTCTTTCTTAGGTAATGTCCTCTATGTTTGGGTATCTTTTATTCGAACACAGCCTCCACGAGTGATTCCAAAGTCGATTCTTGATGGAGTGTCTTGAGACTTTATGTGCCTGAGAAGATCTTTATTACATGTTTACACTGAAACGATAACTTAACTTTTCAAGTACAAGTTATTTTCTTTTAGTAGTTAAGGGTATTATTCCATTGTCTTCCTGCATTCAGAGTTGTCTCTGAGGAATCTGATGTCACTTGAGATTTGGGATTTCTCTCTTGCCCCCAGAATGCGTGGGGGCAAGCTCGCCTTCTCCCTCTCCCTTTGCTGGGCGGCTGTCTGCGGCCTCCTTCCTGAGAGTCTCACTGTGCTCTGCCCCGGGGGCTCTCACCGTCCTGTCTCCCTTTCCTGGGCTTCCTTGGGTGTTTCTCCTCTACTGCCCATGCTTCTGAGCGCTTCTTTCCTTCTCTTCTCCTTCTGGGAGATTTCCTCCCCTGGATCTCCCCTCCCTCTCCTGCTGCTCATTCCATCGGTTATTTCTTAGGTTAACAATTTTGGTTTTATTCCTGACCTTCCCAAGTTGATGATTGGTGACTGTCCTCTGTGAATGTTCCTTACTCTGGCCTTGCCTCTGGTGCTGCTCGGCCCTGTCCCCAGAGGCAGACGTGGCCCCGTTGGCCGGCTCTCTCCTAATGATCCGAGTATCAGGCCACGATACTGAGGAGGTCAGGTCTGGTCCAGGGTTGGGGGGCAGGCCAGCCTGCAGTGGGGATCGGTGAGCCCGGGGGTAGGCTGAGACCCCAGCCCTCCATGCCAACCCCGTGCCAACCCCCTCCCTGTTGGCGGCCCTCCCTGGCTAGCTCCTGTGTGGGGAGCTTAGCTTCCAGGGGAGGGTCGGTGGCCATCCTCTGGCGTTGGAGGCCAGTGTGGGAAGGGGTCATTGCCCTGTGGCGCATGTTCCCACCGTTCCCCGTGCGCGCAGCCACCCCGTTTTTCCAAGTCTCAGAGCTCCCTGCCCCCATCTGTGGCCTGGGGTTGGAGGCTTTCCTTCGAGTTTTGCTTCTCACCGTCCGGGTCCTTTTGCTTCCAACGTCTGTGGTCTCAGGCCACACCTGCACGGCCGACAGAACAGAACATTTGCTGTCCGGAGGCCTCTTCTGAGGGTTTACCTGTGGTGTTCAGTCCTCATGGCGCCCTACCAGGTAGGGCAGCCATTGTCCCCATTTTATAGATGAGGAGTTTGAAACCTGAGAGGCTCAGGTGCAGAGGAAGACAGTGGGGAACCAGGACTTGGACAATGCTCAAGCTATCTGTTGTGAGGGAATGAACCAGGCATATTTAAGTACGTCTGTCTATCTGCCTTTACCTAACATGCCCAGCGCACGGTGATGCTCGGTAAGGGTCGGGAGGGGGCGGGACATGGAAGGGGACCCTAGCCCCGCCCCCCCAGTCCCAGTCTGGAGTGTGGAGGGGACAGCAGACAGGCATGGGACAATCGTGACCGTGGAGGACGGAGGGGGACCGTGAGGAGGGGGAGGTCCGTGGGGCACAGCCTCTGGTCACTGGGGTGGGGCCCGGCCAGAGGCTGCCTCAGGTGACAAGGGCCTCTGGAGGCCAGCTGGAGATGATGTCTTTCATCTATAGGAAGTTGCTTCAGAAGGGTGGGGAGTAGGGGAAGGGTGGAGGCCCCTGGGAGCTGACGGCAGGTCAGGCGGTGGGCAGTGGGCAGCGAGTCCGGCCTGGCCTGGAAACCACTGAGCCCCCCTCCTGAAGAGAGAGTAGACCCCACACCCCTCATTTACAGAGGGGAAGCCGAGGCCCAGAGAGGCAGGACTTGCCCAAGGCCATGCTGACAAGTGGTCAAGAGTGGGGACCAGAAGCCCGCAGGCAACTGATAGATCCCTGCTGTATACCCGGATCTGCAGGACCACCTGCGTTTCCTCTGAGGGTCCCCGGGAGGCGGGGACACCAGGACTCCGTGTCTCCACTGGTCTTCCTGACTGCCATTTGGGCCCCATCGGCAGGTCCCCGGTGAACCCCTGGGATCATGTTACAAGTCGCCTCCCCCAAGCCCGAGGTCTCCTGGGGGCTCCCTGCGCTGGGGACACATGTCCCACCATCCAGAGAGAACCAGGGTCCAACCCCGTCTGCCCTTCCACTCTGGGCACGAGAACGCAGTGATGGGTTGGAACAACGCACGTGCCCGTCTGTGCTTTCTAAACCTGGGGTCACACAGGCTTCCACGCCCCAGGCCGCCGGAACACGTGCCGCAGCGACGCACCGCGGTGGGTATGGTAGCTCTCTTCTTCGGATATCTAGATCGGTTCTGAGTTGTGTATTTTTGTATCAAAAGCAAGCAATGGATAGCAACGTAATTTGGTCTCTGTGCCCAAAGATGCAATTCTAGAAGTGGGATTTCCTGGTAAAAGGAATGTCCTACTTTAAGGACACTTTGACCTTTGCAGACCCAGTGAGTGGGTGAAGGGTTATCTCATTTCAACTGATATCTCATTGATAACTAACTAGCAATTTGAATGGTTTCCTGTTTTCCTGTCTATCACTCATTTTTTGCTATTTGTATATTTTTATCCAAGTTTTTGTTTTCTTTCTGTTGATTCAGATCTTTATAAATTAAGATTTTTTTTTTACTTTTGTTCTGTGATTTTTTACTCTTGTTTTTTTTTTTACTTGTTCTTTTTTTGTTTGTTTTTTTTTACTCTTGTTCTGTAATTCATCCCCCCCGCCCCCTGCAATTTGCAGATGCCTGTCACGTATTTTTGTTTGTAGTGTTCTGCTTAAAGATTTTATTTATTTTTAAAGAGTAATTTTACTTATTTGAGAGAGGGAGAGAGCGCGCGTGCGCTCCTGTTATGGAGACCCCCCATGCGGCGGGGCGGCTGAGGTGGGGCTCGATCCCACGCCCCCTTGCCCCAGAGACCAGGACTCGAGCCCAGATCAGCAGCTGGTCGCTCAACCGCCTGAGTCACCCAGGTGCCCCTCTTTAGGGGAGAGGGTGTGTGAGTGGCGGGGAGGCAGGGAGGTGGGGAGGGGTGGGGGAGCAGGAATGGAGGGGTGGGGTGGTGGAGGGCTTCACAAAGGGCTCAGTCGCAAGATCCTGAGATTGTGACCCCAGCGGAAACCGAGTGTCCGAGGCTACTGAACCGCCCAGGCGCCCCTGTGTAGTGTTTCAGAGCCAGGGTCCCCGCATCAGGCTCCCTGCTCAGCGGGGAGTCTCCTCCCTCTGCCCCCCTGCTCATTCTCTCTCTCTCTCAAATAAATAATCTTAAAAAAAAGAAAGAGCCAGGTTTTGGAGCTCCCGTGCACCGGATTATATTGGCTTTGTCTTTGCAGTTTGGTGGGAGATTGGAGGGCACAGGTGGGGGGTTGGGGGGTGGGCAGCAAGGTCTGCTGTTTCTCAGCCCAGAGTCTAGGAGGACACCCACAGCTCATACCCACCATGGGGGTGCCTCGTTTCCTCCCCCCCGGACAGCGAGCACGGTTCCCCAAGTTCCCATCGCCCCCAACCCATGTGAGCACCCTCCGGGTGGGGCTCTCCGTCCAGACCCCCGGCCACTGCGGCCGGCTTCCCTCCCCCCTGCCCCATCTTATTCTGTGGGGGAGGGCAGGGCAGGTGAAGGGGCTGCGGGGTGGCAGCGGGGTGGCTGAGGGCCCTGGCGGATTCGCCCCCCCTTCAGCACCCGGGGCCTAGAGTTTGGAAGATGCCCTTTGCCCCTCTCCTTCCTCAGTGGCCCCACATGCAATCACATGCTGCAAAAGTCCTGGAAGATGTCTGGGGAGGGGGTCAGTCAAGCCATCCCCCTCCTCGACTCTGAGCTGGTCGAGGAACAGATGCTGGAGTCAGAAGGGGAGAAGAGAAGCACTTTATTTCTGGCAAGCCTGGGTTGGGGATGGGGACTGGGCTTCCCCTCCCTCTTGCCCCTCTGCCAGGCCCCGGGCCCCAGTCCACCCATAGAGAAGCCCCTCCTGCCGTGGGAGGGGAAAGACAGAGCGGCAGGACACAGTGGCTTCCTCCCTGGGGGGGCCCGGGGGGCCTGGACCAGCCAGGCAGGGCAGCCTGGAAGGCAGGAGGTAGGCAAGGAGGGCTTCCTGGAGGAGGCACTGGCATGCCGGGAGCTGCCGGTGTGAGCTCACCGGGTCAGGCGGTCTTCTGCGAGCCGCACCCGGGTGGAGGGAGGCCTGGAGCCAGCCGCCGGGCTCACTGGTACTCGTTGGGGGTGCACATTGTGCTTCGGGCTCTATAGGACATGTCCTCGTACACCACGCACGCTGGGTTCTTGTCCTCCGAGCAGCACAGTTTCCTGATCTGAAAGGTAAAGCCCACCCTCCTTGTACAGGGTCCAGCTCTTGCCGGGCACCCTCTTTCTTCAGTGCACGCCCTCTGAGGAAGCTTTGCGTTCCGCCCTGGAGATGCCACTGGGCTTCGCGGCCTGCGTGAAGTCAGTTCACAAGGGGCCTTGGGCAGCCCCGGGGTTTCCCGGGGTTTCCCGAGCTGCCCCAGCCTGGGGGGTGTGGGGGGCAGTGGCAGGGAGGTGGAGGATGAAAGGGACCCTGCCCCAGGGGCCTGGGGGGGGGGTGGGCTGTCTCAAGGGGGCCCGGAGCTGGGCAAAGGCCAGTGAGTGACCAGGGCAGAGCTGACCACTTCCGGCTCCTGTCTGGGTCGCCCCCCAGCACATGCTCACACCAACCTCAGCCCTACGGGCTCCCACTCGCACGGGCACACGCGTGCTCCCCGCCGTGCTCTCTGAACGTCTCCCCGGACCCTCCCCCCGCCCTCAGTGTCCATCACCCTCGGGCCCCTGCCCGTCCCTGCTCACAGCTCCGGTTCCTGGGTTTCCCTCCCACCTCGGACCCTGCCATCCGAACCCTCAGAACTCTCAGGGGCCCCGATGAGGGGATGGACGGGTCCTGGGGTTTCTCTGGGGCTTAACCCTCTCTTTCCCTCCCTGCTTCCTTAGAGGAGCTGGCTTACGGGGACACAGGTGAAATCTGGGGGTTCACGCTGACCTGTGTCTTTCTCAGCACACACACTGCCCCTGTCGCCAGCCCGAGGAAGAAGCAGCTCGCAGCCAGGACCACAGGGAAGGCCAAGGTCGGCTGAGGCTTCCGGCACGCGTCTGCTTCCTGGGACTCTGTGTCTGCGGAGAGCAGTGGAGAGGTACGTGGCAGGCGTGGATTCCACGAGAGCCTTCGGGGTTCTTGGAGGGGCCCTGGAGTGGGGGACGGGCAATCCAGGCTGCTTCCTGGAGGCAGTGGGCTCCAGCCGGAATGGACATCTCCAGCAAGTGTAGAGGACACTCCGAGGCAGACAAGGCAGGGCGGCGGGGTGGGTCCCAGGGTGGGCTGGGACTGGGCTGATCCCCTACCTGTCACGAGCACCAGGGTGCCAGCGCCCCAGACCATGTCGTCCGTGATGGCCTGGCAGACATAAGCGCCAGCGTCGGCCAGCTGCAGGCGGCTCAGGGTGATGGTCAGGTTGTGCTGCAGCCCGGAGAAGGCGACGCGACCTCGGAAGCACTCATCTACAGTGGGCTGCTTCTCGTCTTCATAGTAAATCACATTGGTGGGCTTCGGCCACCTTTGCTTCAGGTAGACCCCGGACAGGGGCCCGCTCGTGGAGCAGGTGATGCTGACAGAGCCCCCCGCTGGGGCAATCGTGTAGGGGGGGGCCTGCCGCACCTCTGCAGGAAGGACCCCTGCTGTCACTATGGCCTGGCCCTGGGGGGGCAGGGACCCTCCTCTCCGCAGGGCACCGTGGGAGGACACAGGGGCTCTGGGACAGCCCGCCGTGGCCATGTCGCCACAGTGAGGCCTCTCCCTGGATGCCACTCCCGAGCACCCGCACCCCACTGCCCGGACACGCACACTGACGGGGCCTCGCGGGGAGCCCCTGCCCGTGACCTCTCCTCGCGCTGGGGCCCTGGGGAAGTGGGGGCTGCAGCCCCTTCCTTCCAGAGCAGCTGGTTCTTCACTGAGCAGCTCTGACCACGTCCCCCGCCCCTAAACCTTCTCCTCCTCCTAACAGACTGCGCCCCTGTAGCCGGATGGGCTACATCCCCGCAGCCGGATGGGCTGCGCTGTCTCCTCTCTTTCCACTGCGGGCTGCCTCAGTGTCCCCATCATTTCCAGGCACCTGGAGCTGGTGGCTCTGTGGGGTGCGCACATTTTGCTTATCTGAGGGACACCCGGAAACGTCTGTCTCCCCAGCTGCGGCCCAGCCCGACCAGCTTCCTGAACCTTCTTTATTATTTTATTTCATTTCACTTATTTGTCAGAGACAGAGAGAGAGCACAAGTAGGGGAGCAGGAGGCAGAGGGAGAGGGAGAAGCAGACTCCCCACTGAGCAGGGAGCAGGATGCGGGGCTCGATCCCAGGACCCGGGGATGGTGCCCTGAGCTGAAGGCAGACGCTTAACAACTGAGCCCCCAGGCGCCCCAGTGAACTCTCCTTAATGTGATCCAAGCATCAGCTTCTCAGCAAACTAGATTCTGGAACTTCCTTTTTCTTTTCTTTTTTCTGCTGAGTCTCCCTCCCCCCACTTCCATCTTATTGCAGGACTTTGCACACGTACACGTTTTCAAAAGCAAACTAGCGGGCAACATTCTCTCATAACCAAGACAACCTTGCTAATTATGGAAAAGAGTCCCCAGACATTCAAGTAAAGAGAAAGACCAGAGCCGTGGTGATTCTGCACCCAGACGTCACTGGGGTGGAGAGGGCTTGCAGGGAGCTCAGCCTCAGCATCCCCAGACCACCCCCTTCCCAGGAAGGAGCATCCCCAGGTGGGGGCACAGCGGGGCACGTGGTGAGGCGTGGGGGGGCTTACCTTGGGTGGTCAGGGACGCGAGCAGGGTATAGGCGAGAAGGAGGCACACGGGGAGCAGAGGGAGCTCTGGGGCCATGCTTACCGCCACCCTGCCCACCACAGACCCAGCGACGAGGAGAAGCAGGGCCCCCTCTCACGGCTGGCTGAGACTCTTCCGGCCTGCACACTTAACTGCGAGCCACCAGCTCGGAGGCACCGCCCCCGAACCCCCAGGCCCTGATGTGGTTGCGGGAGGCGGTGACGGGTGGTCTACGCACTCCAGGAGGGCTTCCTGGAGCGGTGACACGGGCAAGGGGAGGCGCTGAGGGCCAGGCTGGGAGGGGTCCGCTCCCACCCCTCCGCACTGTCCCGCAGAGAGCCCAACGGGTGACCAGTTGTCCTGGTCCCCCACTCCCGCTGTGTCTCCACAGGCCCAAGGTGGGGGGCAGGACCAGGGGAGCCCCTCAGTGGGGTGGGTTCAGACTCCAGAGGCCCTGGGTCCTCTGGGTCACCTTCTGCTGAGCCTGATTGATGCCTAGAAATCTGGCCTACAATTCCAGTGACCCCCGCATTGTGGGGGCGGGGCCTGGAGGACGGGGAGGGCCCTGGAGGCAGGGGCGGGCCGCAGGAGAGCGGGGGCGGAGCCTGGAAGGAGGGGCGGAGCCGCAGGGGCCGGGGCGGAGCCTGGAGGGAGGGGCGGAGCCGCAGGGGCCGGGGCGGAGCCTGGAAGGAGGGGCGGAGCCGCAGGGGCCGGGGCGGAGCCTGGAGGGAGGAGCGGAGCCGCGGGGGGGGGGGGGGGGGCGGGGGCGGAGCCTGGAGGGAGGGCGTTGAAAGGCCCCAGAACTCAATCTTCTTAGAGAAATCCGGGAAAATACAAGCAACAGGGAAGAAATGAAAACAGTCAAGGACCCAGACCCGGGACTTGCCTGTGGGTCTAGGCCGAAGCCAAGGCAGCAGGCAGGGCCTCGGGTCTGGGGCTCTCTGCCGTAAGGGAGGGGACCCTCCCCTCAGCATCTTTGGATGCCTTTCTGCCTTTTTAGTGCTTTAAGACAGGAAGCAGCTTCTTTTAGTTTTTATGTTTTTCCCCACTCGAAAATGTGTATTTCTCACGTCATTTGATGATTTCTTGTTTTATTCATCGTAAAGATTAGGGTTTTGTGTTTTCAGAGCACTGAATGTATATTTTATCTATTTTTTTAAGTAGGCTCCATGCCCAGCGTGGAGCGCAACACAGGGCTTGAACTCATAACCCTGAGATCAAGACCTGAGCTGAGATCTAGTCCGATGCGTAACCGACTGAACCGCCCAGGTGTCCCCTGAATGTGTACTTTAGAAAAAACCTGTGTGTCCCTCTTAAGAATCCACTCCATAGAGTTACACAGTTGTGATTGGGAAGACCTCTCACAAAAGGGGTTTGGGACGGAGAAGGGCCTGCAGGGACGGGTGGGGGCAGGGAACCCTGGGGCTGGGAGGTGGGGGTGGGGAGGGTCGTGGAGACACCTGACTGCCAGGTGCCTCCCGCCTGCCTCCCTACCAGAGGTCTGGCCACGGCGGCCCTCGTGGGGGGCAGTGTTGGCGCTCCACCTCAAGCCTCCATTCCCCACAGCCTGACCTCAGGACTGCTGGCCGGAGGGACCCCACACTTGTTCTTGCCCAGGGCCAGAGACAGGACGCCCAAGTCCAACCCAAGAGCCCAGATGGGACATCTCCAGGGCACAGCAGCATGTCCCTTCTGCACCTGGGGCTGGATGGGGCAGCCTCTGAAGGGGCAGAGAAGGGAGAGGTTCTGTGAGGTCAAATGTTTTAGATTTCCTCCCCCGCCTTTTTTTAAAAGAAGACCTTTTATTTTTTTATTTGAGAGAGGGGGAGAGAGAGAGAGAGAGAGAGAGCATAAGCCAGAGGAGAGGCAGAGGGAGAAGCAGGGTCCTCGCCTGAGATCCTGACCTGAGCTGAAGGCAGGTGCTTGACCACTGAGCCACCCAGGCGCCCCTGAGTTTTTCCCATTTTGGACCAGAGTCTGCCAGCATTGGGGAGGTAGTTGGGGAGCTGAGACAGCTGGGGAAGGCTGAGGTCGGCGGGGGCCAGCCTGGGTTCCCCCTCTCCTCCCGCCCCTCCCTCCCCTGCACGTGGGCAGGAGCTGGCCCTGCGAGGAAGGCCTGAGCGGGTCTCCTGTGCGAGAAGGCAGGGACGGGGGCCTGCTTCTGTCTGCCGCCGCTGCTGCGTGGTTCGTGGGCATCTGTCAGCCACACGGAGGTGGGACACGCGGGGCTCCACTCCTGGGGGGCGAGTGTGGGTGCTGGTGGCCTCCAAGTGGGGCAGGACTCCTCCTGGGGCCGCCTCTGGGTTTCTGGCCCACGGATCACTCTCCTCACGGGCCCTCTGTCCTCCAGCTCAGAACCCCCTCAGCTGGGGAGGGAAAGAGGGGTGAGCGCCGTGTCAGCACCTGTGTGTGCACACTCAGGTCACACGTGCTCACACGCAGACACACCCACCGGGCCACTTGTCCTAGGTCTCCTGGAAGAAGCAGTGTGTCCTGGGACAAATGAGTGCTTTGGGGACCCAGTGGGCCTGACCGGGAGGGAGGGAGGCCCCTGCCACAGCCAGCTGCAGTCTCTCTGGGCCCGGGGTGACCCCCACCCCACCAGCCCACAGACGAGGTGCAGGGCCTCTGACCTGGGGTCCTGAGCACTTCTGGAGGGAAGTGCGCAGGGGAACCAGGCCTTTGGTACAGGCTAACACGCCCACCACCAGGAAAATGAGGCCGCCGACGATGCTGCTGACCACGAGGACCGCCGTGAGCGTGTCTCCGGCCTCGGGCGGGCATGGCGTCTCTGGGCCTGCGGGAAGTGGGGGGGGGAGGAGGGCATGTGTTCACCCCCGAGGAGCCACTGCCTGCCTTGAGCGCACCCTTGAGGGAGACAGCACCCCACGGGCTGGGAGCAGGGGGCGGGGTGTGCAGGCTGGACAGGGGTGCCGGCAGGGAGGATGGGGACAGCCTGGGGGGACCTGCGGGGACTTCCTGGGGGTCCCTGGGGGTCGGGTAACAACACCTACCGCAGGCCGTTGCGAAGAGCAGACGTCCTCTCTCCTCTGGGTCTTGGGACGCTGCCCCTGATGCACCCCCAGCCCCAGGTACCAGATAAGAGCAGGGTACCAGGAGTCCACAGAGGGCTCTCTGGGTCCCTTCCCTGGGCTTGGCCGGGCTGGGGGCACCGTTCTCAGCCACCACACAGCCTGAGGTGACTGCGATTGGATGGGAACCAGGCGGGGCGGGGCCTGTGGGTTTGGTCCCAGAGGGACAGAGGGACAGGGGGCGCGCCTCCAAGTGGAGGGAAAGTGAGGAACTGCTCACAAGGGGGCAGTGGCAAGGGGTCGGCCGGTGGCGGGGGATGAGTGTGGATTGGTCGGAGGGGAGGCCCTGGTCTGGGGGACCGCTGGACTCTTCAGGTGGACAGTGTCCAGGGCAAGGCTGGGGGAGCGGGGCCAGCTCGGGGACAAACCCAGGGATCACGGGGCCTCTGGGTGAGTGTGGGGAGGCGGGCCCTTCGGGGCAGACCAAGCTCTGCAGGGGCCGCAGGTGGAATCCCACCCCAGGGCTGGCGGGTGGGAGGAGGTTTGGGGTGGGGCGGGGGAGAGGTGCATGGGCCTCACCTCCTCCCTGGTCAGGGAAGCCCCAGCCCGAGTCCCCTTGTGGCGCAGGTCCTTGGAGGAG
Organism: Procyon lotor; assembly: GCA_028646535.1. Taxonomy (NCBI): domain Eukaryota; kingdom Metazoa; phylum Chordata; class Mammalia; order Carnivora; family Procyonidae; genus Procyon; species Procyon lotor. Next base: position 46,665,640 of record CM053619.1, read on the forward strand.
CGCAGGCCTGTCTCGTTTCATTCTGCGTAGCTAGAACCTAGGCCTGCGCTCTTTGGGCCCCATCCCGGGGCCCTAAGCCCTTCTGGGGGGCAGAGAGTGGCTCCCCCCGCCCCTCCCAAATAGGAAAGTGCCTGGGCTGGGGGGGGGGACGAAGATGCCGCCCCTCACCTGAAACGTTCAGTGTGGTGACTCCGATGTTTCTCTGCAGACCTTGCAGGTGCCACTTGTAGCATCCAGCCTGGGTGTCACTGGCGTCCTCGATCACCAGCTGGGCCACGCCTCCCCGCACCCAGAGTTGCCACCCTTCCCGGCAGAAGCACCCCGGGGAGTGCACGCTGAAGAGGGGCAGGGCCACCGCCCCGGGGGCGCTCAGGTTGATGGCCACACTGAGGAAGGGGTTGGAGATGCTGCAGCTCATCACGGCGCGCCCCCCCCACGGCACGGACACCACTCCTTCGGTGCACGCCGGGTTGTCCCATTCTGTGTGCGGGGACAGGTCACACAGGTCACGGCGGGGCCTCAGGACGCTCACTGGTTGCCCTCCCTGGGGCCGAGGGAGGGACAGTGACGAGGCGAGGCCCTGGGGGCACCTGGGCCTGGCTCAGGGACCGGAGAACACAGAGAGCTCCGTGCCGACCCGTCAGACAGATCAGCACGTGTGTCTCCGGCAGGGAGACAACAAACGTAAAAGCAGGGAGGCTGTGTGTGCGAATGCGCGTGTGTCCCCACGTGCCGCTGGTGTGGCGTGTCACCAGGTCTAGGCATGTCCCCCAGGACGCCCCTCCTTGCAGGTGGATTCCGTGGGAGGAGGGGTGCGCGCTCTGCCCACTCACGTGCAGTCTTGGCCGGGCCTGCAGCCGCCTCACCGTCCCCAGGGTCCTGGGCCAGGCATGTACATCCAGCTCCATGCAAGTCCCCGGCTCCTGCAGGACGCCGGCACCGCCACGGTCAGAGGCCACGGGCACGGCCCCCCTCCGCCTTTCCTGCCGGCCGTGGAACCAGCCCCGCCATCTTGGGAGGCCAAGTCCTGGAACAGTCACCTGTCGCCAGCCTCGCCGCACAGTCGGGGCGACCTCTGACCGACGGGGACCCCGGAGCGCTGGCACACGGCAGTCGGGGCCCAGCCCTCCTACCGTCCTGCTGCGGCACTTTCCCCCGGGGACCAGACACAGGACAGATGCCGGACAGCAGCTCGAGCTCTGGACACACCGTGTGCGGCCTGAGGCCACAGTTCACCAAGTGCCACGTGTGGCCATGTGCCGGGGGCCTTGAGTGCCCACGGGAGAGGGTGTGTGAGGCAGAGGTTCTGCGAGGCAGGCACAGGCCTGAGCACACCCGGAGTGCGGGGACCATGGGCCCCTCCCAGGCCGTGGTCCCACGTCTGCACCCTGTGAGAGCCGCCAGCCAGGGTGGCTCAGCCAGCAGGCACGGGCCAGCGGGCCGCAGGGTGGGGAGGGGGAACTCGATTCGGGGATGCCGTGGGAGCCAGCAGGAAACTCCCCGTGTTCCAGAAGGGGGCTACAGTGCGGCCAGTCAAGGCTCTGTGGATGTAGACCTCCACGTGCGTGCCCGCGGCAGGCAGCTGACCTGAATCTCCCCACTGTCCCCCTCAGCGGCTGGGGTGTTTGCTCTGAGGATAGGTTTTAAAATGCCTTCTCTGCAGATGTGGTCTAGAGAGACAATGGGACACCACGCAGCCGTCAGAAAGAATGAAATTTGCCATTTGCAACGACATGGATGGAACTAGAGGGTATCATGCTAAGTAAGTCAATCTGAGAAAGACAATTACCATATGATCTCACTCACGTGTGGAATGTGAGAAACAAAACCGAGGATCACAGGGGAGGGAAGGAAAAATGAAACTAGACGAGATCAGAGAGGGAGATAAAGCATAAGAGACCCTTAGCTGTAGGAAACAAACCAGGGGTTGCTGGGGGGGGGCGGGGGCTGGGGTCACCGGGTGATGGGGACCAAGGAGGGCACGGGGTGTAGTGAGCCCTGGGTGTCGTATACAACTGATGAATCGCTGGCCTCTGTCTCTGAAACTAATGATACACTCTGCGTTAATTAACTGAATTTAAATAGAAAAATAAAATGCATTCTCTGCATCTTTACAAAACTGTCAAAGTATTGCATGAACACATACCTGTCAGAAAAATTCAAACAACTCTACGGTACCCCCCGCCCCACCTGCAGAGAGGCTGCTGGGCGGGGGACCCCAGGCCGGACAGAGCTCTCCCCCCTGGCCACAGGAGCCATCTCCACGACCACGAGGGGCCCTACGGGGCTGTCAGAGCCGGCAGAGAGCCGGAACCAGGAGGGGCCAGGCAGCACTGCCACCATCTGTCATCTGTCCAGTGCCCTGAGCCCCGGCCTCTGCGGCTCCCGGGTTTGCTGCCAATCCCAGACGTGCTAACTATCCACCTGGGGGCGCCCCACCCCGAGCGCACCTGGACTGCTGGCGTGCTTACAGAAGCTCCCTCCGCCTGTGCCTCTCTTCCTGGCCGAGGGGCCCCTGGGGCCCGGCATCTGCCCTGCCCTGCCCTGGAGCCACCGGCGACGGGCTGGCCCTGATCCTGTGGGGCCCAGCGTGCCCAAGAGTCTGCATTTCCAACGAGCTCCCGGGTGATGCTGGAGCCGCTGGCCCACGGAGGGATGGGGGATGAGCGTGGAGGCAGAGAGCCTGCAGACTTGTCCTGCTGCCGGTCCTCTGGCCACAGCGCTTGTCACTAACAGGCCAGGACCCTCTTTCCCGGGGAATCCCGGGGACACTCTTCGCCGCCCCACGCGTGTTCTGCTGGTCATGACTGGGTGCTGGGGCGGGTACCCCTGTCTGCCATCCGTGGGAGGACTTGGCTCATCCCACTGTGGCCCAGGGTGCTGGGCCAGCCCCTCTCCTCAGGGTCACCGTCACTATCTGCGGTCTGGGCCCCACCCCTGCCTCGCCCTCCCCCACTGCTGGGCCCCCAGCAGACAGAGCGGGATCCTGAGACTTACTTCCATTCTGAGCACTCAGGGAGGTGACCAGGAGGACGGTCCAGAGCATCTGGGGAACCGAGAGGGCGGATGTCAAGGTCAGCATGGCCAGCGGGACAGGGAGGCAGGCCTCAGGGGTCTTGTGTCCTCTTCATTAGTTCTTGGGACACTCCCTGGAGGAAGGAAAGCCGCAGGATCAGAGGTTTCCGGGGCTGCAGCTCGGCCGGGGGCGGGCACCGGGCTGAGCTCCTCCCTGACCAGCTGCGCCCAGACGCCAGAGCCCTGCCCGGCCTCTTCTGCACTTTCTCTGCACTTTCATAATGTCTAGCTGCTGACAAACAAGAAATACGGACAAGCCAGGAGGGAAGTCATGGGAGAGAGCCCTGCTGACAGCATAAGAATTATGATAAAATGTGCAAAACTGGCCCGAGTTGGGTTCCTGTGGACCTGGGTCACGCCCACTGGGGCCTCGGTCACGCCCACTGGGGGGGCATGGGTCACGCCCACTGGGGGGGCATGGGTCACGCCCACTGGGGGGTCTGGGTCACGCCCACTGGAGCCTCGGTCACGCCCACTGGGGGCCTCGGTCACGCCCACTGGGGGTCTGAGTCACGCCCACTGGGGGCCTGGGTCACGCCCACTGGGGACCTGACACCGTCCCCAGTGTCACCGTCCCAGGCAGCCTGGGACGCCGCTGCCCTCCCCCCCTCGCTGTTTCCTCCGCTGGGGCGCCTGCTTCCTTTCGGGACCCCCTTAGGGGATGCGCTCTTGTCAACCAGAGGAGCCCTCCTGGGGGACTCGCACAGCCGGCTCCTATCACACAAGTGCCCTGCAGGCTTCTGCGACCCTCTTGGCCTCCACTCATGTGACATTTTTTTCCGATTAAACTATTTAAAAGTATTTTATTTTATATTTTATTTTTAAGATTTTATTTTAAAGTCAACTCTGCACCCAGCGTGGGGCTCGAACTCACAACCTTGAGACCAAGAGTCTCATGTTCCACCAGCTGAGCCGGCCAGTCGCCCTTATTTTAAAGCATTTTAAAATTGTTTGCCAGACCATTTGTTGACCTTCTGATTAAGAATAATAATAACAGACTTTTTGTTTTGTCTGTGAGCATTTTAGATTTATAGGAAAATTGGGCAGAAAGCGTAGAGCTGACATGTGTGAGCTGAGTGCGGTCGGGGCACACGCGTCCCGGTCCGTGAGCCCGTGTGCTGCGCACTTCGCATACCTCACGGCTCACTTGTGTGTGGAACACGAGGGGTTTGGACAAACGCGTAACGGCTTGCATCCATCATCATGTCCCCGACAGAGCCGCCCCTGAACCCTGTGCTCCCCGGTTCATCCCCCCCCCCCAGCCCCCCCCCCCCCCAGTCTTCCTCGTGTCTCCGCAGCTTTGCCTTTTCCAGAAAGTCATACAGCTGTTTGGGGAGAATGGGGCACCAGGGCCAGGAGCACTGGGAACTTTGGACTTAACGGCTTCCAGGCACTTGGGGCCACTGGTGACCAGGCCCAGTCCTGACCCCAGTAAGGGGAGTCGCGCTGGGAGGTATGACCCAGCCCCACCAGGGCCACAGAGCAGCCCCTCCGTGCTGCTGCCGAGCTCCCCAGACCCCCAGGTCCTGAGCAGGCAGGCCTGTCCCCCCACCTTGACCCCACCAGCCAACCCCAGGGTTCCTGGCAGGTTTCCTGGTGGGGTCTTATGTGAAAACCCGCCTGGGGGCCTCAGAGCAGCGAGAGAAGGCAGCCCGCCCTGCCCTGCGCAGCCTCATCAGGAAAGGAAGATGGCTAGACCCAGGTTTTGAAGCATCTGATTTGAGATGGGAAGAGTTTCAAGAATGTTAAATGCAAACCACTTCCCGGCACAGCCCGAGGGGCTCTGGGTGGGCGGCCACACTCCTGGGGAGCCCTGGGAGGGGACCCTGGCCCAGGGCTGGCCCGAGCCGGCTTGTCCTCCGCAGAGACAGGTAAGGAGGGACAGACAGAGGGACAGACGGGCAGGCTGCTGGATGGAGGCTTTCCTTCTCTCTCAGTCCACAAGGGGGCCCTGGACTCCCCGGGGCGAGAACCCGTGCCGAGCTCAGAGTGGCCGTGTGTGGGGGTGTGTCCTTCTCCCAAGGTCACAGACCCTGAGTCCCCGCAACCTGGTTTTGGCTGATGTGCTGCATGTGCCTGGCATCTTAGGAAGCTTCTAGTAGCTGGGTCCCCAAATTTCCCAAGTCAGAGGCACCCGCTACACGCCCACAGGGCAGCTGTCCGTCCATGGTCGTATCTGCGGGACGGAACGGCGCCCACGGCCCAGAGCTGCTGTCCTCGGGGCCCTTGTCCCCCCGCTGCAGCCCAGGCCAACTGGCTTGGACCCTGACCTCCCCCACCCCCCCAGCCCCTGCACCCCCCCCAGCCCCCCGCGCCCCGCCCCCAGCCCCAGGGAGTCACTCCCTGGCTTTCCATTGCTTTTGCCCCGCTGTTCAGTCCGAAAACACAGAACAGCTTAATTCAGTAGTTTCTTCTCTTTCTTTTCTTTTTAAAGATTTTAATTAATTAATTAATTAATTAATTAATGATTTCATTTATTTACTTGACAGAGAGAGAGATCACAAGCAGGCCGAGAGACAGGCAGAGAGAGGGGGAAGCAGGCTCCCTGCTGAGCAGAGAGCCCGATGCGGGGGGTCGATCCCAGGACCCTGAGATCATGACCTGAGCCGAAGACAGAGGCTTTAACCACTGAGCCCCCAGGCGCCCCAAAGATTTTATTTATTTGAGAAAGAGAACGGGTGCCCAGGAGAGGGAGGCAGAGGGAGAGACAGAGAGAACGAAAGAGGGAGAAGCAGACTCACGCCCCTGAGACCAGGACCTGAGCAGAAATCAAGAGCCAGTCGCTGAACCCACCGAGCCCCCCAGGCTCCCCGGTTCCGCAGTGCCTGGCGGTGTAACAGGCCACAGGGGCCATTTCTGGCCAGTGGGCCTCCCTCTGCAATCTTGCCAGGCCCAGGCCCAGCCCGGGGACAGTGGGGGTGTGACTCGCCAGGAGCTGAGTCACACAGGCCACATTCCCGGAGTGTCTGGGGGGGGCCGGGGCAGCTGTCTCCCGGCCTCTTTTGCTCAATTTCTCTCCCCCCCGCCCTTTTTTGGTCAAAGTAGGCTGTACGCCTGGTGTGGAAATGCGGGGCTTGAACTCACGGCCTGAGACCAAGATCTGAGCTGAGATCAAGGGTCGGACGCTCCACCGGTGGACTGAGCCCCCAGGCAGCCCTTTGCTTCATCTTTCTGGATTTGATTGTGGTTCTAACTCAAGGCAAGACAGACAGTCTTTCTTCTTATTATACGTGCACCACACTTGTAAAAGTAACAGAGAAAATCCACAGGAGGAAGAAGGGTCGGGGAGACGCCACGCCCCCCAGAAGCTGGGGTCCCCCCGTGCGCGGCTCACGGGCCCCCGTGTGCGAAAACGGAGCCTGTCAGGAGACCCTGACGCTCGCGCGCTGGCCCTACCACCCCTCCATGCCTTGCCCCCCGGGTGGACTGCGGCCCCCAAAGGACACCCCGCCCACAGCCCGCGAAGGTGGCCTCGTTCGGAGGGAGGGTCTTTGCAGACCTAAGTACTTCGGACGAGGCCGTAGTGGAGTCGGGTGGGGACTCCAGCAGGACTAGCGTCCTTACAGGAAGAGGAAAATCTGCACAGAGACAGACACGTGGGGAGAACGCCGCAGGGCGACGGGGACAGAGACGGGGACGACCGGGGCCACATGGGGTCGGGCCACCAGGGGCTGGAGGAGACAAGGAGGGAACCTATCCAGTCCGTCGGAGGGCGCAGGGCTCGGCCCACGTCCAGACGTGGGGCTCCTGGTCCCCACCACTGGAGAGAACAAGTGTCTGTTGTTTCGAACCTCCAGTTTGTGGTCCTTGGTCACGGCCGCCCCAGGATGCACCCGTGACCCCTGTCCCCGAGCCGGCAGGGGCTCGCACCCCAGGGACCACGTGACTCCAGCTCTCAGGACCGAGACAACGGCGCGCACACCCCGGGTGAGCAGGGAGCCTTCGGGGTCGTGTGACGTCTGTCACTGTCCATCTGGGTCCACCCTGCAGTGCCCTCCCCCTTTGGGGGAGGCCTCACCCCCCACTGCCCGGGGCCCGCCCCCCAGAGGGGGCCACCCCCCAGCGCCCCCCAGGCCTGTGCAGGTGGTCCCGACAGACCCGAAGCTGGGGGGCGGCCACCTCAGCCCACCCCCCGCCCTCGGGGCCCTGCTGCTACAGCCTTTGCAAAGTGCACCTACTTTTCTGGGGTAGCGTGTCTTCTCCTCATGGGGTCGTAAGACTCGTGTTTTGGAGAAACAAACTGCTGTTCGCCAGGCAGACGTGCTCCTGCTCCCTCACGCCTCCTCGGACTGTTTCTGGAATAACAAGGTGTTTGTGTCATCCTGCCTTTTCCTTGAAAACTTCACGGTTTCACGTAAGGAAGGTGTTATTTGGCTGTTGTTTGAGGTGTCCTTTTGCAGAGACCTCGCAGGCCGTGGGGAATCCACGGGCCGCCAAACCGGATTTCCACGAGCGAATCACGAATCTCCTCAAAGCCATTTTGCAAGCGTCGAGTGACAGGGTCCGTGCGGCTTTCTTCCAAGAAAGTGGGCTGTGCCCAAGGCCCCCCCGAGTGGTGCACCCCGTCCGTCCCTCCCTCCCGCCCCTGCCTGTGGGTGACTCGCCCGGGACACCGCCACCCCCCGAGTTTCCAGTAGCTCTGTCAGCCGTGTTCACCCGGGGGGCAGGCTCTCTCCTCTGCTCTGTGTACCTTTCCTACAGGTTTGTTTCCCCACGAGAATATTGTTAGTGTAACTAAAATCAATTTTCTCCCTCGAGGCAGAATTTGCCGAGGAGCGGGGCGGGGTGTGTGCCCCGATCCTGCCCGCGTGAGTCCGCTCTGAATAACACGGAAGGTGGGGACGCTTCACAGCTGGACGCGATCCCGGGGCCGGTTTCGACACCTGTCAGCAATCGCCGAGATCAGGCACGCACAGCTCATTACCATTCAATGTTGCTTACATGGATGGAAAGTTCCAGAAAGAGGAATCGAAACTCTCTGTGCTGGGGCTTTTCCTGGCACCTCAGATAAGATCTGTTCAGTTATCCCCAAGCATTATTACAAAATCACTTCTCCTGAATCAGAAGACACACATTTTTTCTTTCTTTCATTCCCCCGACACAAGTCTTCTTAAGTGGGAAGACACAGGACGGTGCCCCGTGGCCCACAGGCTCCCTTGCGGATCCCGGCGGCCTCTCCCGGCCGGCAGCCAAGGCCTCGGCCCTCAGCCTGCGGGAGAGCTCTGTGCGGCCACCGCCCTCCCCCCGAGCCGGGCCGCGGGACTCGGGGTGAGCTGAGCACCGGCCCCTCTGGGCCTCTGGCCCCTGCCCAGCCGCGGAGGAAGCTCCAGGCCGGCCCGCGGCGTTTCTGTCCTCCTCCCTCGAGAACAGTCCGCAGGGGCCTTTGCAGTTCCCTCAAGTCCTTGCTGAGCTTCCCAGGGTCTCCCCACCTGCAGGGCTCCCCCCGCCCACGGGCTCCCTCAGTCCAGATGGGCGCGTATTTCTACCCCGCGGGTCGGGAGCGACCTCAGGCCTTGGCGGGAACGGCAGGAGAGACCCGCGGTCTACAGTATGCGGAGGCCATTCCTCTCCAAACCTCCCTGATCAGCCTTGTCCTGACCACTGCCGGGCGTTTCTCCTTCTCCATGAACTTGGAGTCATGTTTCCCGAGTTCCAGTTAAACCGTCCATGTTGATTGAGAATAAATACACGAACGGGCGATTTCACAATCCTGCACTCGGGCCTCACCGCGCGCAGAGCCAGGGCCGTCTCTGCGGGGTCCCCTGGGACCCCCGCGGCTCCCTGGTCCCCGGACCCCGCTGCGCACGTGGGCGTGCACGGGCACACGCACCCGCTCTGTGACTCCCGCAGGTCCCCGGGAACCCGGCCCGGTCCTCACCCAGACCGGGCGACAGGGAGAGCTGGTCACCTCCGCGCCGGCCGGCCCGCCCTGCGGGGCTCGAGAGGCTGTGGCGAGCCGGCCAGCAAGGGGCAAGTGAAAGGCGGGCAGCCTCGCCTCTGTCACACGGGCAGCGAGGTGTGGGAGATGCTGGCCGTCCGCAGCCGGGGCGCGGCCCCGGGGGAGGTGGGGTGCGGGGTGCCCCGAGCCCCAGGCAGACCTGGCCCGGTCGCCCTCTGCTCTCAGGCATTTCATCTGCCTGCCGAGGGAAGCACACCGGCCTCACCGGCTCCCGGCCTCCGCGGTTTCCAATACACCACGTATCCCCCAATCCTAACAATCACTTTACATTGACTGATTTTTAAAGTCTTATTATCTACTCTAGCCTCACCTTAAGAAATACACATCTACAGTGATGCTTAGATGTGCTATTTATATGTTTTTCTAATGTGCAACAAACTGTCTGCACAACGAGCCAGGAAGAGTCACGGCCTCCCCCCACCGGCATCCTCCCGCAGCCCCTGGCCCTCTTCTGCTGTGTCCTCCAAGGCAGGCCCCTGAGGACATGGGCTCCAGGCTTCTCCCCCCGCTGCCCAAAGCCCCCGCCTCCTCTGAACCTCCCTCCAGGCTCTGGACGGCACTCCCCTCACTCACAGGCATACATCACTCTTCACACTTTCCTTATGTTGGGAGAGGTCCTGCCTCTCGGTGGAATCTCCTGGTTCCAGACTTAGGATAAGGGGATACCTGCGTTGCACCCCTTTTCACTTCCTTTTTTTTTTAAGATTTATTTATTTATTTATTTATTTATTTATTTATTTATTTATTTGACAGAGAGAGATCACAAGTAGGCGCCCCACCTTTTCACTTCCAAACTTGCCCACCTTGGGCTGGTGTCACGCCCTCCATCACAGCCCCTGTGGCACTGCGTGTCAGCCAGTAGAGCTCAGTCTCAGGGCCGTGAGTTCAAGCACCACGTCGGGTGTGGAGCCAATTTAAAAGGAAAAAAAGGGGGGCGCCTGGGTGGCTCAGTGGGTTAAGCCTCTGCCTTCGACTCAGGTCACGATCTCAGGGTCCTGGGATCGAGCCCCACATCGGGCTCTCTGCTCAGCAGGGAGCCTGCTTCCCCCTCTCTCTGCCTGCCTCTCTGACTACTTGTGATCTCTCTCTCTGTCAAATAAATAAATAAAATCTTTTAAAAAATTAAAAAAGAAAAAAATAAAAGAAAAAAGTTAAAAAGAAAGAGAACCGGACAAGAGATGGGGGATCCGGACTGGAGATGGGGATCCGGACAGGAGATGGCGGATCCGGACTGAAGATGGGGGATCCGGACTGAAGATGGGGGATCCGGACAGGAGATGGGGATCCGGACAGGAGATGGGGGATCCAGACTGGAGAAGGGGGATCCGGACTGAAGATGGGGGATCTGGACTAGAGATGGGGATCCGGACAGGAGATGGGGATCCGGACAGGAGATGGGGGATCCGGACTGGAGAAGGGGGATCCGGAGTGGAGATGGGGATCCGGACAGGAGAAGGGGGATCCGGACTGGAGATGGGGATCCGGACAGGAGATGGGGGATCCGGACTGGAGATGGGGATCCAGACAGGAGATGGGGGATCCGGACTGGAGATGGGGGATCCGGACAGGAGATTGAGCAGCTTCCAATGTCCTCTTGCACACCCTGACACCCTGAGGCCTTCTGGACTCCCACAGCTGTCCTGGGCACCACCTGGCTTTTATCAATGACCAGTGGTCCTCGTTTTGGACCGAGCATAGACCTCAGCTGGGCTGGGGGCATGGGTGTCAATGCTGTACCCCAGGCTTATCTGTGAGGATGTTCCCCGGCTCAGCTTGTCCTCCTTGGAACAGGGCAGAGCAGGGAGTCAGGCGGGGTTCCCCCTCACTGTTTACGGCACTGTCCCGGATCTCCTGCTCCCAGTTCTGGGGAACCCCATCTTTGCTGGGAGGTCTGGAGGTCGTGTGAATCCTGCCTGGATGTGCTTCTAGGGACTTTGACTTTCAACCATGAGTCACAGGCGGCCGCTCTCAGGGCGCAGAGCCAAAGGCAGCAGAGGTCCCACAGCCTGCGACTTCTCAGTCTTGCCCCACCCCCACCCCCCATGCGCTGGCTCTGCCCGTTCATTTCTCTCGTGAGGAGCGGGACCAGTGCCGGCCATCTCTGGATGTGAGCCCTCAGCCCTGGGCGGCAAAGCTCATGGCTGGGGAGCCGGCTGGGCTGCCAGACCTCAGCGCCTGGGTCCTGGAGGCCCCCTCGGGCGGCTGCAGGTACTGAGCCGCGCTCTGCCCGCCCAGCAGTGGCTGCGCCCACCTGCCCCCCGGCCGCGGGCTGGCCTGACCCCTGTGTGTGTTCGGCGTCGGATTCAAGAGCCGCCAAGGCCCGGAGTCCTGCTGTTCCGGGGAGTTTGCTCGGAGCAAACGCGTCTGGGAGACAGGCACCTCTCCGGGCTTGCCCGGCGCGATGCAGACGGCCAGTTCCGTGCTCCTCTCCCATCTGTAGCCCATGTCCCGAGCAGTATGGGGACACACACGTGTGTGAGGGATGATTCATTCTTCGAAATCAAGTGTGTTTTTAATTGTGGCAGCTTCGCTCCCCCTGGCTGAACCCTCTCACTTGCCGCCAACACAGCAAAGGAGAGAAAAACCAGAGGGAGGGAGATCCGGACGTGACGGGGGAGGGACAGGCGAGAAGACAGCGGAGCGTGGAGCAGGAGGGCAAAACAAACACGACCGTGCAGGTTTCCCTCCGATGATCACCCCAGGACCAGAGTCTGCCTGCCAGGGTGGGAGCGGAGTCTGTGGGTCCCTGACACATGGGCTCTGGAGCTTTCCACACTTGGGAGTCAGAGACATGATCTGGAAAGTGCGCATCCGCGGTTGGAAAAAGGGAAAGCTCAGGGAGCGGCCCAGGCGCGCAGGGTCCTCCACGCCCACGGCCCGAAGAGGGGCTGATGCCACTCTCTCCCCTGCGGCAGTGGGATCACCAGCCCGTGCATGAGCCCAAGTGGGCCAGCCTCTCACCAGCACTGTGACCGAGCACCTCCCAGGAGACAGCTGCCGCCTGCAAGGGCTCTGGACCCCCAGCCCGGGCGGGAGGGGGGGCGTGCCCCAGCCAGGGTGCTCCTGCCCACGGGCCCTGCTGCCGTGGCCCGGAGGGGCCCCCAGCTGGGTAGTAAAGTCCTCCAGGCCTGGGGACTAGGCGAGCACACACTTCCAGTCTCCCCTCTGCCTGGCTGCCTCCCGCTGGGCTCACGAGAACCCTCTTTCCCACTACCAGTCCCGCGAGCCCCTTCCCCTGGGCCCTGGGGCTGTCACAGTCCCCGGGGACAGGCGGGCCTCCCAGGGGCTCTGGCGCCTCTACCCACAGGCCCGGAGAGTGGTTTCCCTGCTGCCGATCATTAACCAGCAGCGGGTGATGCACTGATTTTGGAGATCGCTGCCAAACCAAATGCAAAGGGAAGCCTGAAAAGAGGAGGCTAAAAATCTCTCTGGGGAAACCGGCTCCTCCCCAGGCTTGCCAGGCAGTGTCCCCTTCTGGTGGGGGAAGTCTCAGGTGGCTCTCATTTCTGTCTCACCAGCAGGTGTGAGTGAGTGTGTGTGAGTCCATCAAAGTGAGTGCACACACGAGTGAGAGTCTGCGGGACCCGGAGATGCGACCTCCCTGCCCTCTCTAGAGTGGGCCCGGGAGAGGCAGGTCCCCAGTGCGACCTGCGGCCTCTGTCCCTTCTCCCTCCCAGGCCGGGCGCGCCCTTCACCCGCTGGCCACGGACTCTGGCAGGGCCCTTGCGGCCCCACGACCGACCGACCGCGGGTGAGGGCCCGCCCAGCGCCCCGGGGTCTCCATCCCCGCTCCCCGCAGCCCTTGGGCGGAAGCCCCGCCACGTCCCCGGCGGCCCGCGCGCGCTCACCTGCGCCCGGGCTCCCTGCGCTGCCGCCGGTGTTTGCGCGCTGGAGGCGGGGAGGACCGGCTGGCGCTCCGGAGGGCGGAGCTGGGGGGGCGGGGGCTGCGGGGAATGAGGACCCAGGACCGCCGCCCCTCCTGGAGCCAGGAAGGAAACCCCGAGCTCGGGAAGTCTCTCGGTTTTGGGGAACTGCCCAGGATTCACAGAAAATGTTTATGACTTTCTTGGTAGTTCCTTATATCTTGTTTAAAAACACTTCATTAGATGTTCCTCCTGGAGAAAACAGGAAAACAGCAGGGGCGTTTTTCCAGGAGAGCTGACCAGATGCTCCTTCGGGGTGGGTGGGTTCGCTTCCCCGCAGGCCGGGGACCCCGCGGTCCTCGCCTGGGTGCCGCTGAGCCTCCACAGGAGCGGGTGGGCCCCGACTACAAGCTGGAGGTGGTCCTGGGGCTACAGGCAGGAGTGAGCAGGAGCGGGGTGCACACAGCGAGGTCAGACTGCCCTTTATTAGCCCTTGGCCGGAGGGAGGCCGTCCTCCCAGCCTGTCCCCACTGAGGGTCCTGGGGTCCTGGGTCCTGGAGAGACCGTCCCCGAGGTGCACCTGTGTGCGGTAAGGGCCAAAGAGCAGCTTTGGGTGTGAGGGTTTGCTCTTTGCTCACGTACACACGTAGTTCCCATAAAAATCACTAAGATAAAACTTTCTCTTTAAGTCTTGGAAGCAGAACGAGGAGGCGCGTGTGGAAGTTTTGCTGGAGTCCAGGTGTTTGTTCTTCCTGCCCACCCGGCCCTCGGCCCAGCTTTCCAGGGCCAGCCAGCCTGGGCGCGGCTTCGGTTCAGACAGACCCGGAGCGGGAGCGGCCCACTGCCCGGCGGGCTTGACCTCTGCCACCTTCAGCTTCCTCCTCACAGCGCGGCTGGCCTGCAGGCGGTCCCTGCCCTGTGAGTTTACACCTGGGGCAGGGAGATGTCTTGAGGGAGCTCTTGAGGGAGGCCCCACAAATGGTCACCCAGCCTGGGACCTAAATGCCAACCACCCCAGGCCGCTGTGCCTCCCCACCCCCTGCGCGAGCCCCCCAGGCACTGCCCCTGGGCCTGAAGGAGGGGCTTGTCCCTGAGGCCACCTCCCAAGTCGGCCCTTCCTTCCCATCACATCCAGCATTGCCCCGGGTCCCTCAACCCAGCAGGGGCTCCTGGGCAGCGGCTGGTGGCCACCGAGTCCCTGAGGCATGAGGCTCTTCAGGTGGGAGGGTAGGAGGGTCCCACATGGTGAGGGACCTTGAACGCCAGCTGAGGGCTGAGACTCTCGTCCCCATGCCCAGGTAAAGTGCCTACGCATCTTAAAAGTGAAACAAGCTTATTTTGGAAATCGTACAGAAACCTTATGAAACCACAGAATGTTCCCGGAAGGAACAATGTAAAGAGCTGGTGTGGGGTTCCTGGGGGGCTCAGTGGCTTAAGGTCTCTGCCTTCTGCTCAGGTCATGATCTCAGGGTCCTGGGATCGAGCCCCTGCATCGGACTCTCTGCTCAGCAGGGAGCCTGCTTCCCCCTCTCTCTCTGCCTGCCTCTCTGCCTGCTTGTGATCTCTCTCTCTGTCAAATAAATAAATAAAATCTTAAAAAAAAAAAAAACAAAAAAACAGAAAGAAAAGAGCAAGAAAAGAGCCGGTGTGCCTCCTGGGGACTCCTGCTTCATTCTCAGGAGATGCTTGTGGGCACAGCCTCGTCACTTTCTAGAAATGCTCTGTGCGTGGAAAAACACACATGTCCTTCCCACTTTTTAAAAAATCTTTTTATTTCTTTATTTTTCAAACAGGCTCCAGGCCTGCGCAGGGCCCAGGGCGGAGCTTGAATCATGACCCTGAGATCACGACCTGAGATGAGGTCAAGAGTCCAACGCTCAACGGACTGAGCCAGGCAGGGGCTCCTGGATCCTTGCCATTTTTACACCGTCCTGGGACCTGGTCCGTGGACAGGTGCTTGGCTCCCTGGCTTTCCCCTTTCTCCCTCTCTGTAGGCTGTCCTGTCCCCTACATTTCCTCGGATCACAGCTTCTGCTGCATCACGGTCCATGTGGGCTTCAGTTTCTTTCCTTGGGTTTCTGGAATTTGTGGTTTCAGTTGTGATTTCCTGTCAAACTGAAAATGCTGGTCAGCAGCATGTTCTCATAATCCCCAGGGCCATGTCGGTCATCTTTCTGTTGCCAGCTGGTGACCCCATTCTAACTTCATTCATCGTCTGGTTCCCCATCTCTGAACCTCGTAGCGGTTTTGTGCATGGCTTAACTGATTAATTCTTGGGAACGCCTCGTGTGCCCTGAGATGTACGCATCTTCCCTGACGGTGCCCCTCATGCCAAGGGGGGCAGCGGGGAAGCGCACTCGCTTCTGTACTTGCCGGTTTTGATTGGCTGGAGCCGTGGATAATCGAGAGGGGTGGGCTGGAATCCCTCAGTGTGATGGGGGCTTGTCAATTTCCCTGGAGTTCTAGCAATCTTTGTATGTTTGAAAGCAATTTTATTAGATGCCTTCGGATTCTAAATTGATGTATCTTCTTGGTAAGTTGAGCCTTTATCATTAGTGACCCTCTGCACCTTATCATCCAATTTATTTCAGTCTATTTTGTCTGCTATGGATACAACAATACCAGCTCCCTTTGGTTAGAATATTCCTGATCCTTTTCCAGACTTTTCCTTTCAGCTGCTATGTGTCCATAGGCATTAGGTGCATCTCTGGTAAGTGGACCTTATCTCACTGGTTTTTTTAAAGATTTTATTTATTCATTTGCGAGAGAGAGAGAGAGAGAGAGAACAAGCAATGGGGAGAGGTTGAGGAAGAGAGGGAAGAAGACTCCCCTCGGAGCAGGGAGCCTAACGCGGGTCTTGATCCCAGGACCCCAGGATCATGACCTGAGCTGAAGGCAGACACTTAACGACTCAGCCACCCAGGCACCCCAATATCTCACTTTTATCAATGTCTGCCTCACCCCTCAGCACCCCTGGGCTGCTCTCTGTCCCCTTCTTTTTCTTATCCAAGACTGTTGCTTGGTCCTTTGTTATTGTCTTGTTCTCGTTTGTCTAACTTAATCTAATTCTGATTTATCTGTTTTAGAAAATTTTAAAGTTTTAAGACATAAGACTAATTGTAAATTCTTGACTCATGTGCTATTTCTGCTTCTGGTGGAATGAATCCACAACTCAGCGTGTTGTTTTCCTTCTGAAATCTCATTCCTCAAACATCTGTTAACTTTTGTCCCAAGCCACCGTGGGATTTTGTTTTTATAGTTTCATTTTAGAAAGACTCGCATATTTTTTAATTTTTATTTTTTATTTTACTTTATTTTTTTCACATCTTTTTTTTTAAAGATTTTATTTATTTGGGAGAGAGAGAGAGCACAAGCAAGGGGAGCAGCAGAGGCAGAGGGAGAAGATGACTCCCCACCGAGCAAGGAGCCTGACTCGGGGCTTGATCCCAGGACTCCGGGATCATGACCTGAGCCAAAGGCTGAGGCTTCACTGACTGAGCCCCCCCAGGTTCCCTGGGAGAACCCCGTTTTTAATATTGATCCTTCCGGGGCGCCTGGGTGGCTCAGTGGGTTAAAGCCTCTGCCTTCGGCTCAGGTCATGATCTCAGGGTCTTGGGATCAAGCCCCGCATTGGGCTCTCTGCTCAGCAGGGAGCCGGATTCCCCCTCTCTCCCTGCCTGCCTCTCTGCTTACTTGTGATCTCTCTCTCTGTCAAATAAATAAGTAAAATCTTTAAAAAATAAAAATAATATTGATCCTTCCTAGCCCAGATGAAGGTATGATTTTCTGTTGATCTGAAGGCTTTTATTTTCTTCAGATTATGACATGATTTGTAGAAGCAGTTCACATTTCCTACTCAGTTTGGGGTATTTTGTTGCTGCCTTAGGGAACGTGCGCGCGCGTGGCAGGACGATGCCTCCCACGTGAGTTTGGCCACGTGGCCAAGCTCCGGGGACATGGTGCCCAGAGACTCTGCCCGGGAGCCCTTTGGCCGCGGCAGCGTCTTCGGGAGGGATGACCACGGGTGTTTAGGGGCCCCATCAGTGGCCACGAGTCCTGGACGGGAGACCCTGAAGGCCTCACAGTCCCGCTGTGGCCAGGGCTGGACCTTGGCAGATGCCCACGTGTCACAGCTGGGCCCAGCCGACGGGACCAGGGACGAGACCCTTTACTTGCCCATGTCCTTCCCCAGAAGGGACCCAGCCAGGCACCTCGATGTCGGTCCCCTGGGGTGGCACCGGGAGTGGAGTTGGGGTGGCGGCTCGGCCTGGAAGGGGTGCCGAGGAGAAGGGCCGGCCACCCTCGGGTGATTTTAAAAATTAAAACACTCCCTCCCTCCAGTTATGACAAGGTGTTCATTATAGAACCTTTACAAAGTGTAGGTAAGAAAGCCCCAAATCACCTGTGAAGCCACCCCTGGAGGAACCTTCTGGTACTTTGGTGCATAGTGATTGTAATTCTCGCCACGGGCGGCCCTGACGGGGTTGGTGGGCTGTGTCCTCCCTGTGCCCTGAGGGACTTCCTGGGCCATTTTGTGAGATGCCCACTTGTGACTCCGACCTTCCAGGGCCCCACAAGGACCCCTCGCCCCCGTGTCCTCAGCCCCTCCCCCAATCGGGGCCATGGTCTCCACCATCGTGGGAAGGTTGAGTCAACTCTGCTGTTCTCAGGGCACAAAGGGCCCGTCTGGCCATTGCCCCCTGCTGGGCCTCCAGCTGGTCCCCAATTAGCAAGATGGCTCGCGTTCCGGTCCCTCTGAGCTCAGCGTGGGCGTCCCGTCCCCGACTGGGCCCAGCTGCCGAGCGTCTGAGTGGGCACTCGCCCCGTGTCTCCTGCCCGACACGAGGGGCGTGGGGCTTCAGAGGCAGCACAGGCCCCTGGGGAAGGCAGGAGCCGGAGGCCGGCCCATCCCTGAGCCAGCCTGGCTCTGCCCCCGCGCCCCGGCCTGAGCCCCGCCGCCAGGCCCTGGGAGCCCCCCGGGAGCCCTGCGGTGTATAGGTGACGTGCAGTGGGGCGATCAGACCCTCACCCTGCGGGGCACGGCCGTCCGGCAGCACGACCTGCCTTGTGAGGCCCTCAGCATTCGTTGGGCTTTTGACAGCTCTGTTCCGACAGGGTTGGAAGTGTGGCTTACGGGGCAGATGTTCGAGGAGGGCCGGGCGGGGTCAGCCCAGGGAGACTAGCCCTAACCCCAGCCCCAACCCCAGGACGTCCCACAGGACCAGCACTTGGGGTGAGGTAATGCGGGGATTTCCAAACGCACCGTGATGAGAGCAGAGGCAGCTGCGTTCCGAGCCCGCCTGACCCTCCCCCAGGGTCCGTCCCAGCGCTCCAGACGCCCCCGGGCTGGCCTCCGATTCCTAGAATCACCCTGGAGTTAGGACACTTCCCTGGGGGGACTCTGAGCACAACCTAACCAGAGGGCAGGCCAGGGCCAGTGTCCCCGAGGTCCTCGGGTCGGGATGAGGGGCGGCAGCTCCGTTGGACCCGTGGGCCCTGAGGGAGGAGGGAGGTTGGGAGAGGCCTCTCCGAAGGAGCCGCTTGGACAAAGGGATACTCCTTGGCTGGGGACCACAGAGACGGACCTTCTCCAGGGGCTGTTTGGATCGGGGAGGGGGGGCGCTCAGGGATGCCACCGGATGGGCAGGGGGCTGGAGACTTCTCCAGAGACCCACCCCCTGGCATGACCTGGAGAGGCCCCTTTTGGACCACCGAGGGTCTAGGGAGAACCAGCGTCCAACAGCGGCTGCAAGAACGCTGCACGGAGTATTTGGTGTGGAACCCGAGGGGCTGCACCAAAGCCAGGCCGTGGCCGGTGACGGTGGCCGGTGATGGGGTCCAGGGTCGGCAGCGCCCGGCGGCCAGACCCAGGCTGGGCAGACGGCACCAGCCTGATCCCATCTCATCTCATTTCATTTCAATCTATCTATTTATTCATTTGTGTGTGAGAGAGAAAGAAAACAGGAGTGGGGGAGGGGCAGCGGCAGAGGGAGGACGAGGGACAAGGTCCAGCAGACCCCGCACTGAGCGCGGAGCCCAGCGCGGGGCTCGATCCCACGGCCCCGAGACCGTGACCTGAGTCTAAATCAAGACGCTCCACCAACAGCACCATCGGGGCGCCCGGCCCCAGTTTCAATTGGAAAACACACAACCATAGAAGTAAGTAAACAAACACACACGCAAACATATATTTCCAGAGAGGCTAGACAGGCATGAAATGCTGTCAGAAATTAACTCTGAGTCAGGGAACCGCAGGTGTTTGCAGTTTCTCTGTCCTCCAAGATTTCTGCACATGTACTTCAGTAATCCGGGAGGGCCGTGTTCTTGCAGAATAAACTGCAACTTTTTTTCCATCAGAGTGAGGGGGCCATTGACTGGAGGAGGCGAGCAGAGGGAGCCCCCGGGCTGACTGGGAGGCGTGTGGGCGGCCGGGCCAGGCCAAGTGGTGCCCATGCGGGGATCCGGGCAGGCCGTCCTGACCTCCCGCCTTTCCCTGGGGAGGGCGGTGGGGCCCCGGCCCACAGCACGGCCTCTGCTGGGTAAGGCCGTCCGGACAGGGCAGGGGCTCCAGGACATTCCTGGACCCGCCCAGCCCGGGGGCGGCTACCTGGGGGTGCTTGGCGCCCTGCCCTCTGAGGCTCACTCAGCGGTGAGTAGGAGTTGGACGCCATGGAGGTTGCAGGGTAGGAGGGGGCAATCTGGGGAGAGGACTTGGCCGCTAGGCCTGAGCAGACAAGCCCTCAGCTCGAGGACATTTCAGGAACAAAGGGACACCTCCTGGCCCTCCCCAGTCTGTCCACACAGACGGTTTTCCTCCGGGCCCAGGCCTGGGGCCACTGTGGAGGCTGCCGGGGTGGCTGTCGGGAACAGGGAGTGCTCCCCAGGCCAGATGGCCGGAGGGACCCTGTGGGGAGGCTCTGAGCAGAAGGCCCGAGGCAAGCCGTCAGAGAGCCCTGGGAAGGTGCAGGCCGTCCTTGGCCCCGGGGGCAGATCGGGACACCCACGCCGCCCTGGGTGGCCCCACCTCCTGGAGCCGCAGCCGGGCCAGAGCGGAGAGAGGGCGGCTGGGCTGGGCTGCTGCTCGGGCTTCGCAGAAACCTAAGGGAGAACATCCCGCTGGACTTGGCACCACTGGGGGCGCGGAAGGGGTGAGGCCCGGGCTGTGGGGGTGGGAGGGGCCGGCAAGCAGGGGGCTCCGCTCCGTCCACAGCAGGCGCTCCCTGAGTGCGGCTCACAGGCCCCCGGGGTTACAACCCTTTCCCGCGTCAGGGAGGCATCTGTTCGGGGCGACCTCCGACCTCCGACCTCCCGCAGCCCTGGCCCCTCTGGAGGCGGGCGGCTGGTGCAAAGGGCTGGAGTCAAGTAAATCACAGTAAATTGGGGCAGTAAAGTGAAATACGCCAGGGATAGTTCTGTTGGCGGTCACCAGTAACACAGTGTGAGAGTAACCAGCAGGCGCCCTGCCGTC
>CM053619.1:46686504-46753200 GCA_028646535.1 Procyon lotor
CTCCTGCCCCCCCCACTCTCCCGGCCCCCCCACTCCTGGCCGTGCTGCCGCTTCTGCTATAGGTGTGCAGTCCTGTCACTGCTGCTGGATGGAGCAGTGGTCCCCACGGCTCCTCTCCTCATCCTCCCTCTGTAGACAGTGCCATGTCTACTTGCCCTGTGTCCTCCACGACCCCCAGACCCTGGCCCGTCTGCCCTGTTCTGGCACCCCTTACACCGCTGCACTCGGGCCATCGTGGGGCCCTGCCGCTTCGGCTCCTCTGGCCCCTCTGACTGCCTCCAACCTTGTGTGAACTACTGCCTGACCTGCCCGAGGGCCCCCCTGACGGTACCTCTCTGACCCTTTCTCCCAGTCGGCCCCCCACTCCTGCTCTGCGAGGGGCCTGACTGCGCTAAGGGTGGGTTTGCTTCCTGGGGCCACTGCAGCAAAGGGCCTCAACCAGGTGACTTAACCCTCCAGAAACGTGCTCTCTCGCCATTCTGGAGCCCAGAAGTCCAAGGTTGAGGTGTCCTCGGGGTTGGTTCCTCTAGAGAAAGACCGTCAACATGCATTTACTTGCCATCAGGACGTTCTCTTTGGTGAAATAACTACAAGTATTTTGCATGTTTCACTTTCTGGACTGTTGAGTTTTTCAGTTCTTTGGACATTCTGGATACGAGTGTCTTGTTTGTGATTTGCATTTGCTCCCTATCTGTACTTTATTTCTTCATTCCTTGGTGTATCTCGAAGAGCAAACGTCTCTAATTTTGATGAGTCCAGTTTCTCAGTTTTGCTTTGCTGGACTCTGCTGTGGTGTCCTTTCTAAGAACTGCCGATCACCCGATGATAGACTCTTCCCACTTCCTTCTCAGGTTCTACATTTGCACACCTTCCACTTGCTGTCGTGGTCCATGCTGAGTCACTGTCTGTGTGAGATGTGAGGTGTGGAGTGAGAGTCACTGTGTTTTTGCTTATAGTGTGTGAGCGCTTGAGACGGCCAGTCGTGCCGACACCACTAACTGGAAGGCCGTCCTTCCTTCAGAATCTGGAGTTTGGAATTGCTTTTGCACCTTTGTCAAAACTCCCTTGACCTTCTTCGTGGAGGCCCGTCCATCGCTCTGTGCGTCTCTCCCTCTGTCAGCACCACCTTATCTTTGTTACTGTAGTTTTACTGCGAACCCTAAACAAACCAGGTAATAAGGTTCCTCCGGCTGTGTTTTCTTCTTCAGAGTTGCTTTGTCTGTTGTGCCCCCTTTGCTCCTCCATATATACTTTAGACTTGGTTTGTATGTACATCTATACAAAATCTTGCTGGGATTGGGGCACCCAGGGGGCTCTCTACGGCATCCGGTCATGATCTCGGGCTGCTGGGATCGAGCCCTGGGCCAGGCTCCCTGCTCAGAAAGCCTCACTGAGAGGCTTTCACTCTGCCCCTCCCCCCAGCGTGCGCTTGCTTGCTTTCTCTTTCTTAAATAAAATCTTAAAAAAAAAGAAAGAAAGAAATCTTGGTGGGATTTTGAATGAAATTGTATTAACTGTAAATCAATTTGGGGAGAATCAGCTCTACTCTGTTGGATTTTCCAATCCATGAACATGGTATTTCAGCCTTTAATGATATTATTTCCTTAATTTTTTTTTCTTGATGCTTTCAAGATTTCCTGTTTGCATTTACCTTATAGTAGTTGGTTATGACTTCTAGGTTTGAGTTTCTTCCATTTATCCTGCATGGGTTTTGTTGAGCTTCTTGGAACTGTAGATTGTTTTCACTTTCGTGAAGGTTTGGGGCATGTCCTCAAGGGCTTCTGGGCCTCCCCTCTGCTCTGCCAGGGCTCCCCCCGCGCACACCGCTGTGCCTGGTATCTCCGCTTCTGAGGCTCTTGGCTCTCTGCCGCCTTTTCTCTCTGTTGTTCAGACTCAGTAATTCCTGTTGGTCTTTTGTCCCTTGTGATGTGTCAAACCCGCTGTGAGGTCCACTTTTCACTTTATCAATAGTTTCCTTCAATTCTGGGAACATTTTCATGATAGTTTCTTTGCAGTAATCGTCTGATAAATCTGATATCGGGATCTGGCTGGCTTTTTCCCTGAGTCTGGGCTCCTTTCCAGTTTGCATATCTTGTGATTTTTGGTTGAAAATTGGACATTTCAGATAATATTGCGAGTCTGACTTCTTCCACTGCAGGTGGTTGTAAATTGCCTGCTTTCAATCTAGAGAGTCTGTCTTCCCGGCTGTGTGTGGCTACTGATGCTTCTGTTAGCGTGTTATTCATATTTGTATTTTTGGCCTGACTTCCTAAGGGCCACCCCTCTGTCTTCATGGCTGGTGCTCAGCCAGGGTCTGGGCAGCGGTGTGCTGGGGCTGTAAGGACCCACCCTGTGCCCTGGGCTGGGGGCATTGGGAGTTCAGCCAGTGCCCCGTCTGCCTCGGCTGTGGGGGTGCGTGTGGCCCCCAGGCAGCCAGGGCGTGAGTAGAGTGCGTGTCACCTCTGTGGCTCTCATGTCCTCCCATCACATTTTCGGACTGGGGGCTGCTCCATCTGAACGTGAGCGAGCCTGGCTTTTACTTTTCTCAGCAGGCCCAGGCAGACCTGATGGGCAGAAGGGCCATGAGCAGCCACAGGCTCTGCCCACTGGTACCCTTGGGGCTGACCCGGAGCCAGCCCTTGCTTCGGGTCAGCCGCAGGCTGCTGCGTCCCAGTGTCCCCTCCCGTCACTCCCTGTCTGTCTGCAGTTTGTGCTGAAGCACGAGGCTCTTGCTCACCTCCGGGAAGTGGCACTTTTCCCGAACACCCTGAGCCCCCGTGAGGCAGAGTCCCTGGCGCTGGTGGGAGCCATGGTCAGCCAGGTCCTGGAGCTGCACCCGGACGCCCGGTGGCTCCATGTCGGCTGTGACGAGGTGGGTCCCGCGATGCTCCATCCACCCCTGAGCCTTGCCTACCTGGCGTGTCCGTGTCCCTCCCAGACTGCAGCAGCCCCTCTTCCTCCCTGCAAGGGCCCTCGTCCCACCTTGTGGGGTAGTTTCCTACAGAAGAATAGTCCACGTGCCAAAAGATAAGGAAGGGCTTATCTTCCTTATCTTATCTTCCACGGGGAGACGTGCCCCGCTGCCCCGGTGACAGTGTCCTTCCCAGCTGACCTGTGACCTCGTGCGGGCAAAGCGGTGCTGCCAGGCCCAGCGAGGGGCACTGTGCGGGATGGACGAGGGCCGGGCTGTGACCCGAAGTGGCCGTGCCGTCCACACCCGAGCAGCCACAGAGCCAGCCTCCACGCTGGTCATCTGCTCTCTGGCCGGTGGGCACCTTGGTTAGTTCTGCCCTCAGGCTGCTGTGAACGCTCCAAGGAAGCCTGGAGTGGTCTCAGGGAAGAAGGGGGCCCCCTTCACCAGCTCCTCCACTCGGGCAGCTGCCACGGACATCCTGGCAGACAAGGCCAGAGCCAGTCGCTCCCGGGTGCGTCTGTGGGGAGGCCGGGCCATCCGGGGCAAACCCGTCCTGGGCCTCCTTCCAGGTCTATTACCTCGGAGAGGGCGAGGCCTCGAGACGGTGGCTGCAGCAGGAGCACAGCACCAAAGCGAGACTATGTCTGTCCCACATCAAGGCGGTGGCCTGCCACGTGCTGGCCCGGCACCCCGCCACGAGGCCCCTGGTGTGGGACGACATGCTGCGGGCCATCCCCGAGGACCAGCTCTCAGGTCGGCAGGTGCCTCCCCCGGCCGCTGGTGCTGGGGGCTGGGAGGCGAGAGGCTGCTGCGGGTGGACTCCGGGGCCCCTGCCCCGAAGCTCTCACTCCAGGAGACCCCCTGAGAGCCGCTCTCCAAACTCCCTCCCACAAAATGCCATTCCCCCAGAAGGGAGTGCAGAGTGGTAGGTGTGAACCCAAGAGTGGCCACAGGGCCCTGGTGGCCTGGCCAGCGGGGGCGGGGGGGTGTGGGGCTGGGGGTGAGATGGTCCCACTGGGCCTGGAGCGGCCGGTGCTTCTGGCCGCCCTGGCGCCACAGGAGCCCGTGGCTGGCCCTGCGGGGGCTGTGGCTGAAGCTCCTGCTGGCTGTTGGTCAGGGAGAGGAGCAGCCCCCCCAGGGCTCCCCCGTCTGAGGCTCCGGGCTGAGACCAGAGACACACCCCGTGGCCCACTCAGAGCCGCGCTGGGAGTGTGGCCGCTGCCCCAGCCTCTGTGAGGCTGAGTGCCCTCGAGGCAGCCCCGACCTGTGTGGCCCTTTGGGTTCTCAGACAGTGCGGCAGAATCCAGCCCAGTGGTGGTGTATTCCTGCTGCGCTCACAGACAGAGCGCTTCCCCCGCGCAGGAGGCTCTGGGGCTCCCGGCCTGGGGGCTCCCCTTTCCCAGAACTCAGTCTGCTCGGTGCCAAGTTGGCCGAGCCCCTGGCTGCAGCATTTGCCGTCAAAGGCACAGCTGTGTCCTGTCTGTACTTACAGCCCAGGCGCCCGAACAGTCAGTGTGCGCTCTGTTGTAACACCGGGGCGGGGGCTGCAGGGCCAGGGCTGCTGGGCTAGGGCGGGGGGCTGCGGGGCCAGGGCTACAGGGCTGGGGCGGGGGGCTGTGGGGCCGGGGGCTGCGGGGCCGGGGTGGGGGGCTGCAGGGCAGGGGCCGGGCTAGGGTGGGAGGCTGTGGGGTCAGGGTGGGGGGCTGCGGGGCCAGGGCTGCCGGGCTAGGGCGGGGGGCTGTGGGGCCGGGGACTGCGGGGCCGGGGTGGGGTGCGGGGCCAGGGGGCTGTGGGGCCAGGGTGACAGCTCACGGCTCACAGCCACTCTCCGCCCCCAGCATCGGGGGTGCCACAGCTCGTGGAGCCTGTGCTCTGGGACTACGGGGCCGACCTGGACGTCCACGGCAAAGGTCAGTACCCGGGCCATGGCCCCTGAGACCTGGAGCCCTGAATGCCCAGCCAGGGGCGCGCAGGGGCCTCGGTCTCTTGGTTCATCAGGACCCTGCCAGCTGCCTCTGCTTCCCCGCGGGCCCCTCCCGAATGAGCCCTGGCCAACCGCGGGGGCAGCCGGCACCATCCCAGCCCGCGTCACTCCCGAGGTGCCCGCTCTGTCTGCCGTTTCCCTCACGAGCACCTGGCTGGCGTCTGATCTCGCTGAGACTTCAGTCTGCCGGAACTAGAGCCGGCGGCTGGGGGCTCCTCCTGCCGTCGGTCCAGCAAGCCCCTCGCCCCGGCCATCACACCACTCACCTTCTGCCTAGCTCTTCTCATGGAAAAGTACCGGAAGTGTGGTTTTCTCCGGCTGTGGGCTGCCAGCGCCTTCAAGGGGGCCACGGGGGCGAGCCAGGCCCTGACCCCCATCGAGCACCACCTCAGGAACAACGTGCAGTGGCTGCAGGTGGCGGCCCGTGGGCCCCCGGACACGCTGCAGGGCATCGTCCTGACCGGCTGGCAGAGGTGAGGGCGCGCGGACGTGCCCGGGAGCTGTCGAGCAGCTCTGGTGGCCCGGGACAGACCACCCCTCCTTGGCCCGGCTGGTCTGGGCCTCAGCCCTGCCTGGGAGGGGGCCGGCGCTCCTAAGAGGGGAGGAGCCTGGGCCCCTAACCGCCCCCCCACAGCTGTCCCCCAAACCCTGCAGAGGGGACGCCACTCAGGGTGTCTGGGGTGATGCACCCTGGTCCCCCCAGCTCCCACACACCTCTGCACCGTCAGCAGCTTGGCCTGCAGAGCCACACGAAACGTGTCTCACCTACGGCCAGCACGAGGACAGGTTCTCTCTCTTTAGGGATTTCTCCCCATTTGAAAAGTGAGCTGCAAGTGAACCCCAGCTGGTCCTGGCCAAGTCCTAGCCACAGCCGCAGGTCCACGCCTGTGACGGGGAGGGCAGAGGGGGAGGCAGCTGGAGGCCCCCGCCCGTGCCCTGCCGGCCCCCAGGTCAGGAGTCAGAGTCACAGAAGAACTTACTAAGGATGGCAGGGTGTCCGCCCCAGAGCAGCAAGCCCAGGCGGGCCTCCGGGTGGGATGCGTCCCGAGGCAGCAGCCAGCCCGGCGGGAGCTTCTCAAGGCCGGTCCCGTGTGCCCGGGAGAGTGCGCGGGCCCCCCATGCAGGTGGGCTGCGGGAGCTGAGCGACCCTCCCCCCGCGACATAGGTACGACCACTTCTCCGTGCTGTGCGAGCTGCTGCCCGTGGGAATCCCATCCCTGGCCGTCTGCCTGCAGTCGCTCCTACACGGTACGGTCCCGGCCTGCCGGGCAGCAGGGGGCAGGGGCCCCGCGCGCCTCTCCTCGGAGCGGGACTGTGGTCTCGCTCTCCGGCGGACAGGGTTCAGCCACCCACCCGCCCCGCTGCCCACAGACACGGTGAGCCCGGGAGAGCCCGTCCCGGTGCGTGCAGACACGGACTCTGCGCCTGCCGAGCGCGCCGCTGCCCCAAGCCAGCCGAGGCGTGGACTCGTGCGGTCTGCGGCGTGTGGGGCCCAGGGCAGGGTGGTGTGGGGGAAAGAAGCAGGGCCTGGCCCCCAGCCGGCGCGAGCCTCCCCTCTGCTTCGTGCCTCTGAACCAGTCACACAGAAGCGTGGGGACACCGCAGCTGACTCTGGTGCCGACACTGGGTGCTGGCTTCCGCTGCCCTGCCTTGAGGTGGGCACCGCTGCCACGGAGCCCTCCCCTCTCTGTGCCCGGGCCGGGCCTCCTGCCCCACCAGCTGCTCCCGCGCAAGCAGACGCAAGCCCAGCCCACATTGGTACCTGCAGCCTCACTGGTTCGTTTCAGTTGTTCTGGAATGTTCCATGTGTGCAAAACCACACTGGCCAGGTGCTGCAGATGTCCTGGACACCCATGGGCGTGCCAGGCAGCACAGGCTGACGGTCCCCCCAGTGATGGGGCTGCTCCTTCTCTTTGGTTTTCCCATTTTTTTTTTTTTTAAGATTTTATTTATTGGACACAGAGAGATCACAAGCAGGCGGAGAGGCAGGCGGGGGGTGGGGGGAAGCAAACTCCCGCTGAGCAGAGAGCCAGATGCGGGGCTGGATCCCAGGACCCTGAGATCATGACCTGAGCCAAAGGCAGAGGCCTTAACCCACTGAGCCACCCAGGCGCCCCATGGTTTTCTTTTTTTTTTCCCCTTTTTTGGTTTTCTCATTAACAGCGAGCTCGTTTCATGTGTTTCGTAAGAAGCCCCGTCCCCGAGGTCTGCTTGGGGCGGGCACGTGCACGCTGACCTCCTTGGTCACTCTGCCTGCCACCAGGCCTGCTCAGTGGCACCAGGGCCCTGCCCCTCTCTCCTCCACAGGCCCCTCTGACCACCTCCGTCTGTGCTTGGTTGCAGGAGGGTTTGGCGAAGACGTCAAAGCAAAAGTGGAGAACTTTCTTGGGATTTCAAACCTAGAAACAACTGATTTTACAAGGTAACCCCCACCCCTGGTCCTGCCCCCCCCTCACATCTGGACCCCAGCTCAGCACGGCGGCTCCCGTGCAGTGAGGGGGCCGGCTCCTTCCCTGGCAGCGACATCCTGGCCCTCGTCACACACGTCAGCCTCCACCTGCGCAGCTCCGTGGACGCCCTGCTGGAGAGGGACAGGTGAGTGGGCGGGGGGCCCGTCCGAGACAGAGACTTTCTGGGGGGAACCAACTTCTTAAAATTTCTACCAAACTCTTTAAGGTTTTTTAAAGGCATTCTCTTAACCGCCCCCGCTCCCGCCCCCGAGGCTGCCCGGCCAGCCGCAGTGGGCACACCTGCGCGTGGGGGTCTGCCCCCAGGTACGTGAGCGGCTGGTTCAGCCCCTACCACCGCAGGCGGAAGCTCATCCACCCGGTCATGGTCCAGCACATCCAGCCCCAGGCGCTCAGGTGAGTTGCCCGCGCTCCTGGCGGTGCCCCCCCACAGGCCTGCACGTCTTCTGTGGCTTCCAGCTTTGAGCCCAGACGAGCTTCCTAGGTCTAGAGCCATGAATTCCTAGGTGAATCAGCTTGGTTGAATCGGCTGTGCCGTACACGTTCGAGAAGCCAGAACATTCCTAGCCTAAAAGGGCGAGGGTCACTGAATGCCCTGTGCAGGGTCCAGGGCCCCTCCTGCCTGGCCAGCCAGCCCTCCCTGCTGCTCTCGGGGCTCACGGCTCTGAGCTGGGGCCGCCGCAGTGTCCTCACTGAGTGGGAGACGCTCAGATGTTGGCGGGTTCACACACAGAGACAAACCCGGCCAGCCAGTGGTAGAGAACATTCGTTTCAGATGTTAAAACGTAACAACTCACTCCCATCTCGCTGTGAGATGGGCACGAATAGCCATTTGATGCATGGGTAAACTGAGGCACAGAACCACAGCGACCCGTGGGGTTGTTGAGGACGCGAGTGTAGTGCAGGGGCTGAGAGCCGGCACCCGGGGTGCCCACCGGGCAGGCTCACGGCTGGCTGTGGTGCTCAGCCTGCTGGCCAGGTGGAGCGCCTTGGTGCAGCAGCTGGAGGCCGCCCTGCACCGCGTCTTCTACCCGGACGCCGTGGAGGAGTGGCTGGAGGAGAACGTGCAGCCCAGCCTGAGGCGGCTACAGACCTTGCTGCAGGACCTCAGGGAGGCGGCCGGCGCCAGCCCCAGGCCACACGCGGCTCAGGACCCCTGAGGGCCAGGCACCCCGTCCAGCCGCGTCCATCCTGGCATCCGCCTCCCGCCTGCCCCAATTCCCCGGGACCCCCTGCAACAGGCTACACCCAGGGTGTGGATGGTTCTCGCTGGGAAGACGAGCGGGAAATGTCCAGGGAAGACACCCTGCGGCCCGCCGACTGATGTGCGTGTAGAACTTGTAGGCTCGGAATAAAAAGGAGACTGGGAGCTAGAACTGCTAGTGGGCATCAGACCTCGCTGCCAGCGTGGGTCCCGCACGGTGGTCCTGAGACCCTCCTCACCCTGCGAGCCCAGCCAAAAGGGGGTGCTGGCCTCCGGGCGCGCGCCTGTCAGTGACCACGCCAGAAACCAGGGACAACATTTCATACTTTATTTTAGAAAAAGAAGGCTTTCCGATCTTACCACCTAAAAACCCCACTTTGGCACAAGTAAGCAATTGCATCCCCAAACTAGAGCTGTTGGTGGCCTCGGCTACGAAGAGGGGGGCTCCCTAGGACGGCTCTGAGTGCCCTGGCTGCCTCACCTCTGGGGGGGCTGCTGCAGCCGCCCTGGGCCCCACGTCCTGCCTGGGCTCCTAAGGGAGCCACCCTGCTCCGGGCCCGGCTGGACGGGCTGTTGCTGGGCTGGGGAGGCCTCGGCAGAGGCTGCAGTGCGCACAGCCAGGTGGGACCCTCAGCACCCACCCTGGGTCCTGCAGACCCCGGGCAAGCACTGCACCCTGGCCCCTGGGGACACTGGGCCAGGGAAGGGCTGCCGCATTTGGGGCGGGGCCCACTGGGATCCCCAGGGACACCGCGCCAGTGCAGGCGCCCTCCTGGCACCCTCCGAGCCTGACCCAGCTGCCAGCGCTGCACACAGCTGCCAAAGCCTTGCTGTCGCCGGGGAGCCGGTACTGCAAACCTCCCAGGCCGCCCCATTTCAGAGACCTGACCCCCACACGGCTGGCGGGCAGTGGACTACGTGTACCCCCACAGCCCACCCGCACTGCCCAGGCGGGGGCCAGGCATCTGGGGCCAGGAGGCAGCTCTGAGGCCTGTGCCCTCCCCCGAGAGCTCAGAGCCTACAGAGAAGGTCCAGCCCGTGGTTTTGCTCAGAGGGCAGAAGCAAGCAGCAGGAATGGCTTAGAGTCCCACCTGGGGCCGCCAGGGACACAGCCAGGTGCTGGAGGAACACCTGCCCCGTGGCCCATCAGGCCTACCAGGGCGCCGCCGGCACCAAGGCCGGGGTCTCACGGGCGTCAGCTCTGGCTCCCCGGGCCGTCAGCCTCGCTGTCGCTGCTCTGAGACAGCTCCACGGGACTCTCCAGGCGGTGCAGTTCCAGGAAGGTAGCAATAAGCTTGGCGATGGCTTGCACGTCACTGGGCCAACGCCGGGGGGAAGGGCGGGTTACCGAGGCCGGGCCCAAGGCATTCTCCTGCCGGACCTCCCACCTCCGGTGCCCCCAGGGATCGCCTCCAGAACATGGTGCCTTCTGTTCTGGGCCCCACGTCACGTGACCCCCAGCCCAGCCCTCTGTCCTCATGGAGACCTCATGTCCCTGTCCCCCCGTCCCCTGTGGGAACGCCCCAATAATCCCCTAGCAGTGGGGCGGCTTCCTCCAAGTCCTCTCCCTGGGCCCAGCCACACAGTGGGGCCACTGTTGGGGGGCGAGGGGCACAGACAGGCGGCTGTAGCCAATCAGGTCGCCTGCCCAGAGCTTACCTGTGGTGGCCCATGACGGCGCTCTGGGTGAGAGGGTGGGAGAAGCCTGTTGCGAACCGCAGCACCACCACGTAGCCCTTCCCAAAATACCGGACTTTCTCCTCCTCCACGTTCACATCCCGGATGTCATTCAGCAGGACCACCACTGCAGGTGGGGGCCGGTCAGTGGTCCCCCCTCCTCGCCTGCCCCTCCCGCCTGCGTGCTGGGCACACTTTGGGGCCGCTCTCCAGAGGACGGCAGCAGGGGCCAGTGACCGCACAGACTGGCGCGGAGAAGGCCGTCGGAGTGAGCAGCAGCCGGGCGCCCACTGTCCCTCGGCAGGCCTGCCCATGCTCTCGTGAGCAGCACATCAGGGACGGGCTATGCTCCGTTATCGTCTCTCTGTTCATCTCCCCCCAACTGCTGAAAAATGCCTTCCCGGCACCTACTGGCCGGCCGCTGAGCTCGAGGCTGCCCGGCAGGGTCTGGGGAACCCCTGTGCCACCCGGCGGCCAGCCTCAGGCCTGGTCTCTGTGGTCTCGCTCACCACCCTCCATCCAGTCTGGAATAACCACGTCCTACCACACCCCGCACCCCTACGCCACACGCCTCACCTTGGTCGTGGCCAGCTCTGAAAAGAGTCAGCAGCTTCCTGTACAGGCTGAATGTCTTCAGGACGACCTGCCCGGTGCTCTTGTCAAAGACCGCCTCCTGGAAAACCGGCCAGAAGGGAATCACCCGGCCGCCGGCCTCTGCGCGCAGACCAGCACACACGGAACTTCCAGGGCCCGGACTTGCCAGAGCAGACACCTGAGAAGCCAGCCGGCCAACACCCAGCCCGGACAGCCGCACCCTCTCGGGCTCCCGTCTGTTGGGACCAGGGGGCCCGGAGGTTGGGGGGGGGGGGGGGCGTCAAAGCAGGTGCTCTTCCCAAGCCAAAGAGAAGTACAGCAGTGGGTCATCAAACAAAGGGCTGGAGGTCAGAGAGCACCCGAGTCCTGTGGCTCCTCGGGGAGGGGACCCGTGCACAGGGGACAGTGCTGGCCACTGCAGGGACACACTGGCCCTCACTCTACCCTGTGCTACGGCGACACCAGGGAGTTGAGGGTCTCAGTGCGGACAGTCAGGAAGAGCTTCTAGGAGAAAAACAGCTTCAGAAGATTCCTCGGCACGGAAAGCAGTAAGCTAAAGCTTCAGGATGGGGCGTGTGGGGCCCCAGAGCCCTTCCTCCTGCTGCGATTCCCAGGGCACCCCCCACCCCGCACCTGTGGCGGCCTTACCTCCCAGTCCTCCAGGTTCTGCACCGCCACAAACAGGCAGCCCGTGACATAGAAGAGCTTCCAGCCCAGACTATCTGAAGAGCAAACACAGCACACAGCCAGGTGAGGGACAGCCACAGAGGGACAAAGGCCAGCGTGCCGGGGGGACCCTTCCCCAGCCGACAGCGGCAGGGGCGGCCTGTGGGGCTGGCTGATCCCGGCCCAGGGCAGCCACCTCACGCTGCTGGCCCCGCCTGTCACACAGAACCACGTGTGAGATGCCCGGCCAGCTCTGCACGCCCTCCGCTCTCCCTCCAGTGTTTACTGGAGCCAGGGCTGACCCACCCCTGCCGATCACGGCGTCTGATCACGGTCGGGGAGGAACTTGCGGGGGTGGCGGGAAGTGTGGCTCAGCCTGTAGTGGAGCCTTGGACAAATACAAGAGAGCGCCTTTCTGAAGACCATGTCATGACAGGGAAAGTGCTTCGGATACAAAAAGGCGGGGCACCGGGGGCTCAGCGGTTAAGCCTCTGCCTTCGGCTCAGGACATGATCCCAGGGTCCTGGGATCGAGCCCCACATCGGGCTCCCTGCTCTGATGGCAGTCGTTTCTCCCTCTCCCTGCTGCCCTGCCTACTTGTGCTGTCTGTCAAATAAATAAAATCTTAAAAAAAAAAAGGAAGAAGAAGGAAAAAGCACAGGTCACGCATATTAGGAAGGACACACCAACGCACAGAGCCAGAGCTGCACCTGCGTGGCGGTGCCCTGGCCCCAAAGGCTGGGCCTCGGTGAGCACCACAAATGGCGGGTTCTCTCTCTCTTTCTATTTCCCAAACGGCCAAGGAAGTTACTGCGGGAGGGGAGACGATGCACCCACCTCCACTGTAGTAGGCAGCAGCCAGGCCAATCGACAAGATTCCTGCAAAGAGAAAAGAAAGCAAGAGCCTCCTTATTGCGCCACCACGAGCCCAGAGCCCCTCCTCCCAGGAGCCACAGGCTCAGACGAGCAGGCCCTTTCCGGTGCCAGGGATGGCTGGGGGTGGGGAGCAGGGGGATAGAAGACCACCAGGCTCGGAAGTTGGGGAAACAGCCAGGAAGTGCACTCAGAAACGTGGCAAATGCCATTAACAGCATTCCCTGAATATGTTCCTCTACCCGGGGCTCCAGAGCTGACTGGGGAGCCAGAGAGGAGCCAGACAGCAAGGCTCTGACTCCAACAGCACGCGGTGTGGCGTGAACACAAGACGCACGTAAAGCATCCCAATGTGGCTCGGGAAGCAGAGCCAGCAGGTGGCCACATGCAGGGTCCCCGGAAAGACCCTGCTCAGAGGGCCCTCTGACGGACAGTGAGGGGGACGGAGGAAACACGGGAGTGCACTATGGCCCATCACGTGAGCCTCTTACGGAACACGAGGACCCCAGAAGAACAGGCACAACATTAACGTTGAGATACTGGTGGGAAGAGGACAGGTCCTCTCTGCAAAGGCACTCATGTAGGGCAAGAAGCTGTGCACGCAGGTAAAAGCTCGAGAAGTCAAAGTAACAAAACAATCGCTATACTTGGGGATAACAGAACAGAGAGCAGTTTCATTTTCATCTTTTTTTAATTAGATTTTTAATCTGGGGGAAATACGGAAATCCTTACCAACGAGCAGAGACCAGGACCTGATGCCTGGAGCCCTCTTCAGATGGAGGCAGGAGCTGGTGCGAGACTCCACCTGCATGTACATCCCTGGTCTGAGCGCGCACCCTCCGACGGGACAGGACGGGCTGGGGAAGGGCAGAACACAGCGCGGCTGCGGGCCTCCGGTCACCGCCCGCGCCGAGCGCGCAGCTCCTCCCCGGCCGGGAGCCGGCCAGCTCGCGTCCGCCGCGGTCTCCTCGGTCCCCCAGGGGCCCTTGCTCCGCTCTGGACTCGCAGGGCGGCCGGTCCCACCCGGACACCGCAGTCCTCGGAAGCCGTCAGCCGTCAGCGGCACTAAGCGTCCGACACCCCGGCAGAGCCCACCCGACGCCCGCGCTGCCCTGTGCTGCCCTCCGCCAAGAAAGGGAACTGAAAGTCTCATCGCGGTCAGTCTCCCCCGGCCGCGGGGACAACAGGCTACGTGCGGCGGAGGGTCCGGGGGCGCTGGCTGGGGCCCCCGGTTCTGGGCAGCGCTGACGTCAAGTCAGACCTACGACAGTAAAGGGTGAGTCACCCCCGCTGCGGCCGGACCCCCTCGGCCAGGTCCCGCGCCCCCAGCGGCTCCGGGACGCCCCGCCACCGCCGCGTCGCCCGCCCCGGCCACCCGCCGCCCGCGACAGCGGCCCGTCTCCCGCGCCTACCGAGCACTGGACCCGGCGGCGCGGGCGCAGGGCCGGGACCTGGGGCAGGTGGCCCGCCGACGACTTCCGGGGTTGGGGGCGGGACGGCTGCCTTCCGGGCCCCGCGGAGCGGGCGGGGCCGACTTCCGGGGGCTTAGGGCGGGGCTGTGGCCGACTTCCGGGCTCCGGGGAGCGAGTGGGGCCGGCTTCCGGGGGCTTAGGGCGGGGCTGTGGCCGACTTCCGGGCTCCGGGGAGCGAGTGGGGCCGACTTCCGGGGGCTTAGGGCGGGGCTGTGGCCGACTTCCGGGGCGGGGCGGGGCCTCTCGGTCGCCCACCTCAGCGCGGGAGGGTGAGCCCTGGGTCCCCGGTGCCCTGGGTGCGGTGGGGAAGCGCGGCCAGCGAGGGCGGGCGGGAGGCAGGTGCCGGTGCTGGGACGGCCGCCACCCGAGAACGCCGGGGGCAACTGAACCCCAGGAAGTCTGGAGAGGCGAATTATGCCGCAAAAGACTCTTGTTTAAAATGTTGATAAAACGGGCGCCTGGGGGCTCAGTGGGTGAGGCGTCTGCCTTCGGCTCAGGTGATGATCCCGGGGTCCCGGCATCGAGCCCCGCATCGGGCTCTGCTCAGCAGGGAGCCTGATTCCCCCTCTTTCTCTGCCTGCTTGTGATCTCTCTCTGTGTGTCAAATAAATAAATAAAAATCTTTTAAAAATTTTTTAAAAATTAAAAAATAAAGTTCTATTTATTTGAGAGAGAGGAGGAAGCAGGCTCCCCGCTGAGCCGAGAGCCCAATGCGGGGCTCGATCCCAGGACTCTGGGATCATGACCTGAGCCGAAGGCAGAGGCTTAACCCACTGAGCCCCCCAGGCGCCCCACCTGGTGGGTTTTTAAACAGATTGCTGGCCTCTGTTCTCAGTGGGTGGGTGAAGGTTTACAATTTAGATGTTGCTAATACTGCTGGTCCAGGAGCCACACTTTGAACCCATCTACTCTGGCTGCAGCAAAATTGGGCTGTGTCTGAACACAGCAGGCTCCCTGACCTGACCCCTCTGCTCGCATTCCATCTTCTCGAAATGGACTTCCCCTACACTATCTTGAAGGTCTATTTTGTTAGTACCTTCTTTTAGTCCTTCCTACTTGCTGCAACTGGAAGTGATCTTATTTCTCAGAATTTAGGGAGAACCGAGATGATACCCAGGAAATTCTACTTCGCGTTACATTTATTTGCATAATTTCACCTTTTCTACCAGATTATAAGCCATTTAAAAATGAAGCCCACACTGGATTCTTAACAAATGTTAAATGTGTGAACAAATGACAGTTAATTTGGTTAGCATCCTGCTGAATACTGGTAATAGCAAGACTGGAAATACAATACCATAAATAGGAAACTGAGTAAATAAATCTATATATTGTGCCAATTATCAGTGCATTCTATCTCATCTCTAAATTCAAACTTCATTGTCTGATCCTTGAAAATGGATCTGAGCCCTCTCTTTTGTGTGCTCTCTGGCATCATGCTATGCCTTGTCAGTAGAGGGTGCTGGAGAGACACTGCAGGAGAAAGAGCTCTTCTTGCTTCGGTGGCGCTGGGTCCACAGGCTCCTGCAGTTCCCAGGGCTTCTCAAGCGTCCTGCTCTTACGGTGCCCGCTGGCCAGCAGTAACCAGTATCCACCAGCTTCTCCTCACAACCCCCTGAGTGGTTTTGTAGAAAAGTACCTCTAGGGGCACTTGGGCGTCTCAGTTGTTAAACATCTGCCTTCGGCTCAGCTCATGATCCTGGGGTCCTGGGATCAAGCCCCGCATCAGGCTCCCTGCTGGGCAGGAAGCCTGCTTTTCCTGCTCCTACTCCTCCTGCTTGTGCTTTTCCCCTCTCTCGCTGTGTTTTTCTTCTCTTTCCTGCTTTTAAAAAGGATTTTATTTATTTCTTTGACAGAGACAGAGAGATCACAAGCAGACAGAGAGGCAGGCAGAGAGAGAGGGGGAAGCAGGCTCCCTGCCGAGCAGAGAGCCCGATGCGGGGCTCGATCCCAGGACCCCGAGATCATGACCTGAGCCGAAGGGAGAGGCTTTAACCCACTGAGCCACTCAGGTGCCCCCAAAAAAATCTTAAAAAGGAAGATAGAAAGGAAGAAAGAAAGAAAAGTACCTCTAATGAGATCCTTTGTGTGAAAAAAAAAATTCCCCAGCACCCTGTAGATTAGATTTCCAGCAAGTTCCATTAGTGTGACATCTGACAGCTTCTCCCAACAGTCCAGATCCCATCCTGGGGCACAGAGTGAGCTTCTCACTGTCACAGCCCCGGTTGGGGTGGTTGTGGTTACTCCTTGTTTCTTACTATTGCATTCTTTATAGTCTCATTTCTCTTTACTGGCTAATCTCTCACCCCAATCCCCAGTTATTGCTAGTAATTCTTTATATTAAACTCTCTCTGTTCAAATTATTGTGTGCTTTCTCTGTCCTGATTGGACCCTGCGAAATACACAGACCCCCACGAAGGAATGAGGAGTAGCTCTATGTACTGTGGTGGCACGTTCTCCAGCATGTATTGTTGAACGGTTAAAGCGAGATGGAGAAATGTGTGTAAGGTACTACCATCTAAGAAGGGGGTATACAAGATGCAAATATATATTGAAATGAAATATGTAAGATTGTTGTTGTTATTCTGGATAGTAAAGTTAGTTAGCATTGCTAGTCTGAGATGTTTTATGTATGTAATATGAGATTATGCAAATGAGTGTGTTAGGTAGGTACTACTGGGAACCAGAAATTTCAGACGGGAGTAATGGATGTGAGGTCAATAAGGTCAATTATTTAGAACCCTGTATGCCTAGATTTGAATCAGAAGGACGAGCGTGAGTTCATAATATATTTTGCTTTAAATAATACATGTTTCCTCATGGTGTCCACTGAAAAGTCCGAGAAACAATGACCAATACAGTAGCAATGAGCAATTCTACTCTGCGTTCTGTGGTTTTTAAATACCAATTCCTACTAAAGGAATCAGGCTTTTGAAGAGAGAGTCTAAAGCAGGAAATGTACAAGCAATGTTTCAAAAAGCAAACAGACTGTTAGCATTTGAGCTTCTTCTCAAAAAAAATTTGGGAGCTTAGCTGAAGAAATTCTCTTAGCAAAAAAGAAAAAAAGGATTTGAGTATCAATAAGAATAATTCAAATGAATGGAAAATCTCCAACCGTTTAAATCCATAACACTTTTTAAGTCATCTCCACGCCCAACGTGAAGCCCAACATGGGGCTTGAACTCACAACCCTGAGATCAGGACCTGAGCTGAGATGCTCAACCCAGGAGCCGCTAAAATCCATAATTCATAATGATATATTTTTAAATTCTTTGTTCACTTTCAGAGGATGCTGAGAAAGGAACTTGGATTTTTTTTTATCAATTTATGGATTCATCTTATCTTTCTTTATAAAATTTACAACAGAGTAACCAAATAGTGAATGAGAGGAGTTTCTCATTATGAAAGTATTCCTGGGGCACCTGGGTGCTCAATTGGTTAAGCGTCTGCCTTAGGCTCAGGTCATGATCTCAGGTCCCGGGATTGAGAGGCTCCCTGCCCAGAGGGGAGTCTGCTTCTTCCTCTCCCCCAGCTCTCTCAAATAAATAAATAAAATCTTTAAAAAATATATATTCCTGCTAGTAAATTAAGAAGAAATGATAGGATTAAGACATTGCTATTATGAATGAATGGAACTATGCAATTTTATTAATGGGTGCTAATTAATACCACAGAAAAAAGTTAGTATAACTTCCTGATGGAATTACACAACGACATCTATGAAATAGTCTTTTTTTTTTCTATGAAATAGTCTTGCCAAAAAATTTAACCTGGGATCAAGGCATGAGAACGTTTAACTACTCTTTACTGGGAATTAGAGGACAAGAGTATACTGAGACTCCACAAGCATGCAGGCAGCAATTCTTGGAAACCCTACAGCCAAACCACCTGACTTATTTATAATGATACGCAAGGAGAAAGAGAGAGGGATGTGGATGGAATCTATAAACACACAGCCTTCAGACATTCTGTGGTGTCTCTGCAACTTCTAAGTGAGGCTCAAGTTATTTTAAAACAAAAAGATTTAAGACACATAGGAAACACAAAGCAATGAACATATTGGACTTATTTAGGTCCTGATTTAGACTTAAAAAAAAAAAAAATGGTGGAGGGGCAGACACCTGGGGCTCTCAGTTGGTTAAGTGTCTGCCTTCCACTCAGATCATGGTCCCAGGGTCCAGGGATGGAGCCCCGCGTTGGGCTCCCTGCTCAGCGGGGAGCCTGCTTTCTCCCTCTCCCTGCTGCTACCCTACTTGTGCGCTCTCTCTCTCACAAATAAATAAATAAAATCTGTTTTTTAAAAAAAGGATAGATTTAGGGAAACCTGGACACTGCATATTTGATGAAATTAAGTAATTGTAATTTGTTTTCACACGTGGTAATGGTATTGTGATGTTTTAAAAACAATGACGAGAAATTTACACCAATGACAACCTAAAATTATCCTCTTACTCCTGCTGAAAACTGAGGGAACGTGTTTCCTGAGGGGCGCAGACATACATTTGAGTGATGCAGGGGTTAGTCTGGCAGCCAGTTCAGACCTTCTGGGTTTAACTGATGCATTTGCAAACAGCCGCAGGAACCACTATACATTATCAAACCGAATCCAGAAAACCTCCTTTAGGTTGGGTGGGGGCAGGGCGGGGAAGCCCTCCCTCCAACCTGCTCCCAGTCGCCGACCCAGCAGGAACCTGACAGGTGGCTACCACCTTGGGCCTTTGCCAGCCAGCCGGGGAGGGGCAGTCACAGCTCAGCCCCCGGAAGCCGCCGTCCCGCTCCCACCGCATTTGTCTACACGGCCGCGGCCAGCATCCCCATTCCCCCTACAGAAGGGCGCTCCTCTCCCTTGGTGGATTGGTCTGGATTGCAACTCTCCGCTATCCCCAAGTAAACCCGATGTGCTGGTACAACGACCGGCAGCTTTCTGTGTAACGTCAGCAGCTGACCTTCTTACGGTCCCTGAACCTGGACCATTTCTGAGCGTCCTGCACACTGCAGTCACGGATTTTATCAAACGTTCACTTATTAGGAGTTAAACATTTTCATCTGAGCCCCGCAGGTGGTGTCTCCCAGAAACAGTAACTACTCATTATTTGCAGGGCGAGCGCCCGATCATCCACGCACGTGCTGAGAACGGCCAGCGGACTGGACTCTACTTCACACCCACCTTCGAGCGCCCCCAGGGCGCCACGTGGTGTGCATCCGCGCATGCGCACTGCCGCCAGGCCCGGCCTACGTGACGCGCCTCCGGGCGGCAATGGCGGTGGCCTGGCGGAGCCTGGAGACAGGCTTGAGGTGGAGCCAAGCTGACGGACCAGGCGCCCCAGGATAACTCCTACAGAGGGTCTGCTTGTCAGCCTCCCAGACGGGGTCTGCCTGTCAGCCCCGTGCCGCCCCCGCCCCGAGAACCGCCTAAAGGGGCGAGATGACCCGCCGGGCCTCCCGGGCGACCGCTGCTCTCCGCCCCCGCGCTCCGATTGGCTCCGCGGCCCGGCCCGCCCCTTCCCGGGATTGTCATTGGCCTAGGCGGAGACTTGTGGGCGGGAGCCGCACCGCCCTCTATGAGCTCCTATTGGTTCGGTGTTGTGGCCCGCCCCCTCCCGGCGCTCTCATTGGTCGAGCGGAGCCTCCGGGGGTGGGGCCGTGCCGGAGGTGACTACAACAAAGGGCGGCGGGCGCCGGGCGTCTGTGACCGAGTCTCCAGGAGCTCCTCTGAGGCCCAGCCCTGGCCCCCGGCCTGCCCCGCTCCAGATGAAGTGTGAGCACTGCACGCGGAAGGTGAGGCCCGCACGCTCGAGGTCGGGCATTGGCCCGGCCGGGGTCGGGGCTGCCCGGGGTCAGGGGGTCGCGGTCGGGGCTGCCCGGGGTCAGGAAGTTGGGGTCGGGGGTCGGTCCGGCTAGCGTCGGGGCTGCCCAGAGTCAGGAAGTTGGGGTCAGGGGTTCAGTCCTGCCGGGGTCGGGGCTGCTCGGGGTCAGGGGGTCGGTCCTGCCGGGGTCGGGCTGCTTGGAGTCAGGGCGTTGGGGGTTGTTCCGGCAGGGGCCGCTAAGGGTCAGGGGGTCGGTCCAGCCCGGGTCGGGGCTGTTCGAGGTCAGGGGGTGGGGTCGGGGTCGGAGCCGCCTGCGGTCACCGGTCACCAGCCTCCGGGAGACCTGGTGCCGAGTGCTGGCGGTCACGGTCCCTTGGTCCCCCATCCCCCGACTCCCGTCCCCCGCCTCCGGGATTTGCCGCTCTGGGCGCCTGTGTGTCGGCATCATCTCGCAGGCTCCGTCTCCTGTGTGACAGAACCGCTTCGGGTTTTACTGGGTAGGGGGCAACTGCAGGTCGTTGGTAAGCTGCACCCTGCACCTGCCAGATGCCGTCGCTGCTGCGCCTCAGGTTACCTTCCCAGGTGCCTCCTAGTCACGTTACATTTGGGCTCACGCCTGGTCTTTCCAGTTCTCAGTGCACTTCTGTCATTTCAAAATGTGTTTGAAGCCCTCCCCCCCAAAATAAGCCACTCAAAAAAACAAACTAACCTCTGTTACTATTCAGGGCAATCACCCATTCTTGATGTGGATGATTGAAACAATGATCAGAACATGGTTTTAAGGAGTTTTTATACAACTTACATGATTATAGTAAGAAAACAAGAATGTAGGAAGGACAGGGCTGGTCACCCTCCCCACCTGGGTAGCCGCAGGGACTGTGGTAACCTTGGACGCTCGCTTCTAGGCTGTAACAACACAAAGACCCATTCAGGGTGGGAATGGGGATTTTTTTGTTTGTTTTCCCAAAAATCGGATCATAAAACTATTCCATCACTTCCTCTTTTTTTAATTTAACATTATATGGAGATACATTTTCAGAGCATTACTTACAATTCTAGTTCATCGTAATCTAGATGTAACAGGTGTCCAGGCTGTCGGCGTTGACTTACCTGTTGGTGGAAGGCCATGTTGCTTCTAGTTTTCAGTTACCGCAAGGACGCGGATAGAGGAGGCCACACATGTATGTGCACAGGTCCAGGGACTTTTGTTTTTGTAGAAAAGATTTCTACATAGAGGTTAGTGGATCAGAGTGTACATACATCTTTTTAAATTGGGAGTCAAATTAAAAGTACTTTTGTATGTTCCTTTGCTTTCTCAAGGAATGTAGTAAGAAAACAAAAACCGAGGACCAAGAGAATGCATCAGTTGACGTACCAAGTCTGGCCCAGGAGAACGGAGAGGCAAGTGATTTCTCAGTTTTGCATTAGCCTACAGTAAACGGCTGGGCTGTTTTTCTCCTCTTGGAGGGCTCATGTCCCCGGCACACCACGGCTCTTAGAAAGGAGATGCTGAAGTGGTGCCCTTGCAGGGGCCGTGGATGTGCAGGGTGGTCATTCCTCCTGTCCAAGTACTAACCAGGCCCTAGGTTGGTCATTGAGGCATGTGACCTTTGAGGCAGAAGTGCCCGAGAGCAAGTGTTCTCAGAATACACCCAGCCGGCCGAAACAAACGGAGTGAAGAACAAAAGAAAATATCATCTTTAGTCATT
Source organism: Procyon lotor (assembly GCA_028646535.1). Classification (NCBI taxonomy): domain Eukaryota; kingdom Metazoa; phylum Chordata; class Mammalia; order Carnivora; family Procyonidae; genus Procyon; species Procyon lotor. Next base: position 46,707,873 of record CM053619.1, read on the forward strand.
GATTGGAAATAGTGGTATATTTAAATCTCCCAATTTTTTTTTAATTAAAATTCCTACTCTGTAAAATGAGAGTTTAGGTAGGTGATTTATAAAAAAAATTCTAATCTCGTGATCTCGTAAGTTTATTTTTCCGGTGGTTTCTTCTCTAACTCTATTCTTGAGGGTTTAAATTCTCCTTAGCTAGCGGTGATGGCTTAAGTTTACTGGGTAGGGGAGGTCACTCTTCCCTTGGAAAGGACTGCTCCTGACTTCACTGCTGGGACCTGGCAGCGCGGGAGAAACAGCAGCAGTGTGTTGGTCCTGACAAGGCCCCGGCAGGAGCTGGTCTCGTCCCTCCTGTCCCAGCTCTGCCCTGTGCTCTGGCAGCTTAGGGTCTGGCAGGCAGCAGATGAGACGGGCGCCCAGGGCGCACAGGCAGAAGCAGCAGGGAGTGCCGGGCGCCTCCCACACCTGCCCTGTGGCCGCATCACCTCGGACAGACCTCTAAACCCGGGAGCCCCAGTTTCCTTATCAGTGACCTGCGGGGTTGGGTCCCTTCCCTCCAGGGCTGTGGTAATGCAGAGATAAGGTATCACAGCCTCTGCCCGGCGTCCCGCCAGCGCGGTGGGTGGCGCCCCAGCAAGGCCAGCAGCTCGGGGGTGGGGTGCACTCGCCAGGCATGAGGAAGTGTGGACAGAGCGGTCTGGGGCAGGGGACAGATCGGAGGTGGAGAGCAGGTGGCTTAAGGTAGCTAGCGCAGGGGAGAATGAAGGAAAGGACCTGGGAGACAGGGTGGGGGGCCCGGGCAGGCCACCGCAGTGCCGAAAGGAAGGTGAGACGCCGGAAGCTGAGTGCAGTTTGCACAGACTCGGAGCTCTCTGGGGGATGGCGGTCTGGAGCTTGGGAAAGGAGAGCGCTCCACTGGAGGGGAAGATGGGAGAAGGGTTGGAGCCTGGGGGAGCCAGCACTGCTCTGGGAGACGAGGCTGATGGCAGAGGAGGGGCGGTGGACAGTCTTCCGCAGAATGCGCATGTTAAGGAGGCCGGAGGAGGCGGAAGGAACAGGACAGGAGGGACGGGACCAGACCCAGCCCGGGAGAGCTTGCAGAAGGAAGGACCGTGTGGTGCACAGCACCCTGGGCCTGGAGGAAGGCCTGCCGGGAACAGTGCAGAGAGTGCTCACCTCTGCCGGGCCGGAGGGCTGGGGTTCTCCGGGTAGCACAGCGGAGCTACTAGGGCCCCAGCTGTCTGCCAGGCCGTGGCTCCAGACCCTTGGAGGGGCGGCTCTGGCCCCCCAGGAGCTTGTTAGAAGTGCAAACTCTTGGGCCCCATTCAGACCTCCTGAAGCCAGGCTGCTGGCTTCCTTGGGGAGCTGTGGGCCTTGAGCTCACCGGGGAGTACAGAGCAGGCCGAGAGTAGGAGTCCCCGGGGGGCAACGCAGAAGGGGACATAGGGGCAAGAGGCACCGGGCCAGCTCCTAAGACACAGGCATGTGGATTTCTTCCCACCACGTGATAGTGCTGTCCTGTTCCCACCCTGGATTGTCATCAGTGTGACTCCTTGATGTCATTGTGGCCTATTCTATGCCCCTCTGGCCCCTGGAGCTCCAGCCCTGGCTCTGTGTTGTCCAAGGTGATGCATGTCCGTGTTCTGTGTTGGTCTCATGCTGTCATTCTCCCCAGAGAAGCACATATTCGAGTCTTTGTTGAAGAATCAGACCAAAACATCTTTCTTTTGTAGAAGGGAGAATTCCATAAATTGGCTGATGCCAAGATCTTTCTGAGTGACTGCCTGGCGTGTGACAGCTGTGTGACTGCGGAGGAAGGGGTCCAGGTTTCCCAGCAGAATGCCAAGGACTTCTTTCGAGTTCTGAACCTTAATAAGGTAGGGCTCCTGGGCACTCGCTGGTTCCGTAGCCTGCGGGCGGGCGGGAGGTGAAGGTGAGGCATGGACGCCTCTGCTGGGGCACAGCGCACACGTCCTGGCCCCGGCCCCGTGTCCCTTGCTGGAATCAAGCCTCTGCAGAGCCCCCGCCCAGGGTCCCGTTCCCTCACTAACGTGGTACGAGGCGAGGTCCCTGGTCCGTCCCCAGGGGCAGGGTTCTGGTCTGATGGGCTCGTCAGGCTGGGGCGAGGCTGGGGCCCCTCGGCTGTCCTGTAGAGCAGTGTCACTCAGCTTCGCACAGGAAGGGCAGACGAGGCAGCGGGGCTGAAAAGCACACCTGGGTTGGCCCCTCGCTCGCAGCTGCTCTCAGGAAGCCGTGTCGCACCCCGGCCCCCCCACGGCAGAGCGGGCGGCGTCGGGTGATGGTGGGTGTGCCCGAGCCAGGCAGAGCTGCACGCGGGCGCCCCAGCGCACGGGACGGAGCCCGGCGGTGCTGCTTGTTTGCCACCACCCCTGCGGCGCGCTCCTGGGACACCGTCCCCCATGTTTAGGTCACGGTTTCGGAGAGAAATACGTGTGTTTCTGTTGTCAGCACCGTGTCTGTTCCCTTCCTGGTGCTCGGGTTCCCGGGCGGCCCGTGAGCGAGCGGCAGGGCCCACCTACTCTTGCTGGTCCTTCTCTGAACGAAGTGGCTTTTGCTCTCCTAGGACATTGAATAGACTCGACTCGTTTATGACGCAGCTTAGCTCCTCCCCACAGTAACATCTTGATTCAGGCCTCAGTGGGAAGTTGTACTATTAAATAGATGTTTGTAGAAACTTCTGGTAGATATGCATACCGATCAACATTTCAGCTGTAGAAACCGGCATGAAGAGTAAGGAAGTGGTTGTTTCGTGAGACTGGGCGAAGGGGAGGTTCTGGGTCGGTTGAGCCAGCTGCTCACGCTGTCGTCAGGGACACCGCAGTTCCCCTTTCTCTGTGCTCCTGCCCTTGGCCCTGGGCTCAGTCTGATCCCCTGCTGCTCACAGAGCAGCTCCCTCAGACCTCAGAGGAGGGGACGGTTGCGTGAGAACAGCGGGGGGCCTGGAGCCCCCCACCCCCACCCCCGGCAGGGCATCGGGCCAAAGCGGCGGCAGCACTGAGTCTGGCTCTGGGAGCTGGGGACACGCACACCTCCGCCCTCCCTCTCCTGTTGGCGGCGGGCGCACACCCCCGACTCCTGCTTTCACATTCCTGACGCATTCGGAAGCAGGAGTCACGCCCCTCCCCCCTGCAGTGGGGCCTGCACCTCCGCAGCCCCTCCGCAGCCCCGAGACCTGCCCGTCTTCAGACCCCCAGGGAAGGCTTGCCCCCAGATACCACCGTTCAGGTTTCCGCTTTACTGACTTGCTGACAGCATCTGACCCACGCAGCTCTGTCCTGGTGATCCTGTGTCCGCCCTAAACTCCAGGTTAGAGGGTCACGTGGGAGACTTTGTAAGGCCGCGTCCTCCCCCGTGCTGCTCTCCTGGGTCGTGTCCCTTGTGTTGGTGACCAGTTGTTCATATTTTTCTCGGAATTGCTTCAGCTGCCAGTTTTGGTCCAGGGTGTTAATAGCCTTGTGGTTTCGTGTTTATACAGTATTTTTTTTTTGTAAGGTTTTATATATTTGTCAGAGAGAATGAGCACAGGCAGGGGGAGCGGCAGGCAGAGGCAGAGGGAGAAGCCGGCTCGCTGCTGAGCAGGGAACCTGAGGCCGGGCTCCATCCCAGGACCCCGGGATCATGACCTGAGCTGAAGGCAGAGGCTTCACCAACTAAGTCCCCCAGGCGCCCCGTACAGTATTTCTTAGAACAGTTTATAGAAGGTGAGAATGATCCACTCCTTCAAGGTGTCCTACAGTTTGGGGATCCTGGGTGGCTCAGCCAGTTAAGTGTCTGACTCTTGGTTTCAGCTTTGGTCATGGTCTTGGGGTCATGAGATCGGGTCATGAGATTGAGCCCTGCATTGGGCTCTGTGCTGAACATGGAACCTACTGAAGTTTCTCTTTCTCTCTCTGCCCCACCCCCTGCTCTCTCTCCTTCTCTCTCTAAAAACACACACACACACACACACACACACACACACACACACACACACACACACACACACACACACACCTCCTACAGTTTGCCATAATGACCATGGATTGAGGCCTCTTTGGGGACAGATCTCTGGATGCTGTTTCAGTGTGTATGTATTTTGTTCTAATTGAAATATGTTGGTGTGTGTGTATTTTTAAATTGTTATTGGGTCATTTCAGTTCTTTATGAGCCAATATTGTAATATTTATTTTTCCTTTAGAATTATCCACTTTCATTCAGGGGTTCACATTCGTCGATAGAATATTGTTTTAAAAAATTGACAAAATCTCTTGGGACGCCTGGGTGGCTGAGTTGGTTAAGCGGCTGCCTTCGGCTCAGGTCATGATCCCAGGGTCCCGGGATGGAGCCCCGCATCGGGCTCTCTGCTCAGTGGGGAGCCTGCTTCTCCCTCTGCCTATCGCTCCCCCATTTGTGCGCATTCTCTCTCTCTTTCTCTGACAAATAAATAAAAATCTTTTTTAAAAAACTTGGCAGAATCTCTTGGGATGTCACACTTCTTAATCCTAATTTTTTTCCTTAATTATATTTGCTAATGCATGTGTATCTTATCGCTGTTTTCATAGAACACTTACATTCTGTTTGCTGGCTTTTTATTCTGGGTCTTCCTTCCCCCCGTGTCCTCGGCACACGTGTGACGCTCTTCTGTTTCTCCCAGACATGTGACGCCTCGCGGCACAAGGTGCTGGTAGTGTCGGTGTGCCCTCAGTCTCTGCCGTATTTTGCCGCCAAATGGCGCCTCAGCGTGACGGATGCATCTAGGAGACTCTGCGGCTTCCTCAAAAGTCTTGGTGAGGCCCCTGAGACTGCTGTGAGTCTAGATCGCTGCCCTGTGAGCTGATCGCTGCCCTCCGTGTCTCCAGAGTTCAGCTCCCGGGGGCACAGCCTAGGCCGGGTCCTGCGCAGGTACCTTGAGGACCGTAAGGGGGCCCTGCCTCTGCCCCGTGGGAGGCGGGTGTCCCTCACCCCTTTGCTGTGCAGGCGAGTGTTGTGTGAGGTCTGCAGCTGGCCCTCCAGGAGCAGCGGGTGACGGGGGGCGGGGGTGGGAGGCTCAGGCGCTTGCCGAGGAGTGTGGCATCGCCCCGGCCCCGGGGCCCTCGGAGGGCTGGGCTGGAGCATCACGCCTGCAAGATGACCGGCATCCGGTTTCCCAGGGTGCCCACCGGAGAGCAGGGAGGGAACGGGCTGCCGCCCGTGCGCGAGAAAGGACAGTGGTCCATCTCAAAGTGCCCAAGAGTTCAAACGTGAACAAGCTGGAAGGGAACCATCCAAAGTAGCGATGAACAGTCTTCTGTGTCGTCCGCTGTTGCCGGGCTGCCCGGCCCGGAGCCCCCACCCCACCCTCTGTGCAGCGTCTGCCACCCCGGGGTATCCTCCTGCACACGAGCACCAGGCGGGCTCGGGAGAGGAGAACTGGAGGCATTTGCCAACATGAATTTTGATTTTTCCGCAGCGGCTTCTTCTTCTTTTTTTTTTTTTTTTTAAGATTTTATTCATTTATTCATGAGAGACAAAGAGGGAGCGAAAGGCAGAGGCAGTGGGAGAAGCAGACTCCCACGGAGCAGGGAGCCCAATGCAGGGCTGCATCCCAGGACCCTGGGATTTTGACCCAAGTCAAAGGCAGACGCCTAACCAACTGAGCCACCCAGGTGCCCTGCACTGGCTTTTAAAGACCTCAACACTCGGGGATTACTGATAAAGTAAGGTGACCCTTGGAATAAACACCTGCTCCAAGGGTCTGGACTGGTTCCTCCATGCACCACCTGCTACCCAACTGGGCCACAGCCGCGGGCGCCGGTGTCGGCCTGCCTTCCTGCTCTGATCTGAAACAGCCTCGGTCAGCTCGACTTTACCAGAGACCGACGTTCCGAGATACTGTCTCTTCTCATGGTCAAAGGCCCTATCTGGGGAGAGAGTTTTCTACAGTAACGAGTAGGGCATTATATATTAGTAAAACTATCCAGAGAGAAGCTGACTTAAGTATCATCTTCAAGTATTACCTTATGTTTTATAATTTTTTTAAGAAAAATTTTCTGGCTGCAGATATTAAGGTTATTTGATTTACTTTGCTATAGTTGTTAAAAGTATATTTTGTCTAAGGCATAAGTGTCAAGATTAAGAAAACTTCTTCAAAGATAGCTAAGAAGAGGCACCTGGATGGCGTAGTCGTTGAGCCCTCCGAGTCTTGAGTTCAGCTCAGGTCATGATCTCAGGGTCCTGGGATCAAGCTCCACGTAGACTCTGTGCTCAGTCTGCTTCCCTCTCTCTTGCTTTGCCCCTCTCCCTGCTTGTACCCTGTCCCTCTCTCTCTCTCTCTCAAATAAATAAAATCTTTCTTAAAAAAAAAAAAAAATGCTAAGGGCGCCTGGGTGGCTCAGTGTGTTGGAGCCTCTGCCTTCGGCTCAGGTCATGGTCCCGGGGTCTTGGGATCGAGCCCCGCATCGGGTGCTCTGCTCAGCAGGGAGCCTGCTTCCCCCTCTCTCTCTGCCTGCTTGTGCTTTCTTTCTGTCAAATAAGTAAATAAAATCTTTTTTAAAAAAATGCTAAAAGCTTTAAAAAGAAGAAAAAAGACAGCTAGTTATAAATCAGCATAAAAATGATGGCCATCAGAAAGGGATGGGCTGCCAATTTACTGTATTTATTTGAAAAATATCAAGGATCGTCACAGACTGAAATCTGACCACTGACCGGAAGAGAGTGCTGCTGGTACCTCGTAACCTTGTGTCAACTTTATGGCTACTGTGAGGTGTTTATGTGAGTGTAGACGTAGAACGAGAGGAAGCCAGAGGGAAAACATACGTATTTTCTTGTGAAAAATGACCCTGTTTGTTGTGTGAAGGAGAAGGTAAGGCACAGTCTGGGACGTATGCAGTCTGTGGTACAAAGATGAGAGGGAGGCACGGAGCTCGGGGTACCGGTGGAGTCTGCAGACTCGCGGGGTCCCCTGTGAGGTGATGAGAAGCTGAACGCGCCCTCTTTCCCGCAGGGGTGCACTATGTCTTCGACACAGCAATAGCTGCGGATTTCAGCATCCTGGAGAGTCAGAAAGAATTCGTGCGTCGGTACCGGCAGCACAGCGAGGAGGAGCCTGCGCTGCCCATGCTCACCTCCGCCTGCCCGGGTGAGCGCCCAGGGCCGGCCGCCGCGCCTCCGGGCGTCAGAGGCAGCGTTTCTCACGGGCCTGCGTTGGGGGCAGGCGTGCAGATGGGTGAGGTCAGAGGTCACAGGCCCAGTGCACGGGGCGTCCTAGACCGGGAGGGAGTGGGGTGCCGGCGGGGACCCCACAGGTCCACCCCGGAATCCCCCACCTCACTCAGCCCCTGCCCGGTGCACACCGGCCGCCCCTTCCCCCCACCCGGCTCGATACTTGCTGCATCCAGGGTCTTGAGCCCTTCAAGTCTGTTTGCGTAGGTTTGGAGCTTCTAGAATGTTCTTAGACGATGACGCACTTTCCCTCGGGGGTTCTTTATACCCACGTGTGTCAGAGCTGTAGCTGGTTCAGGTCACGTCACCTCTCAAACGTAGGGACATGAGGTGAGATCCGGTTCAAAACTAAACCTTGTCTACAATCAGCGTTGTAGTTTCCCTGCGACGGAAAGGAGATGAAAGCAACATCAGGGTCAGGTGATCTGACCTGGCAGATGTGATCAGGGCTGTGGGCAGTCCTGTGCTGGCTCGCTGGGCGTGTCTTCCTCACGCGGGGCTCCTAGGGCTTGGGGTGCCCTCGCCCACACACCGACGGGTTTCTGCTGTGGGGTGTGCCTCTGCAGAGCTCCTAGGGGCCTCGAGCCAGGCCGCTTCTCCGAGCGCGGCCCCTCCTGTCCCAGCTCGTCAGTGGCGGCCCCGGGGACGGGGCAGTGCAAAGCTCCACAAGAAAGGGCCTGCGCCCAGGTAGGAGGTGGATGCTGCCGTGAAGCCCGCAGCTGCCTCTCCGGTCTCCTGACTCCGAGGGAGCCGGCAGGGGCTGTCCGGGGCCCAGGCCGGTGTGTCCGTCCCCGGCCGGTGTTGAGGAACAAGTTCCTGTCAAAGGTCTCCTCAGGAAAGTGCTAATCTGTCTGGTTTCAGATGCAGGGCGCCGTGGGCTCTGGGACCCTGATCCCTCCTCCCTGTCCCTGCTCAGTCATCTTCCCCCCACCAGGCTGGGCATCGTCCGCGGGCCCCGGCCCTTATGTCCTGGTGTGTTGGGTGACGGGCCCCTGGCCGGCCCACAGCAGCTGGCCTGCGGCAGCGAGGTGCCCTCCACCGGGGAGCCGTGTGGGCAAGTCTGGCCTGGCGCTGAGGCCGGGGTGGGCGGGGCCTTACCAGGCCAGACTGCAGTGGGAGGGGCCTTGGGCCCCCAAAGGCTCTGTCGTTTTGGGCAGTTTTTTGTTTTTAATGTTCAGAGGCGAGGAATAAGGAGAGTCCCTGCGGTGACCGCTCCCCTCGGAGCTTCTGTGGGTCATCGCAGACATTTCCTGTGCACACTCAGGCCTGCGTGCAGCTGATGGCTATAGTTTAGTTTGTTCAGACAGGACTGTCGCATCGTCCGACACGCCTGCTGCTCCTCCTGGCCAGTAGGGCTCAGAGGGAGGTGCTGGCTGTCCCCGGGTCGGAGGAGCAGCTTCTGCGCTCCTGTGCTCGCCCGACGTGGCGGTGTGCGCGCCCCTCTGCAGGGTCGGCCTCTCGCCAGGCTGTGCCTGGGAGGTGAAGGGTGCGAGCCCCGACTCCTGCAGCTCTTCTCTGACCCACGTGCCCCCTGGCACCACAGCAGCAGGGGTGAGCCCAGAGGGCACGGTGGTGCTTGCTCAGCAGCTCCGGAGCTGCTCGGTACCAGGCCAGGCGCTTAGGTGGAGAGCACATGTGCCCTCTCGCAGTCACCCGGGCACGTGAAGTTCAGTCCTGGCCCAAAGAGTGGCCAGTTGTTAGCTGTTAACTTGCAGTAGGCGCGTAGAGCTGGGCGGGCTTTGTGGCTGCCGGCGGCAGTGCGGTGGGGGGCCGGGCACCCTGGCACGACGCCGCGTGGCTGCCCCGCGACACCCGCTCTCCTCCTCTCTTGGGGGACCCAGTGGACCAGTTCTCACTTCCTTCCACTCCATCCTCTGTCATCAGGGGCTGGCAGGGGCATCCTCCAGTTAGGGCATGTGCAGCTGGGGTCCCCGGGGCTCACGGTGCCGCGAATTCCCGGGGAGCTCAAAAAAAGAGGTGTCTGGCTTTCCCTCAAGTGACGGGGTCTGGGTGCTCAGAATTCCTCGTGTGTGACGGAAAGCCACCACTGTGAGGAGCTGACAGGACCGTTCTCTCCCCAGGCTGGGTCCGATACGCCGAACGGGTGCTGGGCCGCCCTGTCACCCCCCACCTCTGCACCGCCAAGTCTCCCCAACAGATCATGGGCTCGCTGGTGAAGGATTACTTCGCCAGACGGCAGGTAAGCTGACCGCCTCCCAGAGGGCAGCTCGTGGGCTAGGACATGGGGGGACGCTCCCTCCGGGCACAGCCAGGGTGGTCTTGGCTCCAGACCGAGTGGAAACACTGTCCGTCTGGTAACGGGGGCCCTGGCCTTGACCCCAGAGGTGCTTGCAATGCCGGAGGCCCTGTGTGGGGCCCGTCCCCAGACCACAGTGAGTAGGCATGTGACTCCCTCAGCCACTTCTGCCTTCACATGGTGAAGAATTGGCGGAGAACTCGCGGCCAGGCTCCTGAAGGCCTTCCTCTGGCCCTCACCTGCCCCGTGTCCCCACTGTGGGTGGCACCCAGGTTTAGCTGGTCCCCATGCTGTCCCTCCCCACTGCAGGGGACCAGACCCCCTGCACGCCATCCAGGGCCGCCTCAGGAACGCTGGCAGAGGCCAGGCCACGTTCCTTCCGGAGGTCCCCGACACTCTAGTGGCACCTGTGATGTGGCCCCCTCCTGTGGTCGGGTCCCCAGCAGCCAGAGTGCCCACGGCCCCCCTCAGAGGATACACCCTTCTGGGAACCAGTGGGGTCTAGCCCTGGAGACACTGGGGAGCACAGTGAGACGAGGGCTCCCACAGACCCGAAGCCACACGCCTTCGACACCCTTATGCACTTTGGGGACAGAAAAGGGAACTATGGGACTTTATCCCTTGTGCGTGCCCCGCCCCCACTGTTTACGGGAATCCCGGAGTTGCCAGTCCTAGAGGGTAACCGGTCCTGGGGGCCCGCTGGGGGACAGCCGGGCCCCCCCCCCGGGCTCTGCCCGAGTGGGGCCTTTCTACTGAGGCCACACCACAGGCGTCACTCAGCAACGGCCAGCTCCCAGTGTGGCTGCCGGTTCAGCCGCAGGCACCAGAGGAGCAGCAGGATAGTTGTCCCTTGAGAAGTTTCCGGAAACCTTGAGGGTCAGCCAGCCTGAGCGACAGTCTAGCAGTGTTTGGTCAGCATGTGCATAGGTCCGGGGAGGTGGGTTCAGCCCTTGGCAGCCCTTCCCCCGCGTCTCTGGCTGCTGGACCTTCCAGGCTCTGGGTGGCCGGGCCCCCTTCAAGAGAGGCGCCCGTGGGGGAGCCCGAGCGGCGGGGAGGCAGGTCTGCAGGAGGCGGGGCTCCAACCCCGAGCGGCCTCGGTGCGTGGGGAGGCACCAGCTCCCTGCTGCCCTCTTCACTCCCCCACAGGCCCCAAGCAGGGTTTGCTCTTTCTCCCCAGAACCTGTGCCCAGACAAGATCTTCCATGTGACTGTGGCTCCCTGCTACGACAAGAAACTGGAGGCCCTTCGAGAAGACTGCCCCCCGGCTTCCCACTCCCGGGGCGCTGACTGCGTATTAACCTCAGGTGAGGGGTGGGGGCCTGGGTACCTGGGTCATCCTCCGAGGTCCCGCCAGGACCCCCAGGGCTTGACTGCAGGGAGTGGAGAGGGGCGGCGCTCGCTCGTCCCATGTGACAGGGGCTCTGCCGACTGACCGACCGCACCTGTCCCTGGCAACACAGGGACGTTTTTATTTAGACTCAGGTGGGGGCTCCAGTGACATTCCCAGCAGCCCCCACACTGCGCTTGGCCGAGAGCGGGCAGCAGACGCCGCGTGCTGGGGTGGGAGTGACTCCCCGGTGTCCCCGAGAGCCGCTCAGTGGCCGGTGCCATCGGGGGCGGGGACTGCCGGGCGCGGGTCCCCTGATCTGGGACTCCAGCGCGAGGGCCTCCGTGGGAAGGGAAGGGAGACAGGAGGGCATGTGCTTCCCTGGTGACCGGGGGTTTGCGAGAGAACCGTGTGCTCACGTCTCGCGGGTGGGCGCCAGCGGTTCCGCGGCTGTGGGTGTGGCCGCTCGCTGCCTCCGGCGGGGTTTCCGGGGGCCCTGATGTAAAGGGGAGGAGACGGTGTTCGATTCTCAGTTCATCTCCCCGCACACCGCCGTCCTCCACAGAAATGCGGCCACTGCGCCTGGGTCCACGGTCCCCAGGCAGCACGCACAGAAATGTCCTGCTCCAGAAAGAAAACGCGGAGGGATTGTTTGCAGAATCGCCCCTCGCTTCAAGGGCAGAAGGAGGAATCGGGATGGTGGTTCCTGCCCTCCCTGAGCGGGGCCCTGCCCGAGGTCCCCTTAACAGATGCTCCCATGGGGAGGTAACCTGGAAGCCGCCCGCCCGCCGGCGCGGCCCTGCGGGTCCTCCCCTGGTGCCTGACGCGTCTTCTTTGTAGGTGAGGTCATTCAGATGATGGAGCAAAGTGACCTGGCAGTGAAGGACGCCGCCGTTGACACTCTGTAAGTGACTTCTACAGGGAGGGGCACCTTGTGGGCGGCCTCCCTCCTTCCTGATGGGGCAGCAGAGAGACGGGGGTGCAGGTGGGGTCCTGACCTGGGGTTGCCATTTCCCGCGTCGCGGCTCTGTCCCCACCCCCCACAACCCTCGGTCATCTAACCCTAACCTCTGGGATGGAGCACGAGCGGGGGGCCTGGTGTGCGGTGCCACCTGCTGGGGTGTGGGGCGTTGGGTTTCCGTGGGTTTGTGCCTGGGTTGTGCCTCTGGAACTGCCCGAGGCGGGGTCGCCTCTGGGGAAGAGCAGCCCCCTGGGTCCCTGGGTGCCGAGAGCAGCTGGCGGAGGTTCTGTGGTCCTGGTGCTCCGAACCAACAGCCGGCTCCCCGGACGTGGGGGCCTCGGGCTCCGTGCCGGACGAGCCTGGCCTACCCGAGTGGCGCCGCCCCCCCCCCACCCCCCGCATGGGAGGCCACCCTGAGACTCACAGAACCGTCGTGGACACAGAGCCTGGGGCCAGAGCCCGTGCGTGTCCGCACTGGGGCGCGTGCGCAGATTCCCAGCCCTGGCCCCAGCGCCGAGGCTCTGGGGGACACGTGGATGCTGGGGGCAGAGAGCAGGGTGGCCAGCCCAGCGCGCTGAGTGGGGCTCCGCCTGCTGCTTCGGCCGCGGAGGTCGCGGGGGACTGCTCGTTTGATCTTTAAAACTCAGCAACGTGAGATTTTTGCCTGAAGTCTAAATATCTGTAAAGGATTTTTTTTCTCACGGGGGATCATAAGACTTTGGAAGTCCAACTCCTGCTTGTGCTGCTGTCCCACCCGGCCAGGTTCGGAGGCCTCAAGGAGGAGGAGGTGAGGCGCCACGAGGGAGCCAGCTCGGACGGGTACCTGGTGCACGTCTTCAGACACGCGGCCAAGCAGCTGTTTGACGAGGACGTGGGGGAGGTCACCTACCGCACCCTGAGGTCTGCCAGTGCGCTCAGCACCACTGTCCCCCGCACGCTGCCCAGAGCTGGGGGGCTGGCTTACTTACAGGGTCTGGAATCGCCAAGACCAAAGAGCTGTTTTGATTCAGATTTTTCATCTTGCTAACATTTCAAACTTAGATTGGAAAATGATTGCTGCAGAGGAGGGACTCTGTAGATTAAAATCCATTTTGTTGGGACACCTCGGTTGTTCAGTGGGTTAAACGTCTGCCTTGGGCTCAAGTCATGATCCCGGGGTCCTGGGATCGACCCCTAAGTCTGGCTTCCTGCTCAGCGAGGAGTCTGCTTCTCCCTGTCCCTCTGCCCCTCCTGCGTGCTTGTGCTCTCTCTCACTGTCTCTCTCTCTTAGTGTCTCTCTCTCTGTCTCAATTAAAATAAAATCTGTAGGGAAAAAATCCACTGTTCATCTTACAGGAACAAAGATTTCCAGGAGGTCACCCTTGAAAAGAACGGGGAGGTTCTATTACGCTTCGCTGCTGCTTACGGCTTTCGAAACATCCAGAACGTGGTTCTGAAACTGAAGAAGGGCAGGTTCCCGTACCACTTCGTGGAGGTGCTCGCCTGCGCCGGGGGTAAGACATGGGGTCTGGCCCCCCCCCACGGCCCCTCAGGAGGCAGGCCCTCGAGGGCTCTCTCAAGCCTTGCTCAGTCCTGACAGCTCTGTGGGGCTGTGGAGGCAGCCCGGCAGCTTGACACAGCAGCCCCTCTCCGTCCGTCCCTCACCACGTGGCAGACAAGCCAGGTGTCCCCTTAGAAGACCCCTGGGGACATAGTCCCAGAGAAGAGCTGTGCGTGGCGACAGGGGAGAGCCTGGCCTTGGCTCAGGTGGCCAGGTTCTTTCCTGAGTGACGGAGGTGGGCGGGGGGCACCCACATGGGAAATGGAGGCCGACAAGAGGCACCAGGGCAGGGGTCCCACAGCAGAGGCCAGGGACTTGCCGGCAGAGTAGGTACGGGTGTCCGGGGAGAGGATCCCATGGCCTCTCGGTGGCTGTGGGGCCACTTGGGCCCTACTGAGTGGGGAAGGCCCACAAGTTTCAAGCCTGCCCAAGGAGAGGAGCACAGCCAGGCTGCTGGTGCGAACCTGCCAGCACTTGGGGAGGGCATGTGGGGTGCGGAGGGGCAGGCACAGTGAGGATGAGGCAGTGGGTGAGCTGGGCCTGTGGGGGGTGCGAGGGGGCAGGGTGTCCAGCTCCCCGGAGCCGTGGGTGGGGGCTGGGCAGACGCACCTGTGCCCTAACAGCAGGGGAGCCAGGGCAGGGGTGTGAGGAGAGGAGCAGACCTTGGCAGAGTGGGCTCCCTGGGAAGGTGAGCGGGGTCGCCTACCATGGCTGAGCATCTTCGAGATTCAGGATCAAAAGTGCAGCTTGTGGAGGGGCACCTGGGGGCTCAGTCAGTGGACCGTCTGCCTTCAGCCCAGGTCAGGATCCCAGGGTCCTGGGATCAAGTCCCGTGTCAGGGTCTCTACTCAGCGGGGAGTCCACGTCTCCCTCGGCTGCTCCCCCTCGCTCATGCTCTCTCCTTCAAATAAATAAAACTTTTTTAAAAAAATTAATAAAATCTTTAAAAAAAAAAGAAAAGCTCGGCTGGTGGGCACGGCCAAGGGAGCGGTAGAGGGGCTTGGCCAGCTGGCGATTTGCTACAAATTCTTTTAGGTGAACTTGGCCCTATAAATCACGGCAGTACTTAATACGTTTGAGAGTAAACAGCACCAGGACGTGGGAGTCACACCCTTTCTCCAGGCTCTGGTGCTCGGGTGCGTGGGCTCCTGTGTGGGCTCGCAGGTTCCCACGCCCTCCCCGGTGCCGCCGGGCTGGGGACCCGCACCCAGAGGCTTCAGGAGACGCCAGGGGCGAGGCTGCCGGGTCCCAGTCTTCCTGCTCTTCTGGAAGTCCCGATGTGCATGCACAGCCAGCCTGTCTTAGAGGCTGGCAACTTACTTCACTTTTAGGTAAAATTGTTTCCTGGATAATGTACGTAAGAATGGGAAGCATGTAACCCGGGGTTCTTGAGGCCTTGGGAGCCACACGTCCAGGTCCAGGTCCAGGCTCTGGCCCCGTGGTGCTGCACAGCGCTGTTCCTTTCCTGCTCTGGAACGATCCCCTTTAAAGCACAACGAGGAAAAGCATAAGCTCCCTGCTTGTCTTTCAGGGTGTTTGAACGGCAGAGGCCAAGCCCAGACCGAGGACGGGCGGGCAGACAAGGCGCTGCTGCGGCAGATGGAAGGCATCTACGCGGACATCCCCGTGCGTCCCCCCGAGACCAGTGCCCAAGTGCAGGAGCTGTACCAGGAGTGGCTGGACGGGGCCGACTCCCCCCGAGTCCAGGAGGCCCTGCACACCACGTACCGGGGCCCGGGGCTCCCCGCGGGCAGCCGGGACATCAAGTGGTGAAGGTGGAGCCGGCTGCCCACGGAGGAGGCGCAGCCGAGCGTGGGCCTCAGGGACCCTGCAGGAAGACGGCTCGGCTTCTCCGTTGCTTCCTTGGTTTTCAGAATTCTCTCCCCCCCGTTGCTGGCGGTTCCCTCGCTGTTCGATGTGGTGCTGTCTTCGTGATGTGTGCGACTGCAATGTTTTGACCTGAGAGAAGGGTCGCCCCAATTTAACCCTTTTATCTCGAGACCGGGATATCCCAAAGAACGAGAATGAAGACGAACCATTATCTTTTAGGCTTAAAAGAAATCCAAAAAGTGTCCTGTGAAGAGCTAAGGCCCCAGAAGCTCAGGTTCGTGTGCTCAGAGAGACGGCGCGAGACGACAGGAGGCCGCTGTGGGGTCTGCCCGGTTCGGCTCATTTTTACCCACTTACGTTACTCCTGATGTGTTTTTGCCAGAATGTGAGTCGACTGCCTCCTTTTGGAATCGGGAGCTGATACACAAATCTGGATTTCTGGCTCTTCTGGCAGCAGGGGGCCACGTTTCTCCCCGCTGGGCTGCCAGAGCGCGGCGGGCAGCAGCCCCTCCTGGGACCAGCCCTCTAACCCGGGGCCCGTGGGAGCTGGTGCCCAGACGTGTGCCTGTTCATCCAGCCATTGAGGGGCACGCCCCGTGAGGTGGGGGGCTGGCAGGGCTACCCAGACGTGTGCCTGTTCATCCAGCCATTGAGGGGCACGCCCCGGGGGGCTGGCAGGGCTGCCAGCTTCCTCCAGACGGGGGCACGGGGGAGGAGACGGGCCGGAGAGGGGCTGCCCGTGGGGGCCAGGCTGTGCCCTCGAGCGGCGGTCCCTCCGTCCGTCCTGATCAGCCCGCACTGCTCCTGCGAGCGTGCCTCTCGGAAGGGACGGGAAGCAGCCGGAAGCCTAGGGCACGGTGCGCACCACCTCAGGCCGTCCCTGAAGCGCACGACCTCCGGGAAGGGCCTGGATTCAACGCACTCGGAGTTGACTAGCTCGAGAGGCAGTGGTGCTCCTGCACCCGCCGGGGGAGGCCTCCGAGGGCTCCGTCTCCCTCCTCGTGTTCCGTGTTGTGTTGCACATGCACCCGTCCAGGCTGATAGCTGCGTATGGTGTGAGAGTGTACATCTCCGTCCTTCAATCTGTTCGTAATCCGGGTCCTCCTCTACGGTAACTGGTTGTGGAATAAACAGCTGAAGGACGGGGCCGCGTGTGGAGAGTCTGAGAACCAGGTGCTCCTCCCAGCCGGGGGCTGGGCCGTGCCCTCCGTCTCCCCGCACTTCTGCAGCCAACACCAGGCCTGGAGCAGGGCAGCTGTCCTCCGTCTCCTCAGTGGGCCTAGAAAGCCAGCAGCCAAGTGCGCGGTCGGTTCCTCCTGCTCCAAAAGCAGCCCTTCAAAGCGCCCGGGTGGCCAGAGCCCAGGCTGACGGCGGCGGTCACCCCGCGGGGTGCTGGGTCTCCTCCGCAGCTCACCTTGGGTTTTGGCCACCTTCGTCCTGACCCCAGCCGTCCGTGCAGACAAGGGGGGGCGGCCCCACGGCCGGGCTGGGCCGGTGCCCACGGTGCCTGCCAGGGAGCAGCGGGGCCCAGCCGCACGTGTACCCAGCGGCCACGCCACGGGCCTGCCAGCGACCCCACCTCGCGACTCCTCACCTGGACCGGGAGTGTGACCAGCGGGTTGACGTGCGTGCTGGTTGGCGTGGCGACTAGCTCTGCCCTCTGGTGCCCTGCTTGGGACCATATCGGAGCCCCGATGTTTAATTCCATTTCCACCCGGCCTTCGAGCTTGGCCTGGTTCCTGCCAGCGTGGGCTCCACATGAGAGGAATGGAACTCCTGTCGCCGACGCCATGAGTTTGATGAGGGCGTGGAGCGAGGACCTGGCCTGTCGCAGGCTCCCAGGTGAGGCCGTTCTGTGGCCTCGGCTGCTGGCCCGAAGCTGAGCGGCAGGCCTCGGACACCTGTCCGCAGTGAAGAGACCGTGGAGTCCCAGGGTCGAGGTCAGATGGGTGAGGTGAGGGAACCGCGGCCCAGGCAGGCAGCTCACTTGCCTGAGGCCACTTGGCCACCAGCACGGGCCGACCTTGGTAATGACGTGCACCGCCTTCCACTCTGGCGCTGGCTTTGTTCCCAGCCAGAGCGCTCGTCTGAAGCCAAGAACCCTCCACTCTGATGTTCAGGGAAGCAGAGCGTATGGTGTCCTTTCTGGACAGAAGCTGGCCCCTTATTTTCTGAGTAAGGATAAGCCATACACTTTGAAAACGAGGAGCAAGCGCCAGGACGGAAGACAGACTCTAAAACTGAATACACAGGGGCGTCTGGGGGCCACAGTGGGTCACAGCCTCTGCCTTCGGCTCGGGTCATGGTCTCAGGGTCCTGGGATGGAGCCCCGCATCGGGCTCTCTGCTCAGTGGGGAGCCTGCTTCCCCCTCTCTCTGCCTGCCTCTCTGCCTACTTGTGATCTCTGTCAGGTAAATAAATAAATCTTTAAAAAAAATACACATCCATGCACGTCCGTGGACACACCTGCACATTTACACACACACACACGCATGTACACAGGTGTGTATTTGATGCACACACAGATGTACACATAAACATAGACCCAGAAGTCTGTTACTGTGTCCATGAGAAGGGCAGGCCCCCTCCCGGCAGTGGGCACTTTCACTCTCGGGAACCTTCCCTGAGCAGCACCACCCACAGGTGCCCAGTGGACAAGTACAAGACATTCACTATGATGTTCACGTGAAGAGTGAACAACCCTCAACACCTAAGTTCTTGGTGGAGAATCGTTAACTAGTTGTATACCCAAACTGGGATTCGAGAAGCAGTTAAAACATGGATTTTTTTTTTTTAATGCACAAATAGAGAAGTATTTGCAGTATGTCACCAAAGAATCCTCAAAATAGGTTCCTATCATAACACATGAGCCAGTGTGGGGAGCCAGGCTCCTCTGGACCCTCACCGGGCCCAGGTGGGACATGAGCCCATCTCCACAAAGACAAGTGGAGAACAGGAATGAGGAAGATGTTGGGTCCCGGGGCCCCGTAGCAGTGAGGGGCAGGACAGAAATCACATCTGTGCAGCAGAGCTGGGGTGAACCCCAGGGGACCGGCTCATCCAACTCTCCTCACTGTGCTCAGGAGGAAGCTGATGTCCCAAGAGGGCAGGGTCTTTCCAAGGCCACAAGAGAAGTGGATCCAGAGTTAGGCTCCTGGCTCCCTACTCAGGACTCAAGTCTGCTCCAATAAGAGGAATTCAGCAGTTCCCGGTGGTGACAGGATGAGCCCCTTTTGGTCTCCCTTTTCTAAAGTCAAGCTAGAGAGAGGAAGTGCCCATTGAAGACAGAGATCAGGAAATCCCTGATGTGCTCCCTCTGGGGAAGGAGCAGGAGCTCTGGCCAGCCGCCCATCCAGCCCAGCTCCAGCGGCCTTACCTGGAGGTCTCTGGAGAGGTGTGCCTGGGGTGGGAACAGGAAGAGTCCTGGGTGCCTGTGCACCCTGAGGGCAGACTGGGAGAACAAGAGGTTTCAGAGGCAACCCTCCCCTCCAGCAGACCATGTCCTGTAGGCCACAGGCAGCAGTGCGCAGGGACAAGAGGGGTCCCGGGTGCGTGGACACACGAGGAGGTGACAGGTGACCATGGAGGGGCCGGTAAAATGGGAGCTGCAGCCAGGGGTCTCCACATGAGCTCAAGAGAGGAGACCCTGATCTGGGAAGGTGCCGGACTGTCCTGCTGAGAACTGCATGGCCCACTACTGGGGCCGGGGGCGGGGGGACTTGAGAGGGCCACAGGTGAGGCAGCTTCTATTAAGACTTGAACTCAGATCGCTGGGTTCAAAGTCCAGAGTGCTGACCGTTACACCATGGAACCACAAGACACTAGGGCCACCGTGGGGGCCACCCTTGGCCTGAGTGCACAAGGAAGGGACACCAAAGTGGGGGTGAGGAGACAAAAGGGGGAGGGGGACAAAAAAGTTGTGGAGGTCCCACTGAGACCTGACCTCGGATCACTGGATTCTTTACACCATGGAGCCGGCTGCCGCTGTGTCCTGCACCCCCGATGGGGGACAGGGACAGGACAGGTCTGCAGGCTACTGCCCGGGAAAAGATGAGCACGTAGCAGAGGATGGTTTCAACCCATCGACCTCTGGGTTATGGGCCCAGAACGCATCCGCTGCGCCACTCCGCCCCCCCTGGCACCACCGGGCCAGGCCCCACCTGTGAGAGTCTGCAGGTCGAAGCCCCTCCAGGCCAGGGGGATGAGGCTGACGGGCTCCCGCATGGCTGGAACAGGGCAGGGAAAGTGCCCATTTACAAATGAGGTGGACTTGTCTTCCCTCCTTTGACTTCTTGTGAAAAGAAATCTCTGAATTCACGTCCTTTTCTGTTAAAAACAAAAGCCCCAAAAGTCAAGAAACAGCGGCACCTGGGTGGCTCAGTGGGTTAAAGCCTCTGCCTTCGGCTCAGGTCATGATCTCAGGGTCCTGGGATCGAGCCCCGCATCGGGCTCTCTGCTCAGCGGGGAGCCTGCTTCTCCCTCTCTCTCTGCCTGCCTCTCTGCCTACTTGGGATCTCTCTCTGTCAAATAAATAAAATTAAAAAAAAAGAAAAGTCAAGAAACAGAACAGTCACGGCCCAGAGTGTCCGTGTCCCCGGGCCGTGGTGGCAGGTTCCAGAATATGGTGGTGGTTGGGTTTGGAAAGGAACAAAAACAATGTTTCTCCCCATCATTTGAAAATGACCCCTAATTTACACAATTATGAATAAACTGTTCTCTTAATTCTACTTCTTTTCTGTGATCTGGAAAGTTGTTTCTTCAATACAAAACTGCTTTCACGTGTTACGACACCTTGCTGTTCATCTTAACAATTTGAAAAGATATAAATAAAACGCTGCCTTTTCAAAGAAGCATGAACTATTTCCCCAAGAACATTCTGAATATAAGTCCTCTGAGGAAAAAAAAAATATATTTCACGTTGAATCTATTTGAGTAAAAAGCGTGTGTGGAACTTGCCATTGTAGGTAGCAGTGTCTCTCGCGAGCCAACAGAAGCATCAGGAAAGAGACGCACAGCCTGAAAGCGCCAAGGTCACGCGGCCCGTGTCAGCCAGGATGCTCTAAGGACGCGGCAGCAGGGAGCTCGATGAGCTGGGTCGGAGGAGGCTGGTACGCCCTGCACCACCAGCCACGGCACCGGGCAGCCCGAACGCTGAGGCAGGGGTTCCTGCCCCCCCTGCGGTGCTGAGGCGCATGCGCGGGCACCAGACGGGAGCGGTGGCCTTCCTCAGTGGAGTGTCAGCCCACCTGCAGGCAAGGAAGTGCTGAGGGGTACCCAGCCCGCCTTCCCTCCCCTCCAATCCCGCCCGTGTCTCTCATTGCTCTCGTGCCCTCTAGCTTCCTGGTGGGTCTCAGAGAACAGGTGAATCTGGAGAACAGATACAAGACGTCCCCCCAGCACTGTGGGGTCAACTGTACATCAGGATGGGCTGGCAGGTGCCATGGGGCGTGAGGGGCCGTGCTGAGCCTAACCCTCCACCAAGGGTCCTAAGGGTCTGAGCCTGACCACAGGGCCCTAAGGGTACCGTGTGGGCCTGACCACGGGGCCTTGGGGGTCTGAGCCCGACCACAGGGCCCTAAGGGTACCGTGTGGGCCTGACCACGGGGCCTTGGGGGTCTGAGCCTGACCACAGGGCCCTAAGGGTACCGTGTGGGCCTGACCACGGGGCCCTAAGGGTCTGAGCCTGACCACAGGGCCCTAAGGGTACCGTGTGGGCCTGACCACGGGGCCCTAAGGGTCTGAGCCCGACCACAGGGCCCTAAGGGTACCGTGTGGGCCTGACCAGGGGGCCTTGGGGGTCTGAGCCTGACCACAGGGCCCTAAGGCTCTAAGCCTGACCAACCCAGGCACACAGGTCAGTTCGAGCGGAGGGGTGGGCTCGGACAAGGCACGACACCGCCTTGGTGCCCCGCGCGGGCACTCGAGGGCTGGTGCCCAAGAGCCCTGCCGGTGAGGTGTGGGGGGACCCCCGACGGGGCCCAGAACTGGAGAACATTCACGTTCCACCGGAACGCTCGTCCAAAGGTCTCCATTGCGGGAAAGTCTGCGTCAGGAAGACGAGGTCACCGACCCGCGGGCCAGATCGGACGCGGACTCCCGAGCCGCCGCCCTAGCGCTGGCTGCAGGGGCGCGGGGGGCGACGCCCGGCCCCCGAAAGGCCGGTGACCTCGCTGACGTTTGCCCTGCAGGGACGCGCGAGGCCACGTCGGAGCGGCTCCCGACTCCGGACCCGGACCCCCCTCAGGACCCCGCCGCCCCTGCAGCCCGGCGACACCGCCCGCGGTCACGCCGCGCGCGTCACAGCGAGGCCCGGGCAGTGGCCCCGGGAAGGGGCGTCCGAGCCCGGCCCGGCCCGTCCGGCAGGCGGGGCTGCAGGGCCGAAGCCCGGAGGTTTGCCGACGCCCCAGTCGCTGAGGAGGCGCGCGCCCCACTGCCGGCGCCACGTCCACCTCGCAGGCCGGAGCCCTTTAACGCATCCGGGGCCCACGTCCCAGCCCGGCTGTGCGGGCGCACGCGGCGACGCACACAGCGCCCCGGCCTCGCCCGCCGGCCCTGCGGGGCTCGGGCTTCTGCACGGGAGCCACGCCCCAACCCGCCACCGTCAGTCACGTGGGCGGCCGGTCACGTGCTCGCGCGTGCGTCGGGGGCGCGGCGTCCTCGAGCTGCCCCACCCCCCCGCGCGGGCGCGCGTCAGTTGCGCGTGCGCACTTGACGGCGCGGAGTTGCGGCGCACTCGGGGGACCCAGGGGCTCGGCGGGGTCGCGGGCCGGGGATGCGGCTGAGGCGGGGGGTCAGGGACGCCGGGCGGCCGGCCCCGGAGCTGTGGGAAGGACGCAGCGACCACGGGGCGTCCACCTTCTGCGGGGAGCCGTGGTGACCTAACACTCCCAGCCCGAATTCTCCGCCGGGGCGGTGTAGACGCTGCGCCCTCATCTTAGCGTTGCCCCCCCCCCCCCCCCCGGGAAGTGAGTCCCCAGGCCCCCCGCCCTCGCCCGCCTGCAGGTCAGGCTCTGGGTGGTCGGGGCTCAAGCCCGCACACCCTGCCTGTGAGCACAGTTCGCGGGGTGTGAAGGGCAGGTCGGGTCGAGTGAGAAACGGGATAAGCCGCACGTTGTACAGAGCGGACAAGTACCAGGAGCTTCGCACAAGTGATGAGACGTTTCTCTGAATTTGTTTTAAGATTTTATTTATTTATTTGACAGACAGAGATCCCAAGTAGGCAGAGAGGCAGCAGAGAGAGAGGGGGAAGCAGGTTCCATCCCAGGACCCTGAGATCACGACCCGAGCCGAAGGCAGAGGCTTTAACCCACTGAACGGCCCAGGTGCCCCTAAAATCTTTTTTTTTTTTTTTTTTAAAGCTCATCGCATTTTTCATTTTTTTTAGACTTTATTTACGTATTTGACACAGAGAGAGAGATCCCAAGTAGGCAGAGAGGCAGCAGAGAGAGAGGGGGAAGCAGGCTCCCTGCTGAGCAGAGAGCCCGATGTAGGGCTTTATCCCAGGACCCTGAGACCATGGCCTGAGCCGAAGGCAGACGCCCAACGACTGAGCCACCCAGGCGCCCCTAAAATCTTTTTTTTAAATGGAGGACAACCAATTTTTTTTTTAATAGTTCTTTACAAACATTTTGAGAAGCATCTCTTGCCCGTTGTACATTTACTTGATCTCTGTAAATGGAGTCATGATTTGGAACATGAATTTTTCATTATATGAGGTTGGGCAGAATTATTGCTCATCGTCATAACAGGTGCGGTGCGGCGCGTAGTACTCAGTGAGGCCAACGGTCTTCAGAGTCAGCGGGTCTGGGGCCCTGGGGCGCCCTGCTGGCTGGCCACGTCATGGTTTCCCTTTCATCACCATCTTCCTTCCGCTTTGCTTTCCTTCTGCTTTTTTGCTTCTGGCTCAGGAGTGTCCTGGTTCTCAGAATATCTTTCATTTCTGTGTGATTTCCGTTACCCATATTTTCTTAGCTATCATGATTCTTTCCCTTCGTGATTTTGACCATGAGTGTTTTGGGTTTCCCTTGTGGTACACTGGATTTTTCAAAGTGTCTACCAGACTTTTCCTTTCAGTAGCATATTTCCTTCTGGTTGTGTTTGGATTTCCTCTGATCAATAATCTTTAAGTGTGCCAAGTTAGTCTGAACTTAAGGCAAACACCGTGCAACCCCAATGCATTTGAAAATTGCTCCTCCTCGGTGCTGGGCTGTGATGGGTATGAGGGGGTGACCGCACAGTGCGCGCAGGGACTTGTGTGAGCGCTTGGAGTTCTGTCACCGGAGCATCTTGCTTTCCTCAGGCCCCTTTGCTGTGTCATCACCAGTTTGAGTGGTGTTTCTTTGGAGACTTTCAGACGTTGGACAGGATGCCTCAGATATGCTGAGACGGTAAGACGTGGCCTGCACTGGCTCGCTGCAAAGCCTTGACCTCTCCCACAGTGTGCTTACTGGCGGTGCCGCTGCAGACGTGCCCTCCGAGCACAGGTGTTGAGACATGAGGAAGGGAGAGCATTTGCTGGGCTGGTGGGGCTGCTTGTGCAGGGTGTGTTCCTGCATGCGCGTGCTCCTGGCCAGTCTGCCTTCTGGGATAGGACCTTTGCTCACTGGGACATCGGATGTTGCGGGGGATGCTGCCCTCTGCTGCCTCAGTCTTTCACACCTTCTCCCCGCCCCACATGCCCCTGGGGTCGGGGCTGGACGATAGGACCCCCTTGGGGCAGCCTCTGGCCGGGTGAGCACCTAGGCAGCTGGCGGTAGCACAGGGGGAATGCACCGTAGGCCCCAAGAGGCACCTCCCGCAGCCTCCTCTCCAGGCCCCCTGGGCAGGGCTACGTTCACCTTCTACCCTGCTTCCGGGGAGGGGGGGTGGGGGCACAGGAGTGGACATCCCCGCTAAGCAAAGACCTGCCCCCTAATGCTGCCAGCTCACCTCAGCCAGGGTCTAGCCCCAGCCACGAGATCCCACCATCCTGAGCGAGAGTCTTGATGGTCACCCATGGTGGCTGGGAACCCAAGGAGCTAGTGTGCGCAAAGCGCCCCGAGCCTCACCTGGCACTGTCAGAGGCTGAGGAGGCAGCCGCCGTGGCCTAGTGCTGCCCACAGCAGCGGTAGCAATCAGCCCTGACGTGACCCGGCCATCCCAGCGACTCCGTCCCTGTAGGAGGCAGGGACCTAGACCCGTGCACACTTCCAACTCTCCCCTCTTCACCAAGGCCCCTGCAGCACGGACACACACATCTCGCTGGTCCTGAAAAGAACACCAGTGAGCAAGAAACCCTCGCTCTGATCATGACCAGTCAGCCCAGGACGAGATGCCCGGCATCCTTAGCCCAGGGGGAACTGCAGCACGTCTCCTAAAAAGGCTGCCTTTACCATGTGTGGGGGAGGTGGGGCAGCAGGAACCCTCGTACGCAGTTCATGGGACACAGAATGGGGTGGCCTCTTTGGAATACAGTTTGAGGGGCGTCTGGGTGGCTCAGTGGGTCAAAGCCTCTGCCTTCGGCTCAGGTCATGATCTCGGGGTCCTGGGATCGAGCCCCGCATTGGGCTCTCTGCTCCGCGGGGAGCCTGCTTCCCCCTCCCTCTCTGCCTGCTGCTCTGCCTACTTGTGATCTCTCTCTGTCACATAAATAGATTAAATCTTTAAAAAAAAAAAATTGGAATACAGTTTGGCAGTTCCCTCATGTTTCTCCAAGGAGTTCTAGTTCTTTTCTTGGAGGGTGGTATCTGATGCTATTTCAGGGTGCAGATGGTGTCCCCATGTCTATGCCACCTCAGGGTGCAGAGACTGACCCAGGCGGTGTCCCTGAGTCTGTGCTGTGTGGGGCCGCAGGGGCAGGAGGTTCAGGTGTGACCACCGACCCGAGGAGGCAGGCATGTCTGTGATCGCCCACGTGTCTACACGAAGGTTGGAACGACCTCCCCCTCTGGCCCAGAGCCATGGAGTTTCTTCTGGTCTCTCCTTGCGCACCGCCCCCCCCGCCCCCCCGTCATTCACTCACCAGCACCAGAAACCCTCCTTGCCCACTGTCTGAAGTTGTGGTGTTTCTCTTTCTGTTACCCATTTATTAGAGGCAGGATCTCTGTCTTCTTGTAGTTTTGTTTCCCAGAGGAAGCAGTGTCGGTGTCCTGTGGGTGTAGCTCTCCACAGGTATCGTTGAGTGGAAATGGACTGTAAAGGGTTTTTATAGCTTTGGGGTCTTCTGTTAGCTGGGTGTCAGATGTGCGGCTATGCGGCCGGCCGTGCGGGCAGGACCGCTCTGACGCGGGCCATCGGGATGCTCTCCAGCACGTCACCTCGCCTTCGTGCACCTGTCCCGACGGCCTGCTTTCTCTTCCAGGTCCCGGCCCTGGCCTCGGACCTCCAGGATGAGGAAGGGTTTCATCCTCACCCTCACAAGCTCGGGAAGTTTCCTGCGCGGACCAGCGAATGACAGACAGTTATCAGTCTTCGTAATGTCACTGTCCCAAACCGAGGCATCAGACAAGTGCTGAGAGCGAGCGGAGCTCCCCCGAGGCTGAGCCCCATCAGGAGAACGTATGTGTATGTGCGCAGTGGTCGTGGTCCTGTGAGCGGGAGTGGGGCGTGCGGGGGGCTGGGCATGTGGGGGGGGTGAGAGAGAGCAGGGTCTCGGGAGGGGGCTGGCTCTGCGGGGGGAAGCTGCTGCTCCCGGTGAGGCTTGCACCAGGCGCCCTCCCTGGCCTGACAGGCAGCCTGTGTCCCCTTGGCCCTCGGTGGGCCCTCGGCGGGCACAGGAATGAGGCCAGGGACAGGAAACGCCTGCGAGCGGCCGTGCGGGCGAACACGGGCGTGAGGGTGGAGCAGCTCGGGGGACAAGGCCCGGCAGGGTCGCCTCTGGGAGGCGGGAGGACAGCCAGGCCCAGGATGTCTAGAGGCCGTGGGGAGCACGAGGGACGGCTGCGCTGGGCGGCGAGGTCCCTCGGCTCGGAAGCCACCTGCAGCCGTGCTGCTTAATTCTTGTCCGTCCTGCGTTTTGCATGTTTCCCACGTGCCCGTCAGCAGAGACGCAGGAGGGTGGCCTGGAGGAGGGGACGCAGCTGGACCTCGACCCCAAGGGCAACGGCCGTGTGGGCGGCCGGCCGGGGTCGGCGAGGGCCCTGTGCCTTCAGGCCGCTCCACCCAGGCCGGCCGTGCTCCTCCCAAGCTCAGACTGACGGGGCTGAGAACACGGGAGTGGGCGGCAAGTTACTGGGGGCCCCGCCGCCTGCCTTTCCGGGAGCATCGCCTTCACCGCCCCTAATACACACGGCTGCTCTGGGACCCGCCGCGCCGCGTGAGCGGAGGCACATCCAGCACAGCCGCCCCCCGCCCCGGAGGGCACTCGTGCGCCGCCCTCTCCGGAGCCCCGAGGCCCCGAGGGATGTCGCTGGAGGAGAGAGTCTGGTGAAGGGGGCCTTAGAAACACTTCCAGGTCCGGTGAATATCAGCACACTTGACAATTTTCTTTTAAAAGCTGGTATTGTAAGATTTATCTCTAAAGCTCTCATTTGTTTAGGATGAAATTCAATGAAGAATGTATTTACTATTAATCTTACAAAACTCACTCTTTCCTAAAATCAGATGGAATTTAAAACATTTTACCAAATTTTACCTTTTAAGTGATCCAGTGATGTTTTCCAATATTAATTAAAATGTAATTTTAAATTGAAATTACAAAGCAAGACAAACTTATTACATTTTTAACAGAAAAGGACAGGATGCCAAGAAACGAGAGTAGCTCCTGTCAGCAGCCGGTGAGCATTGTTGGGGACCTTTCTTGGTCACCAGGCAGCAAATCAGCCCGTCCGAGGCCCGGGCACCACGCTTGGCCCTCCCCTCTCCTGGTGCCGCACCTCGGCCGTTCACCCTCCATTTCCTTCCCAGGAAATGTCCAACTGGCCACCAGAGCTGTGCATCAGTCGGGGGCTGGTCTTCTGTGTCTCAGCAGAACAGGAGCGGACCACTGTGTGCAGTCAGTTCTAGAATGGCAGGGGCCCCCTCAGAAGGCACGACTCGAAACTGTGCTAGATTGTAAATTATTATGTCTTTAATATCAATCGCTTTATTTATTTATTTATTTATTTATTTATTTATGAGAGAGTGAGTGTGCAGCGGGGGGGGGGGGTGGAATCCCAAGCAGACCCCACACTGAGCTCAGAGCCTGACGTGGGCCTTGATCCCATGACCCTGAGATTACGACTTGAGCTGAAATCAAGAATCAGACGCTCAACTGACTGAGCCACGCAGGTGCCCCGGGTTGTTTCAGTTTGTTATTCTTATGAATAAGGAAGATTTATTCCTTGTGGAAGGTTCTCGCACAGGCCATCTTGCAGGCCTAGGCTTTGCTTTCTCCTGGGTGGGTACTTAGGAGAGGGGTGGCGGGATGGCGTGGTAAGGGGGTGCGTGTGCGTGACTTTATGTAAGAAACTGACGAACCGTTGCCCAAAGCGGTTACCCCGTCCCGTGTCCCCAGCAATGTGTAAGATTCCCAGTTGCTTCACGTCATCGTGGGCCTGTGGTAAGGTTGGTCTTACTCATTTCAGCGCTCCCCTCGTATGCGGTGTGGCTTCATGTGCGTCTCCCCGAGGACTGCGGCTGTCGCACGCTTCGCACACGCTGACTGGCTGCTCACGGAGCTCCGGGGAGGTCGCTGCCAAAGCCTCCTGCTTGTTTTTAAAAATTTAGGTTTTTTAAAATTATGGAGTTACAAGAGTTCTATGTTTTAATTTTTTTTAAGATTTATTTATTTTAGGGGCGCCTGGGGGGCTCAGTGGGTTGAAGCCTCTGCCTTCAGCTCGGGTCATGATCTCAGCGTCTGGGATCGAGCCCCACATCGGGCTCTCTGCTCGGCAGGGAGCCTGCTTCCCCCTCTCCCTCTGCCTGCCTCTCTGCCTACTTGTGATCTCTCTTCTCTCTGTCAAATAAATAAAAATCTTGGGAAAAAAGAAAAATTAATTCGAAGACTTATTTATTTTAGAGAGAGAGACAAAGAGTTGGCATGGGCAGGGGAGGGGCAGAGGGAGAAAGAGAAGCAGGCTCCCCACTGAGCACAGGGCCCATGACCCTGAGATCATGACTTGAGCCGAAACCAAGAATCAGCTGCTTAAACGACTGAGCCCCCCAGGTGCCCCTGCAGGAGTTCCTTTAAATTCTGT
This sequence comes from Procyon lotor, assembly GCA_028646535.1. Classification (NCBI taxonomy): domain Eukaryota; kingdom Metazoa; phylum Chordata; class Mammalia; order Carnivora; family Procyonidae; genus Procyon; species Procyon lotor. The sequence continues at coordinate 46,736,127 of CM053619.1, forward strand.
TTAGATATTCTTGTCTGGTATATGGATTGTGGATATTTTCTCAGTCTGTGGCTCACATTTTCATAGTCTTTTGAGGAGCAAGATGTAAAAATTTTTCATAATTCTGACATATTGACTTTTCCCTTTTATGGTTTTCACTGTTGGGGTTCAAAGACCCCAAAGGCACTAGGGGAGTCGTTCCGTCTTGGTGGGGGGAGTTTCCTGGTCTCAGCTGCTCCATCCGCCCTGTGACCCAGCTCACGCTGGAGGGTGCCGTGCGAGGTGTGCTAAGTTCACACTTGCGGGTGTTGCTCTTATTTGGGCATCCAGTTGTCCCAGTGCTGCCTGTGGAACAGACTTCCTGAAGGAAACCTCCTTCTCCAGTCACAACACTCCAGACACAAAATGTGTGGGTTTTCCACACCAAGCAGCTCTCCAGGCCTCTGTGGATGCCGGCTGGGCATCCCTCGGTCCAACCCAGACTGACGCCAACTGCCCAGCGTTAGCGCAGGTCCTGCAGACTGTGGGCTCTGGGCCACCAGACGGCCCCTTGCTTTAGACGTCATTTGCAAGTAATGGGTCCCAGGGAACCCACACTTCTGACTCAGCTACAAATCAGGGCTTCCCATCACTCCCTCTCAGGTTCAGGAATTTGCTAGAAGGGCTCAATGGAAGTTTCATAGCTGATTATTAACTTGATCTCCAGTCCCTCTCCCAGAGGATGAGGGATGGAGCTGAACAGACCAACTTCCCATCCTGGTGACCACCCCCCATCCAGGAGCCCACTCAGAGTCACCTCATCAGAAAAAAAGATGCTCCCATCGCATAGGAAATTGCAAGGGACTTAGGAGCTCTGTGTCAGGAACTAGGGGCAGAGACGAAGCACGTACTGAAATCTCATTTCCCTTTCCTGTAAATAACTTTGACACCTTTGTGGAAAATCAGTTGGGGGGGGTTGGTGCCTGGGGGGCTCAGTCGGTGAAGCATCTGCCTTCGGCTCAGGTCATGATCCTGGGGTCCCGGGATCGAGCCCCACGCCAGGTTCCCTGCTCAGTGGAGAGTCTGCTTCTCCCTCTCCCACTCTCCCTGCTTGTGCTCGCTCTCTCCTTCTCTCGCTAATAAATAAATAAAATCTTTTTTTAAAAGTTTTAAAAAATAAATTGATTCTGTATATGGAAGTCTATTTCTGGACCTTTTATTTTGTTGCACTGACTTGTCTGTTTCTAAAGATTTTATTTATTTATTTGACACAGAGAGAGATCACAAGTAGGCAGAGGCAGGTAGAGAGAGAAGGGGAAGCAGGCTCCCCGCTGAGCAGAGAGCCTGATGTGGGGCTCGATCCCAGGACCCTGAGATCATTACTTGAGCCGAAGGCAGAGACTTTAACCCACTGAGCCACCCAGGCACCCCGTGACTTGTCTGTTTTTATACCAATACCACACAACTCTACTATAGCTTTGTATTAATTTGATTACTATAGCTTTATTAGCTATAGCTTATAGCTTACCAAAATCTTTAAAAGCCAAATTAGAGAAGGCGTCTTATATTCATTTGGTGCCTATAGCTACCACAGCTTTCTATTGATTTACATTAATATGGCCACCAGCCTTTCAACGTGGTTCTCTTCCAAGCTCATTCTGATTTTCCTCGGTCCCCTGCATTTCCGTGACTATGAAAACTGGCTTGTCAATTTCTACAAAAAAGCCAGTTGAGATTTTGACTGGGATGATACTTACTCTATTGACCAAACAGGGCAGAAGTTTAACAAATCCATATTCAAGAATCTGTTGCTTTTGTTTAGTGATCTACACCAATACAGTTACTGGAGCCAATTGGGGTGAGCTCTGCATCGACAGGTACTTCTCTGTATGTACCACGTAGTACTTGTATTTCTGAAAAAAGAAAACCAGAAAATGTGAAATTTATCATTTATTTAATATCGTGCTTACATCTATGATAATAATTTTTAAATCTACAGTATCGATTATCAGCATATATACCTTATATTTTCTCTGAAAGCTTGTGTACCCCACAACCAAGAACCAGTTGACAGCAGCCCCTGGAAGCCAAGTTAGATGAATGGAGTTTTGTGATTTCCGGAGACAGACTTGTACTGCCTCACTCAGGCTGCTGGGGAGATAGGACCTAACACCACAGAAACGGAGTAACAATGAAAGGAAGGCAGCAAGAAACAGCAGCAGCCAGTAAGTTACTAAATGTCAAATAACTTACACACGCAGGTTACAAAATCCACACAGAGTTGCTCTAAGGGGGGAACACGGTGGACCCTCGGGCCACATGGGTTTGAACTTCGTAGGTCCAGGTCCCCTTACAGGTGGATTTTATTCAATATGGCATAGAATCAAACTATTTTCTTTTCCTTATGATTTCACTAACAGGTTTTTTTTTTTATTGCAGCTTATTTTCTTTGGTAAGAACAGAACATTTAAAATGTTTAACATACAACTTACTGTTCACCCGTTTATGTTACTGGTAAGGGTTCTTCTAGTCAACAACAGGCTATTAGTAAAGTTTTGGGGGAGTCAAAAGTTATACCCAGTTTTTGGCTGTGCTAGGAGTTGGTGCCCCTAACCCTCAAGTTGTTCAAGTGCCAGTTGTACTCTACGTCAGGGGGAATTGGATCGATGGGCAGGGTACCTGGGCACAGGCAAGAGAACCGTGTGGACAAGTGTGGGGCGTGGGAGGAACCAGGGAAGGGGGCTGTTGGGCGGGGGGAGATGGCACAGGCAAGCTGAGGACAGAGTCCAGCACCCGGGGTGGACACAGGTCCCCACGGCACTCGGGAGTAGTGGGAGGACGTGGAGATCTGGGCAAGAGCCGGGCAGGGAGAGTCTCTGCTTGCAGGCCCCGCAGACTGCTGGGTCCGCCTCTCCCCCAGGGAAGATGTTTCCCTTCAGGGACAAATGCTGAAACGTGGGCTTCGGCGCTTCGGGCCACAGGCCTTTGAATCACGGGTCATAGGAGTTTGGTAAATGAGACCGGTTGCAGTGCTGGACTGTGCTCTGAATGTTTGTTTCCCAAAGACTATGACAGACTCACAATCACACCCTTAATGAGCACCCTTTTTACGTGAGGGGCCCGTGGAGGCGGCCGTGCTTCTCCGAGGGAAGTGGTGTGGAGCCGCCCGGGCTGTGCTGGCTGGGCCGCCTACCCTCCCTGTCCTGCCACGGCCCCCGTGGGACCCACAGGCTGCCCCGCCACCCGCCAGGCCCCCAGGTCACGGGCACGGCCCGTTCTGGACGCGGCAAACAGCACATGCTGCTTGTTAACCAACGCGCGCTTCCGACAGCACCTTGTCCAGCCGGGCCTGCCGGACGTCAGCCCCGCAAGGGCCAGGCCTCGTCTTACTCTTTCCCTTCTCGACTTGTCTTCCTGCTCGTTCTAATAACTATACAGCCGAGTGTTCACATCTTGAACTATGTCTGTGGGTTCTTCTGTTTCTCGCTTCAGTTCTGTCCATTTTTGCTTTGAGCATTTGGAAGTCAGGTTTTGTTTTTGTTTTAAAGATTTCATCTCTTTAAGTCATCCGTACACCCAGTGTGGGGGACCGAACCCACAACCCCAAGATCCCGTGTCGCACCTCCACCGACTGAGCCAGCCGGGCGCCCTAGAACTTACGTTCTGAGAAGCACTCGGGATTCTTGCATTTTCCTGCTGAGCTGACCTGTCACTACTGACTGGTCTCCCCAGGTCTCACGTCTGTCACCAGCAGTCACACGGCATGTGTTTAAATGCTTTTTTTTTTTCCTTTTCACCCTTGTAACTTTGGCTTGTCTTGGTCTTTAGATTGAAAGTGTGTTTTGTAAACTCTAAGTCAGGTGCAATTTTTTTTTTTTCCTTTTTACTCAAAGTTCCTGGCTTCTAATTGTAGTGTTCTATGCATTTACGTTTAGTATGATTGACACAGCTGGGCTTAAAGCCACTACCTTGTTGTATATTTGCTCCATCTGTCCTTTCGGCCTTCTTTCTTGCCTGCTATTGGGCTCTTTGTATGCTTTAAAAATTCCATTTCTCTCCTTCATTGTATTTTTTCTACGTAGGTTATCACATAACATTATATACGTTTATACTTACTTCATGGCTGAGCTCCAAGTAGCAGTATTATACCCTTCGCCTGTCACCGTTCACTTTGAAGTCACACAGCATTTTATCAACCACATAAGAATCTTGAAACAGTGAAAGGATGCTTTCTGACCTTCTGTTCTCCTGAAGTCCTATTCGTTTGTTTCTGAGGGTTGCAGTGGCTCATCTGGCAGCCGCTAGCACATGGGGCTATTTAAACACCGAGTTACGTGCTTCATAACCAAGTACAACTCTAACGCTCGGCCCCTCAGTCCCCCAGCCACACTGGCAGAGCGCGCGAGGCCCTGGGGCTCCCGGACCGGACGCGCCGCGACGGGACGCTCCCGGCACAAGGCAGGGAACGAGCACCCACGACGCGTGACTTTAAATTTTGCTTTAAGCAGTCCTCCAGTGATCTTTTAAAGAAATTATTTTCAGTGTCTTCTATAGTCCCCCACGTCACCATCTGGTCAGGTGTCCTTCATTCCTCAGGGCAGAGCTGGGTCCCGCTGGGGTCACCCTCCTTTGGCCTGAAGAATGTCGGTGTCTTTCTGAAGGCCAGCTCTTCTGGTGACAGTTTTCAGCTCCTGTTTATCTGGAAATGCCTTTTATTACAGATGTCAAACATTAATTACGACCTCAATGTTTCAAGGGCATTTTGGTATCAGATCCTGGTCTCAAGGACGGTTTGGTCGTTAGCATTTTGTGGCCGCCGTCTTCCTCCGCCTGGTGTCCACTGCTCTTGATAAGTTGTTCTCAATGAAGTTTCCCTGAATGTAACGTGTCTTTTAAATTTTGGTCTCCTTTTAGGGGCACCCGGAGGGCCCAGTTGGTTGAGCATCCAACTCTTGACTTCGGCTCACGTCATCATCTCAGACTGTGAACTTAGGGTCATGAGATTGAACCCCGCCTCGGGCTTCACACTTAGCAGGGGGTCCACTGGGGTTTTCTCTCTCCCTCCCCTTCTACCCACTCCCCCGACTCTCCTGCACCCTCCCTCAAAAGAAACAAATACATCTTTAAAAAAATATTGTCTCCTGGGGCACCTGGGTGGCTCAGTGGGTTGTGGCCTCTGCCTTCGGCTCAGATCATGATCCCAGGGTCCTGGGATTGAGCCCCACATCGGGCTCTCTGCTCAGCGGGAAGCCTGCTTCCCCTTCTCTCTGCCTGCCTCTCTGCCTACTTGTGATCGCTCTCTCTGCCAAATAAATAAATAAAATCTTTAAAAAAAAATATTGTCTCCTTTTATTTTTACCTTTGGTTTTCAGAAGTCAGACCACAATATGCCTCCCAGTATTTTTTCTTTGAATTTGTCCTCCTTGGGGTTTGCTAAACCTTTTGGATCTGAAGGTCCGTGTACTCTTACCAGTTTGTAAAATTCTTACACATTCTCTCTTCAAATATTGCTATTGCTCCATTTTCTTTCCCTTCCTTCTGGACATCCGACTTTAAGCACAGTGGACTGTTTGATCTCCTCCCACAGTTCCTAATATTCCTTTCTGTTATCGTTCTTTCTCATTCTGTTTTTTCCTGTGTTTTCAGTTGACTTGTACTGATGGCACTTTTGAGTTGAAAAATCCTCTCTTCAGCTGTATCCAGGCTGGTGTTCAGAAATTTCGAGGAGCTCTTCATTTCGGGAACTTTGCTTTCTCCTTGACTGCTGCTGTGAGCCCTTACTCCCGGGGTGTGGCCTCGTGGTGTCTCAGTGCTGCCCCGGGTTGCACAGACCCATCGCCTCCCATCCGCGAGGCCTCCGCCCTCGGCTCACACCTGCACTAGAAGAGGTTCAAAGAACAGTGTTAGGTTGCTATAATGAAACTTCCTCTAGTTCTGTTTCCTTATGTGTATGCATTTATGAAAAACAGGGAGAATACTGGTTGTGTGCCCTGGACACAGGGAGCAGACTCCAGCAATTCTCATCACCAGATACATGAACTAGATGTTGAGGGGAACAAAGCCCCAGGCATAGGAAGAGAGAAATCTCCAAAATACTCAACTTTTTAGTCTTACAACCTACATATATTTATATCGCTCTCATCAGTTATGTTAACTATAAGGTGTAATTCTAATTCTATCCAAGTGAAATGTTTTAACATGACACACTTGCAGGATTGCAAATTAATGTACGTGTATGTGTCTCCAGGGGTAAATAATAAGCTCATGAATGAATACTCAAGCATAAACACTTATCGTACTTAAAAAAAAATTTGTGGGGGAATTTGAATGGAAATGAGATTAGGAGTAAAGGATTTTTTATTGTATTTTTTAAAGAAGATTTTATTTATTTATTTGAGAGACAGAGATAGCAAGAGGAGGAACACAAGCAGGGGGAGTAGAAGAGGGAGAAGCAGGCTTCCCGATGAGCAGGGAGCCTGATGCGAGGCTCGATCCCAGAGTCCAGGGATTATGACCTGAGCCAAAGGCAGACGCCCAATGACTGAGCGATCCAGGCGCCCCAGGAGTAAAGGATTTTTTAAAAAGATTTTTTAAGTTTGTTTGAGAGAGTGAGAGAGCAAGAGTGGGGGGAGAAGCAGAGGAAGAGGGACAAGTAAACTCCATAGAGCGCAGAGCCCAACACAGGGCTGGAATGCATGACCCTGAGTCGATGACCTGAGCTGAAACCAAGACTCAGATGCTTAACCGACTGAGGCACCCAGGCGCCTCAGGAGTAAAGAACTTAATAAAACAGGTTAGCTAAGAGACTGTTTATATGTTTGTAAAACATAGGCCAGTGGGTTTCAAATGACAACAGCATTCAGGATCCATTTCATACATTTAAGGAATGATGCCATTATTTATTTAAAAAGTCAAAATTTACAATGTTTGAGAAATCACATCCACGGCAATTATTTAAACATGATGGCAAATTTTGCTATTATCTTAAATTGAGGGCTTACAAGATTTCACAAAATTAGTTTATTAGGTACTGTGCAAAAACGCTTTGAGAACTGTGGGTCCAGCTATTGCTTTCTGCAGTCTGAGTCATTACAAGAGACACAAATGAGTCTCCCTATTTTCAAGTTTGTTGCACCCGGCAAGAAGGTTGGCGTTTTAAACAATTAACTCGGATCATATGACTCCTTGCTTCAACTGCCCCCTGGTTTCCCATTTCCCTAAATGAGAAGCCCTAGAAAATGCGGTTTCTCCTCCCATTCCTGGGCCTTCTCCTTGGGACACGCCCAGCCTACTCCCTCCTCAGAGCCTTTGTCCTTCCTCTTTACCCAGAGGTTCCTGGGGTCCCTGGTGCCCGTCTTCCAGGTGTCAGGTCAGATGTCTCCTCCTCTGCTCGCCCCGGCCCCCACACTCTGCTTTGCAGCCCACGCTGCTCTTGGACTGTCCCGTGGACTTATGTGTACCGTGGGTCCTCTGTGAGCATCTGCTGCATTCTTCCACCTGTCCGGCACAAACTAGATGCTCAGGACACATCTGAAAGAAAGACCAAAACTTTGTCAAGAGTCTGGGTGTGTGCCTTCCACACTTCTGCCTTCAGCTTCTTGACATAAAGAGCAGCGGGCTGCCCACCTTGTGAGCATCTTCTGGGGCTGCTTTCCCCCTCCGTCCCAAGGCGTCTGGCATGCTGGGTTCCCTTTGGTCCTCTTCCTTTCACACATACAGATGGGACGGAGCTGCCTGCTTGGCTCACTGCCGTCTGTGCACACCTGGCCATCCACACCGCTATACGGTGGATGCTTACCCAGCATCTGGAATGGATGTTAGGTCCTGACTCTGATTTGGAGCCTTTCCTCACTGTCTCAGCGCTGGGTGAGTTTTCTTCTCAGAACTGTGTGATCTTTACCATTTCTACTTGCTTGGGGCTTGGCGTTACCTAACTTTTATCAAGGTGCCTTGTGTCTACACTGCAGACATGTAACTGAAGCCCATCGGTGCAATGCTACAAGCTCATCCTGTCTGCCTGCAGTTCTGGGTTCCCTGCGTGATGGACGGCGGTGCTGACCAAGACTTGTGAGGGGTGCTGAGCAGCCCGGTGTAAGTCTGCGAACCGCACATTCTTCAAACACCATCAATACCTCTTTATCACAGTGAAACTTCTGGAAGCCAGGTGGACGGCTGACGTCCTAAAAGTGTGCGCTAAAGCACGAGGAAGGCGACACACTCCACAGTCACCGTCATCAGCGATTTGGGAGCACTCGTTACAGTTGGCCCTACGCTCCTCCTTTCAAGCCACTGTATTCTGTTACTTATTTTTTAAAAGACCTGATTTTTAAGTAACCTCTACACCGACTGTGGGGCCCCAACTTACAGTCGGGAGACCAAGAGTCGCCGCTCTACCCACCAGCCGGCCAGGCGCCCGTGTGTGTTGTTTATAAATGGGAGGCCCCTCACTTACCATTTCCGTACTTGTCTCAGGACCACCAGTGCGTAAATACCTAATGGAACTTGTTTTTCTGTCCAGGACATTCTGCCATACGCCTGGCTCAAAATTTCTGTACTGAATTGGGACACAGATCGTAAGTAAAGCCAGAGTTCCGTCGGCGTTGGGGGGAGGGGGCAATGCCTCCGTGGGCTCTCCGCGCTCCTCCCTGGGCCCACGCGAGACGCGTCCCCCAGCACCCCGCGCCCCTGCGCCCCCGGCCGGCCCCCGGCCCCCTGCGCCCCCTGCGCCCCCGGCCTCCGCGCCCCAGCACCGCGGGGCCGACTTGGCGGTCGGTGGTCTCCCGCGGGCCCCCCGCAGTGGAGGCAGTTCCCAGCCGGGCCCGAGGCCGTGCGGATGCCGGCGCAGGCCACGCGCGCTCCACCCACCCGGTGGCCGAACCGCGGCCCCTCGGGGCGGACGTCACGCGCCCCCAGCCCAACTCGCTACGACCTCGACCGCCGCGAGCCACCCCGAAGCTCCGCGCCGGCCGCGATCTACCCCGGGTTTTCCAGGCCGCTGGAAGCCGCGCCTGCGCCGGGCGCCGCGGCCGGACGTGCGGGCGCTCGGCCGGCGTGCCTCGCCATTGGCCGGCCGCCGGTAGCCCCACTGCTGCGCGCCGCCCCCATTGGCCGGCACGGCCGTCAGTCAGCGGCGCCCGCCGGCTCGCAGCGCGCCGCGCGTGTCCCGCCCCTCGCCGCCGCTCGTCGCTCGCCGGCCGGCGGCCTCGCGCGGCCCTCAGCTCCGTGGCGGCGGCGGCGGCGGAAGGCGGCCCGGGCCCTCGCAGGCCCATGGCGGCGGCCGCGGCGCTCCCGGGCGCGGGCGGGCCTCCCGCGGGCGGCGGGGCCGGGGGCGGCGGGGGCGCGGGCGGCGGGTCCCCGCCGGGCGGCTGGGCCGTGGCGCGCCTCGAGGGCCGCGAGTTCGAGTACCTGATGAAGAAGCGCTCGGTGACCATCGGGCGCAACTCGTCGCAGGGCTCGGTGGACGTGAGCATGGGCCACTCGAGCTTCATCTCGCGGCGCCACCTCGAGATCTTCACGCCCCCGGGCGGCGGCGGCCATGGCGGGGCGGCCCCGGAGCCGTCCGCGCAGCCCGGGCCCGACGCCGGCGGCGACTTCTACCTGCGCTGCCTCGGCAAGAACGGCGTGTTCGTGGACGGCGTGTTCCAGAGGCGCGGGGCGCCGCCGCTGCAGCTGCCGCGCGTGTGAGTGGGGCCGGGGGCGGCGGGCGGGGGGCGGGGGCGTCGGCCGGGCGGGGGGCGCGGACCCGCCGCAGCCGCAGCCGCAGCCGCAGCCCGGGCCCTGCCGGTGCCGCCCGGGCCCCCGGCGCGCGCGCGGGGCCGGCCTTCCCTTCGCGGCCGCGGCCGGGGCGGCGGTGCACGTGGGCCGCGCACCCCCGCGGGGCCTGGCGCGTGCGGTCCGGGGGGCGGGCCGCTGGGGACGGGTGTTTTGTGTCTGTCGCGCGGCAGGGAGACACCGCAGGTGTGTGTGTGGAGCTGCAGGGACGCCTTTTCCCCATCGTGCTGTTAGTAACGCTAAAGATTGCAGACACATCTTTAAGCCGTAAAATTTGGGGAAAACCGGGTTCTTCTGATAGGACTTTGCCGTTCATTCCGTCGCTTCCTTCGGAACCGTTGTGAGGTCGCGCAGGGGGTTCGGCGGCTTCCTGCGGATTGTCAGCCCCTGGTCGCAAGGGTCCAGCTCGGCTCTCTGCGTGTAGGAAGTTTACTTTGCGTGGAAAACAAACTTGCTGTCTAGGAAATGCTAATTATTCCCCAGGGGCTCCTTCCTAGATCGTTGCCAATAGAGCTTTTGTCCACACACCGAAGTGTTTGAACTGCTTTCGGTCGCCCGAGATGCTGGGAAGAGCTGTTACTTTCCTTAATTCCTTGGTGTTTGTGCGTGTGCGGCGCTGGTGCCTGGGCGGCCCGGGAGGTGCGCCCGCCGGCGTCGGAGACCTCGAGGGGCGTGTTTCGGAGAAGGCCGCCCTGGGGCAACTCGGTGCTGGGGCCCCGCCTGCCGTCGGGTCCGCTGTTGACAAACACCTTGTCGCCACGACGAGGGCTTTTGTGTCTTTACTCTGAGGGTTTTGAGGTTTTTGAGGAAGATTCCCTTGTTGTCACCAGCAGGCCTGTTTATATTGACGTGCTGAGCAAGAGGCTGAGTTGGCCTTTTGGTGAGGGAGCAGACATCAGACTTTTTGAGGGGCGCAGGGCCACCCAGAGATGGGCCGAGTAAGAGATGGGGTGCAGGGGAGCAGAGCCTCTGACCTCCACCTCCAGCTCGTGCACGGTGAGCGGTCTCGGGCCGCCAGGGCTTCCACGAGCCCTGCACTTCCTACGGGCCCAGGGGTTTTTTCACAGAAGGGTTTTGGCATTTTCACAGCGTGAAATAAGTAGGTAACGGTAGGACTCTGCAGCACCTCTCTCTCCGTGAGGCATCATTCCTACATGTGTGGTGTAAGTGTTGACATACAGGTTGGTGCAAGAATCGGTGTGAAGACAGCTGGTACTAGCTAAAGGTCCATAAATTGTTTTATTTTTTTTTATTTTTTATTTTTTTTTAAAGATTTTATTCATTTGACAGAGAGAAACACAGCGAGAGAGGGAACACAAGCAGAGGGAATGGTAGCAGGAGAAGCAGGCTTCCCGCAGAGCAGGGAGCCCGATGTGGGGCTCGATCCCAGGCCCCTGGGATCTGACCTGGACCGAAGGCAGACGCTTAACGACTGAGCCATCCAGGCGCCCCCATAAATTGTTTTAAATAAAAGTCTTTTTCTTGAAACTAAACGTAGTTTTGTTACAAGTTCTTTTTAAGTCAAAAAAGTCAAGTTGTGTAAGTTTAAAAGCATGTGTAGTTTAGAGCACTTATGCAGATTTGTTCACTGAATTGAAAATCATTGTATAAGTTAAAAAAACAGGACAATCCATGATTGGTCTCTTATTTGAACGACAGCAATTTTAGTCCAATTTTAGAGTGAATTTGTATCTTGTAGTTACCGTTAAAATTTACGTACGGAGAACTTGGAAAGTACGTAAGTAATTTAGGCTTAAATAATGATTCATCATTTTATTAAAATAGCAAATAATATATTAATTTAAGGGGAATAGAGAAAGATGGGGATTGTGATCCTGTGTGTTGGCTGTTGTATTTTAAACACTTTGGATAAGAGCTGAATACAAATGGTTTTTCCATGATGATTGGTGAGCAAAACTGGGATCCTCAAGTTTGTGGGCAGGTTGCTGAACATGCACATGAGTGCCAGGGTGTGTGGTTTTTCCAGAAAACAGGTGATTTCCACAAATCCTTGATTTTTGGCCAAGTATGTGGGGCTGTGTGTACAGATAACGCAAACTTTTTCCTCTCCAGGAGCATCTAACTCACTGGAGGTGCAGGTGTTGCTGGTACTAGGGAGGTCTCTGGGGTGGCCTCAGTGGAAGAACCCTGGGCCACCTGTGTGGGCGGGTGGGGGTGCTCCTGGAAGTTGGGGAGCATTTTCAATATGGTCAGTGACAGAATGAAAAATGTCCTCTTTGAAGACAGGGTTCTTATTTGTCTGGGGACCTGGTCTGGTGCCTGAGTGGGCAATAAAGTGTATTAGGAAGATGGTCGGGGCAGGAATGTCTGGGTGTATTGTTGCTCTTGTTGCCGTGGTAGCAGACCAAGTGTAATTTATAAATAAAAATAAGCAACTCTTTAACAGTTGTTCAAGTACTTTGAAACCTGTCAAGTGAATTTGACATATTTTTGATCAGAAAGGTCTTAGAATATCTAACAGCCAAACATAAATAGAACAGGTTGAATTTGCTATTGCCCCAAACCATTTAACATGGGAAACTACAGTTGTGTGTATTTAGAAAAGTGACCCTGTTCCTATGCTAAATTAACTGTCAATCAGTTCATGATATGCTACTTTCTTTCTTGTATGGCATGTTTTAACTTGCAGATTAAGTTTGTTAATGTCACATTTGAAGACTTTGTCATTAAATCAGGGATAGCATCCTTGGAGGTTGGGACTGGAGAGAGGTGAGCAGAGAGTGGCTTCTGGACCTTTCCACACACAGACTTCCAAGAAAAGAACTGAAGGAACTCCTGATGACTTGGTTGTGTTTAGAAGTGGGGATGGGGCAGAACCGAGGTTCCCAGAGAACTCCAGTTAACAGAAAGGAAAATAAGCAGAGTGCCAGGAGAGGAGATGGCCTCAGGAAAGTGCAGTGACTCAAACATCACCGATGTTGTGTTCCACGGGGATCCGTGGCTTTGGTTATCAGGACCTCTTGGAGGATGAGGAAAGAGGCTGGGTGGGGGCTGGAGAGTGAGTGGAAGTGAGGGTATAAGAAATACATGGGGCAAGGGGCTATTGTAAGGAGGGTGGAGGTAAGAGTAGGCTTGGGAGGAGTGGAGACCCTGTGGGTCACCAGGGCCAAGTGGGTGAAGAACCCCGGAGAGATGTAGCGGAGGCCTGGTTGGCCCACGGAGCAGACACAGATGAGGTATGGACAGGGTTCCCGGCAGGAGAAGATCCCACGGGCATGTCTTATTCAAAGACCAGAGCAGACATGCTAGTGAGGTCTGTCGTGTTTTCTTGTTTCAGGGCTCCAGGGTTGGCTGAGATGCCTTCATTTTATGACCTGAGACTGACCCAGTTTGTATACAGAGCTGAGTGCAGGGAACCAAGATGTCTGGACTTTGGGGCTCAGGAGTGGGTGATGAATAGGGAGACATCCGTAGCAGAAGGGCAGAGGTGCTTGGCAGTTTGAAAAGTGCTCAGCCTACAAATTAACTACTTTTAATGACCACTATGTGCTTTTCTTTAAAGGCTATGTAATATGTTTTCATTTGCCAAACTGGGATACATTTTATCACTGATTTCTAGATATTGGGAACACAGGCAGCTATTTTAATATAATTGTTAATTTCCTAAGTTAAAAATAACCCAACAACTAGGTTAACTTCTACTTCACCTAGTATGTGGTAATTCTTCCAGTGGCAAAACTCAGTTTATTTTAATGTTTAATGAGTGGTTTAAAACAGTTTAGCTTTAGGGGCGCTTGGGTGGCTCAGTGGGTTAAGCCTCTGCCTTCAGCTCAGGTCATGATCTCAGGGTCCTGGGATCGACCTCCACGTCGGTTCTCTGCTCAGCAGGGAGCCTGCTTCCCCCTCTCTCTCTGCCTGCCTCTCTGCCTACTTGGGATCTCTCTCTCTCTCTGTCAAATAAATAATAAAATCTTAAAAAAAAAAAAAAAGACAGTTTCGATTTAAAATAACTTGAATTCATAATGCATTTTGAGAAACAAGCCTATGTGGCAGGACCTCTAACCTGCAGTGGTCATGTGTGTCTGACTGGGTCAGGAGATGGTGAGGACGGGCTTTGGAGCTGGCCATCCTGGGGCTAGATTCCCACCCCTCCCCCGTAACCTGTTTGAAGTGTTGTACTCTTGTGTGTGACATGGGATATCAACTGTCCGACATTGCGGGACACAATTAGCGCTGTGTCTGTGTCCCTGCTCCCTTAGGGACTGCGTGTGTTTTGTCCATCACGGTGTCCTGGTGTGAAGGGGCCCGTGAGGACTTCATGTGCCAGAAAATGTGACACGAGGCAGCAAAGTTCCTGAGGATCAGCACTCTTCAGCTTGCTCATAGCTCTGTACACATGTGCACATACCTGCAGTAAATTGATCTAGGGACTCTTGGAGTAGTGAGTGAAGTTTGAAATTCCTTCAGCTGGGAGAAGTCCCTCCTAGCACCTAAGCATAGGAAGAGGCCATGGGATGTGGTTGTTGGTGGTGCCCAGCAGGCTGGGCCAGGAGGGATCCACTGGAGAGGTGCCCTCCCTCTTGAAGCCTCTGGTCTGGTTCTGTTCCATTCCGAACTGTAAGCATCACCACAAAACTTGCCTGATTCGGGACAGAAGGAAAAATGCCTCTGCCTTGGGTACAAAGTCAGGGAAGGGAACTTGTTAAAGGTTGTCCTGTTTGTGGTCTGATTTGAAAGATACTTGTTCATTCATGCCATTGGCCAAACTGTTGTTTTGGAAATTAACAATGGCTTCTCTGCTCAGTTGAAGAACTTTATAGTTTACAGTGCACTGTTTTTCTTTTTAAAACTGCTTTTTTATTGAAGTGTAAGGAACCACATATACTTTTGAGACTTGGGCTATGGTTTCTTCCTGGGAGGCAGTACAGACCTGAAGCTGGGCTTCTCTGCAGGCCTGTCATGTCACCTGAGTGCTTTCCAGGCTGACAGTGGTTGCTTAGGACCGATAGTAGTGGGTTGTGGAGCCTATTCTCAGGACTAGCGACCTCCCGCCCTCCCTGTGCTGTCAGGCTAAGGGAGGCAGAGATGTTCCCTCCTCCTCATCTTGTGCTGTAACTCACCTCACTCAGGTTCCTGTCTGCTGGTCTTCCATGGTGTGGGGACCAGGTCCTATATGAGTTTGTAACCCCCTGGAAGTGGCACAGAGCCATCATTGCTTGATATGTAGCCAGAATATGTGTACCCACTGAGTGCTGATTTAGGATGTTACTGTTGTGAAGATTCTCAAGTGCTGATCATCTGTCTGGTAATGAGACTACAGTCAGACTTGACTCCCCCAATTACCAGCACCTTCCGTCTAGATCCACAGTTGCAAAAGCTCAGCAAAGCTTCATGCATAATGGGTGGAAATAATCCAGAAGATGAGGCTATTATAGTAACAACAGATTTTTCCTTTGTGAAAATGCAACAATTCTTGTTTTGCTGAGGAGAAAGGTGTTCTGTTCTGTTTTGTTTTGTTTTTTTTAAATGAAGAAAAGACAGTTTCTAAAATAAGGAAGCTTTTAATGAAAGCATCAACATCTTGGATAGTATTCTTATCTGTTTAACATTTCTGTATAGCTCATGTTTTCTATGTTTGGGTTTTGGAGCAGTTTACAGTATCTTAAATAATGATATAGTAAGTCAGCTCCCACACTTCTGGTCCCAGTTTTTGATGAGGATTTTTTGAGTATGCTAATGAAACAATATACCAGGGCTTGTTTAAGGCATACATCACTGTTCTATGATTTGAAGCAGTTTGAGCACCACGACGAGGTGCTAACTGCTGTCATCCCACAAAGTGCCCACATGGGGAGATGAGGGAGCACTTTTTAGAAACCTGCCTTTCCTGGGGCACCTGGGTAGCTCAGTCAGTTAAGTGTCAAACTCTTTTTTTTAAAGATTTTATTTATTTGTTTGACAGAGAGAGATCACAAATAGGCAGAGAGAGAGAGGGAGAAGCAGGCTCCCCGCTGAGCAGAGAGCCTGACACGGGGCTGGATCCCAGGGCCCTGAGATCATGATCTGAGCCTAAGGCAGAAGCTTTAACCCACTGAGCCACCCAGGCGCCCCAATTGTCCAACTCTTGATTTCAGTTTAGGTCATGATCATTTAGGTCATGATCTTGCAGTCATGAAGATCTAGCCCTACGTCAGGCTCTGTGGTCATCATGGAGTTGGCTTGAGATTTTTCTCTCTCCCTCTTTTCCTTCCCTCCTTCAACCCCTCATAAACACTCCTCTCTCCAGAAAGAGAGAGAGAGAGAGAAAGCTGCCTTTCCTGTATGTATCAATTTCTAAAGTGTGTGTTTGGTGCGCTGCTGAGAATTCCTTAGGGATTTTAGACATTATTTGGCTTTTGCTGCAGTTTGTCATTTGAGCAGAATGCTTGTGTGTCTTATCCAGTGAAAGGTATCAGAGTACAACAGTGGTTCTTACCAGGGCCCCCTCCCCTTCCTGGGACATTTGGCAATATCTGGAGACATGCTAGGTTGGCACAACTGGGAGGAGGTGCTGCTTTTGGCATCTGGTGGGTCCGGCCAGGGATGTTGCTAAAAATATTATAATGCACAGGATAGTCCCTCCCCCACAACAGATAATGATCCAACCTCAAATATCAGTAGTGGGGAGGAAGACACCCCCAGCCCAAGCGCAGCCTTAGGGTAGTTGATAACAGCAGTTGGATATTATTCTTGGAGCTATTGTGAGTGAATCTTAGTAACTTTTTACAGATCACCTACTTAAAGCCTTTAAGCTAATAGCATTTGTTTCAAGTTTAGTGGCAGGCATCTTTCTAAAAGGAAGCCTGAGGTGGAGAGGCCTGATGTGAAATCACTCCCTTTGCAGTTTTGGAAGGACATGCACAGAAGAACACCTTTTATAAATCTTAGCTAGGTTGTAAGATTGGTTTTAGTATTTTAAGGAGTAGCCCAACATTCTCCCTCTTGGAATATGTACTCTCAGGCATATCTTACTGGTAAAATTATTCTGAAAACATTTACAGTTAATGGGGGAAAAGAGACATTGAATTAACCTATTGAATTGCTCTGTGGGGTGGGGTGGGTTTTTTTGTTTTGTTTTGTTTTGGTCTTGGTTCTTCTGAAAAATGAACTTATAATGTGAGGGAGTATGACATTAGTGTCACTACAACCACATTACGAGAGACTGCTGTCAGATGCCATTTTCTCATGGTATTTTACCTTAATAATTGGCAGTTTGAAATTCATCTTTTTTTTTTAAGATTTTATTTATCTATTTGACAGAGATCACAAGTAGGCAGAGAGGCAGGCAGAGAGAGGAGGAAGCAGGCTCTCCGCCGAGCAGAGAGAGCCCAATGCTGGGCCCATT